>FR990057.1:4271601-4726653 GCA_905404095.1 Glaucopsyche alexis
GTGTTAGTGTGCGACGAGCCGTTTGACGAGCAGCAAGTAGCGTCCCGTGTCAATGTGTGTCGCGGCACAGAAATATTGTCAGTTTTGTAAGGGTATACGTATCATTCATTCATTGGCCTCATTGGCCTTTGCAGAATATCAATGCAGCGGGCTTGCTTGCTGCGTTTGCTGAGCTGGGGCCAATTTTTGGCGTCACACAGCATTATAGTTATTAAAATTGTATTAATATTATAATCAAATTGTACCACTGACTTATATAATATGATGTATTGTGTGATGCTAAAAATAAATCTATTCTTATTATTCTTATCTATGTAGTAATTAATCAAAGACTGCTAGCATAACTTTCTAGACGTCATTCCGAATCCATTAAGGTATCTCAAACATTCTTAGTACCACTATCTCAATATTTCGCCATTTTCAACTTGTCGAGTGGGCTATAACGTAGCTAGCTACAAAAGCGTAGCACTTCTACGTTCTGTCGTAGCATTACTACGAAAGCGTAGAAGTGCTACAAGAATTCGTACAAAAATTCCCAGAGAAAAATTTACTTACTTAAATTACATAATAATTTATAATAATTAATTGTAACATACAATTATTATTGTTTATTTTTTCTTTCAGGTACGGAATAAATTACAACACTGAAGCACAAAGAGGCAGTTTTCTCCAGTAAGAAGGTAACGTTGATTTATTTATTTTTAATTAATTTTAGTCAAATTTAGAACTTGACAACGCTTAAACTTTAGATACCTTATAATATTATGCTAACGAGATATAAACGTCGTTTATAAAAAAACAAAGTTATGTGTTTCAAACAAGTTACAACATTCTGACTTTCGTCAAATTAGCAACACCTCTGCTGTAATAGGCTTTTATTTAGTTTCACCTATCCCGCTGTCTGTAACGGAATCTAGCAAGTAAAATTTGACCCACTTTCTGGTTTCCGATTGAGCTGAAATTTTGCACGAATATGTAAATTGCGTCACAATGAAATGTCATGATGACGTGGAGCTGATCTGATGATGGAGCTGGAAGGTGGCCATAGGAACTCCGTAATAAACCCACAGAACCCCATCGAGTTTTTCATTTGATTCGTCTTTATAAGTACTTTGTCTAAGTTTTTTTTTAAATTGTAGCTTATATTATTTTAACTGAAACTTTAGGCGCGTTAGGAGTGATTTAATGTCACGTCACGTGGTTTCCGTCACACGAGAGTCACGACAAAGATTTTGAATATTAAAACGCCACCTGTCGAAAACTACTTATAAGTATAAGTACATATTTTTTACTTCAGCTATATTAAGTTACTGAACAAAAATCGTTATCTAAAGTTTTATGTCTCTAATACGTAATATAATATTTTGTCCAACCGATTTACTCACACGAAACTATATTTAAGAATTACATCCTCTTTTCAAAGATTATCCCCTGTAACGAACTGTGTAACATCTTTTGTATTGTAGTTCTTTTACTGATCAAAATAATCTTTTGGCATACGACGGATTAAGTAGTGTTATACAAGCAGCTAGTTTTGGTGATGGTTGATGAAAAAAAAACCGGTTAAGTGAGAGTCGCACCCGCGCACGAAGGGTTTCGTACAATACTGCTAACTGTACGTTTGTTGTAAGGGAGCCCCATTTGAGTATCTATTTTATACTATTTTTAGTATATTATGTTGCTATAGCGGTAACCGAGTTTCTAGTCGTAGTAGTAGTAAAATTTCGAGTCTCTAGCTATCATTGTTCTTGAGATACAGCCTAGTGACACCCGGACGGACAGGCAGCGAAGTCTCAGTACTGGGGTCACATTTTTACCCTTTGCGTTCGGAACCCTAAGAACGGCCTGATTTTTATTATTTTTCAACACACTCATGCACACCCATAATTTTACTAGTCTTATCTAGGTATACTAATATAGTAAAGTGAAAAAGTTTGTTAGTTTGTTTACATCGAATAGGCTCCGAAACTACTGGACCGATTTTGATGAAATTTGGCACTGATATAGAATAGATCATAGGGATATTGCCTTTTGTGACACACGAAGTCGCGCATAATATTTTTTTGTAACTAGATAACATGGTGTATAGTAAAGTAAGTACTAAGCATTACGACGCATATTGTTTCACTTGGCACTCTGTCTATCGCCTACCAATAGTCTTTGGAATACATCCAAACTAGAAAATCCTTTTAGCCCTGTCTGTTCAAGTACTGAGCAAATGCTGGACCTAAGTGCAAAATGGTTAGCGTTATTCGATTAACTTTATTTACACTCTTTAGAAGGTGTAAAAGGCTGGTAATAGCAACCATGTAAGGGTTGCTGAAGGGTTATTAAGTATCGTATCTTTCTACTGGTGTAAATCGAAACACATTTTAATTAATATTATACCTAGCAACATTCCGCGAAAAAAAACTGGGAGTTCTCCGAGAGTGCCGGCAGAAGTAAAAACTTGAACGGTCACGTGTCCTGACGCGAGTTTAACATTTTTTACCCATCCCAAAAAAGCCACACCATTGGACATTCGCCATCTAGGATAAAATGCTCGCGTAAGGGAACTAAGACGGCAAACAGTTTCAAGTTGCATCTTACAAATTTTTGATCAGGTCACATGTCATGACGCGAGTTTAACATTTTTTACCTATCCCAAGAAAAGTGCACAACGCCGCTTAAGAGATTTTACTTCAAAAAACCTACAAGCAAATGTTTAAGTGCACACATGAACAGGCATGCTTTATGGATGTTCAAGCGTGTACCTCTCTCCTTCAATTATTACTGAGACTTCGCTGTATGTCTGTCCGTCTGTCTGCCTGTCACCGAGCTGTACCTACCTTCATAACTGTGATAGCCAGACAGTTGAAATATTCACAGATGATGTATTTCTATTGCGGATATAACGATAAATACTAAAAGCAGAATAAAATAAAATGTGTGAAAGTATGTAAGTCCCGTAGAACAAACATGAGTTTTTTGTCGTTTTGTACGTAAACCTTCGTGCTCGAGCTCAAGGTCCAGGGGCCATATAAAAGTGTATTCTTTCATTTTAACTCAGAGAAAAAAAATAAAGCTCCCACCCTAACTGAACTCATGTATTTTCTTCTAAAACTAAAAAAACATGCAGGCTTAAAAACATCTTGGCCGATTAAACACTAACCATACAAAGAATTTTAAATCAAAAAGTACATTTTACAAATTGACTTTAATCTAGATAATTATCGACTGGGAAACAAAGCAATTTCTCAAAATTATTACTCTCCGAACTAATATAAAATAGTATCGAGTTCAATTATATTTGCAATTTGAACGCCAATTCCATTCCTGGCAATAAACAATGCTCCTTATTGCTCGCAAGTGTTCTGCGCTCGACACTATTGCTTGATAGAACTCGACACATCACACGCGACTAAGCTATTGCGGAGGAGTTCTGTAACAAACAATGACACGAGAATATCTAGTCTGTGATCGGGGGTTAAAAACCTTATACATATAATATATATATATATATATATATATATATATATATATATATATATATATATATATATTATATGTATAAGGTTTTTAACCCCCGATCATAGACGTATATATTATAGATATGTTGAGGCAAAAAGCGTCTCTAGTTAAATGGCCCTTTTGAGATTTTTGGGACATTTGAAGTATGGTAAAAACAAGATGGCTGACATGAAGTATGATAAAAACCAAGATGGTACACAACTTTTTCTATACAAAGATTTATTCTGTCAAATGTAAGTCATTGCATATCTTCTGTTTTGAAATCTTTGCTACCGATGCAATGCAAATAGAGGGGTGGTGTAAGTTCTGTCTGTCTGAATGTGTGGCTGTCCGTGGCATCGTTGCTCCTTAACGCAAGGTTCGGTTAAGATGCGGGTTTTTTTTTAAAGCTAACGTGATCGACATTCTTTTTAGCTATAATTTATCATTACCAATTCGCTCACTGCTCGTCAATTCGAGGGTTACTTAATTTTATTTTTAACGTATACTTGGAATACTCAAAGGAATCTGAGATTTTAGTAAAATAATGTTCGACACTTTTGCCCAATACGTCAATCGAGTTAGTATATTTCATTTGATGGCTGACACATCTGATGGCTCAATAATGCCTTAATTTCGACCATATTTGATTACCATAAAAAGGTTATAGTGAGTCAATATTTAAAGATAGACATATACTGTTGCGGACATTTTTTCAGATTATTTAAAGAGCAACAATTCTTTCATACATATTTTTTGGGTAACTTGAAACGTTTACGCAGCGCATGCAACGGAAGCCCTCAAATATGA
Organism: Glaucopsyche alexis; assembly: GCA_905404095.1. Lineage (NCBI taxonomy): Eukaryota > Metazoa > Arthropoda > Insecta > Lepidoptera > Lycaenidae > Glaucopsyche > Glaucopsyche alexis. Next base: position 4,275,901 of record FR990057.1, read on the forward strand.
TTAATTTTCCCCGTTTTTGCAACATTTTTTACTGATGCTTGGCTCCTATTAGTCGCAGGGTCATGTTTTATAGATTAAGGCCTTCCTCGACAGATGGACTATCCAACACAAAAATATTATTTCAATTCGATCCAGCACTTCTTGAGATCAACGCGTTCAAACAAACAACGGAAGCCTCCAAATATGAATAATTTTCCCCGTTTTTTCCACATTTTCTACTGATTATTTGCTCCTATTGGTCGTATCGTGATGTTATATAGCCTAAATTACCTAACTCGATAAATGGACTATCCAACACAAAAAGAATTTTTCAATTCGATCCAGTTGTTCCTGAGATTAGCGCGTTCAAACAAACAAGCAAACAAACTAACAAACAAACAAACTCTTCAGATTTATAATATTAGTATAGATTAAAGATTACATTAACAGTTACTGTGGATACATTATTTTTGATAAAAATAAAATGATGATGTATGATGAAAATAAATATACTCGTACTTCTATGTTTTTTCTATATAAAAGGTTAAGTCCTTGTATCATATTTTGTTGGTCAAATTGAGAAGTATTTCTATTAAAACTACAAACCTTCTTTAGTCGTCGACGAATATTGTACAATAGGCTGTGGAGCCAAAATCGCTTGTAATGGCGAAATAATTTGTCAGCGCGTGACCTCCGACACAACACGACTCAGTTCACAAACTATTAATTAAAAAAGCAATTTATTAAATTGTTTTTTCATTGGTATACTGTATTATATCAGGTTTTTTGCAAATCTTTAATAACTGCTAAGCTATAGCAATGGAACGTAATTTATTGAGCCTAGTACTTCTGTAGTGAATGAGCTGATGATTTTGAATTATAGCTAAGAACACTTACCATTAGGTAGCTTTCATACAAAAAAAAAATAGAATATCAAAGTCGGTTTATCTGTTTTTCTCACACGAACACACACACAGACAGACAGAAAGCATTATGATGTGTATGTACGTGCTTTATGTTTTTACCCACCTTTTTTTTCCGGAGGGGGAAATGCATTACGCATACCACCCAGGCGCAGGAGGCACCCAAGTGGTGATGTGGGACTCCCGTATAGGCTAATGAGACCCACGGTATACCCACTAAAAACCCCCCGTCTTCCTCCTCGCCGCCCTCTGACGGGGCCACGGGAACGATACACACATCCGTGACCTCGCCGGCGGCAGCCGCCGACAAGCGGCTCCATTACGGAAGCTCGAAGGCCCTCCACGATGGGCGCACCAGATGGTAAGGTGCGCCTCCCTCCTCGGCCTCCACCAGTACTGTAGCAGACTCCCCCCGAGTCTGCTACTAGGAGGTCATGGGTACCAGATAAACTGGTACCCGGTGGCAGATCAGGTCTGTGGTGTGGCGCACCGTAATACCGGCACTCCTCTTCTTCTGCGGTCCCACCTCCACGCGCGTCCTCAGCGGACATGTTCAGCCCGCTAGGAGCGCCCTCCTCGGGCCAGCCGGCGGCAAACAAGCCGGCCCCCGTTGCCTCTTAGCTTCACCGTGGGTGACCAGTCCACGGCTACAAAGCCCCACCGCCACGACAAGGCGTGCAACCATCGGGGGGATGTTTTTACCCACCTAAAGTAGCCTTTTTGTACAAAGGTCCTACTCATTCCAAATTGTAATTTCTTCCAGCAGTTTGTATCTAATTTTAAACTTTCCTGTATCAGGTATACAGGAAAGTTTAAAATTATAAAAGTAACAATATACTACTAAATGCGTAATTTATAATTACAAATTTTCATGCTGTTATTTTGGTAGCATCTGCAAGTTTGTAAGTTATATAACGTTATATAAAATTGTAGGTCTAGCAGGACCATTTTTGACAGCGGTATTAAAGTTATCGAATGAGAATTTTAAGAAAATCGGTCAAAATCATGACAGAGCCCATACAAATTACATTAGGTACGTTATGTTTACGCCGCGGTAAAATGTTCTTGCTAAGCCCACAGCTTGCGTTTTTTTTTTAAATTGTTTTATGTCCCGTGTCGACACTCAAGTTTCTACGCGATCCGGCGCCAGTTATGTATGAAACTTGGGCCTCTAGTTAAGTTGCATTCGATAATTGCGACGGCGAAATTCGGAAACAAAAATATATGGAATTTGACATAAGGCATCGCTATATTATATTATGTAGCTTGCGATGCCTTATTTTTTTTTTTTTTTATGAAATAAGGGGGCAAACGAGCAAACGGGTCACCTGATGGAAAGCAACTTCCGTCGCCCATGGACACTCGCAGCATCAGAAGAGCTGCAAGTGCGTTGCCGGCCTTTTAAGAGGGAATAGGGTAATAGGGGAGGGTAGGGAAGGGAATAGGGTAGGGGATTGGGCCTCCGGTAAACTCACTCACTCGGCGAAACACAGCGCAAACGCTGTTTCACGCCGGTTTTCTGTGAGCCCGTGGTATTTCTCCGGTCGAGCCGGCCCATTCGTGCCGAAGCATGGCTCTACCACGTAAAAAATATACATTTTATTTTCGAACTTCGTCGTCGAAATTATCGAATGCATCTTGACCAGAGGCCCAGTTTCGAGTCAAACCGTTGCTAGCGCCGGTGCGTGTACACGTACGCGGCCCCCTGGCCCCTTGGTGCTTCATACATAACTGACACTAGTCCGTGGCCGCGCGGCGCCGCGCCAAACCGAAATAATGTTATTTAACAGTATATTAAACTGCTGGATGGGGGCAGAAATGAATGTAGCCTACTGTTTTAAACAATTTAACTGTATCGTGACTCGTAAGTCGTGACATAATCTGATTAATCTTTGATGAGGCCATGATAATCAAATTGACATACGGCCATGAAGCCAAATTTTATTAATTATTAGTTGTTTTATGCAGGAATTATATGTATCTATGTAATCTATACTTAATTTATTAAAGAGGAAAAGTTTGTTTGTTTGCATTGAATAGGCTCCGAAACTACTGGACCGATTTTGATGAAATTTGATACATATTTAGATTAGACCACGGGGAAGGACATAGGCTACTTTTTACTGTGGAAAAATGTGCGGTTACCGCGATATTTCTTTTTGCGCGCAAAAGTCGCGTGTAACAACTAGTAATTTATATAATTGTTCAACTTAGGTATAATCATAATTATTCGTTAAACAAGTTCCTTAGAACTAAATGTGCTAAACGAATGCAACTATTTGTTATTCAAATATCAGCCATCTTGTTTTTACCATACTTAAAATATCAAAATAGCCCCAAAAATCTCAAAAGTGGGGCCATTTAACTGTAGACGCTTTTTGCCTTAACATGGCTCGTCTATAATATCTATAACGTCTATGACTTACGCGTCATTTGGCCATGTTGAAATTTTCACAGATGACACACAGCTGCATTCACGCAGTTTAGTGACAAACATCCAAACAAACTTTAGTTCTCTAAATAAGTTTATGTTTAACTTAACCTAAATACAGAATTTGAGAAACTCGTAACTGCTGCAACTTGTAAAAGTTAAGCTGCAGCGGTTGAACAAGATGCCACAACAAGTCTGGCAAGTTATGTGCACTAAGCTTTAGGGTCAATGCACTTTAAGGCTGGGACTATATGCAACGGAATCCGGAAGGCCGTGGAGAATTCTGATCATTGGAAAAGAAATCTATGCTAATACAATAAAGTTATAAATCGAACACATGAGTGCCGAGTTAAACGTCAATGTCATATATGACAGCTCGACACCTGACACTTCAATTATCAACTCTATTGTAATAGCGCCGAGTTGTATTCTCAATGCTCAGAATTCTCTACGGCTTTCCGGATTCCGGTGCATATAGTCCCAGCCTAAGGTGAATGCACACCGAAACGAAACGATACGCGACATGGCGCTGCAATAGGCAATCGGACTAATTTTTTTTTATTGCATAAATGAATAGTACTCTTAAATATGAGTAACTTCTCAGAAGAAACCGTATATCAAAAGTCAATATTTTCAAAGGTACAGCGATTTGTATAAAAAATTTCGCGAGCCTCCTAAAAACGCTCCATACTAAAGTCGACCTACAAATGACGTCACTTGTATATGAAGTAGTATGAAGTAGTATATGAAGTATATGGCCGCAGGAATATATTTGTAAATATCTCCGATATTTGTGCGTTTAAGTTCATACTTACCATAATGAATGTTTTTGTATATGATGTGAGTAAACTAATGATGTAGGTTTTGTTTACCAATTTCGCAAAAAAAAAAAAATTTTTTTGATATAAAGACTCGCGAAATTTTGTATACAAATCGCTGTACCTTTGAAAATATTGACTTTTGATATACGGTTTCTTCTGAGAAGTTACTCATATTTAAGAGTACTATTCATTTATGCAATAAAAAAAATCAGTCCGCTTGCCTATTTCAAGATAGCTATTCAAAATTGAACCTTATTCATTACACAGAAAGATGCATGTTTTATTGTAAGCGTTCGAATGTCAAGTTGCACTCACTACACGGCGCATGTGCAGTGTATGACTGTACGTCATATAATAACTCCCCACACCGATCTCGGTGACTGTGGCCGGTTTCATTGAAACCAGGAGTTACGCAGGAGTAATTTTATAGTGCCCAAATGTGTGCGCAGTACACGAGAGCACTCGCTCTTCCTTTACTCTCATAATCCAGTGGGGCGGATAACCGACACGACTGATCAGGCGCAGGTCCGACTTTTCACATGCACATCCGACGCATGGAACTATGGATTTGTGAGGATGAATGGATGGATGGATGGATGTTTGTTACTCTTTCACGCAAAAACTACTGAACGGATTTTATTTAGTAGTTTAGGCTCTGGATTAAAACATAGGCTACTTTTTCCCCGAAAAACCTGTTCCTTTGGGAACATGTATTTACGCGGGTGAAGCCGCGGGTAACAGCTACTTCACACACTTTAACCTAGACGTGACGTCATAGCTAGGTGCGACGATAGTAGTAGTAGATAGGAGCGTTATTACGAGACTTGCGAAATTTTATATACAAATCGCTGTATCTTTGAAAATATTGTCTTTTGATCATATACTGTTTCTTCTGAGTTGTTACTAATATTTAAGACTAGCTGTTTCCCGCGGCTCCACCCGCGTAAATATACTTTCGAGTATACCGCGGGAATACTGTACTTTTCCGGGATAAAAGTAGCCTATGTCCAGAGCCTAAACTACTACCAAACCAAATCTTATCAAAATCCGTTCCGTAGTTTTTGCGTGACAGAGTAACAAACATCCGTACATCCATCCTCACAAACTTTTATATTTATAATATTAGTAGGACTACTATTTATTTATGGAAAAAATATCATCTAGCCTATTCAAACTTTTATTGTGTAGTAAATAAAGTTATATTTTAAATCGCTGTCCTAAAAATACGGCGTCGCTTCGCATGTCAGTGTGAACGAACTCTTATTTGTAAAAGTTGGTAAACTTCATAATTAAAATTGAAAGTGAAATTAATATTATTGATATAATCAAAAACTTTTAAATTATAAAGCTTCAGAAACCTCAACAAAGTAATCTGGTATAATTAGGAATGAAATATACTGTATCCTTTTTCTTGCTATAGATATAATATATTTTCATCCCATTCCCTCTGAATAATGAATCGAAGGGTTCGTTCGGGTCTTATTGTATTAATTATACAAAATATGACCCTTTCATGTTTGTCTAGTCCAATGTAGTTAATGAGATATAGAATAGAATAGATATAAAAGATAATCTATACTAATATACTAATCTGAACTAATATTATAAAGTGGAAAGATAAGTATTTTTATATTTTAGTATTTTTTATATGTTTGTTCCCGAATCTCACATAAAATATTTTTTTTATTACATCAAAATTATAAATTATTCCTATTACATGTAGGCTATATTAATCACTAGAAAAAAAAGGGATACCTGTGAAAACTTCAATAATGTGACCCAAAGTGTAAAAAAAATCGTTCAGCGCATACGCTGCGTAAACTTTTGATGATATAACAGAATAATGATCTAGAACATACTATTATTTACTAAAAAGTCTGCGACAGCATAAAGCCAACTAATAATAGTTGGCTTTATGCTGTCGCGGACTTTTAAGGTAGTAAAACACCTTTTTTTCTAAAATTGAATTAAATTACAGGGACAAAAAATTATGCTTTCCTTGGTGATTTCATATTTATTTTATCCAAATAAATAGTTTACTCGCGAAGACTATTTTTTAGAAATTAAATACTTTTTGATTTATCCAAATCGGACATTTTATTAGTATGTTATTACAAGATGAGTTCAAAAATAAAATATGTAGTCTAAAATGCTATAATGTTTAATCGGCAGACCCTGTGTCTCAGATTAGTTCATAGCTGAGTGTTAGTGTATGTGTAGGTGGTAGTTGTAGGTTTTATAATTTGGTAGTTGTGGTGGTAGTTAGGTTACAGGTATTTAAATGTAGGGAGTGGATGTAGGTGGTAGAAGTTTAAGTACTCCTTGGTGTTGCAAGTGTCCATAGGCGGTGGTAATCGCTTACAATCAGACTATCCACTGCTCGTTTCCTGGTCCATTTTATAAGATTTCAATCATTGTTACCTGTTACTATAATAATTATCTTATGATAGTAAGTTGTAACGGGTCATATTTCAGAGCAGTATTTTCCTCCGTGTTATATTATTTTTACCCTCCTATATCAACTTAAGCCTTCCATTATTACCTTCATGAAGGTTCCTGGAATTCTCGTGATGGTATTTATAGTTGATGTAACTAAGTAGTAGGTACGTTTAGTACACGTTGAATAATATTATGAGTATAAATAATGTTAGTTCAGAGTAAAATTGTACTTGTAATAGATACTAGCTTAGGGTCCATCCACATATTACGTCACAGCGCATGGGGGAGGGGGGGTCATACTAAATGTGACAGTATATGTTAAATGCAGGGATACAAAAAAGCGTGACATAGGGGTGGGGTGGGGGTTCAAAAAGTCGAAATTTTGCGTGACGTAATATGTGGATATCCCCTTGGTATCAGTTCTGCTCGTTTGCACTTACAAACGCGACGCAATACGAACCGGCGCTGTATTTTTAAGATATCGATTCAAAATTGAACTTTATTCATTTTCACATAAGTTCGAATTTCGAGCTGCACCGCGCTGCTTAGAACGATGTCGCTCTTGCAACGAAAATTTGAATAGCTTTCTTAAAAATTCAGTGCCGTTTCGTTTGAACAACGCGTTACGTAACACGATTGTTTATTGAAAAACAATATCAAAGGTATTTTAGCGTTTTTCTTGTACCTTCTTTTCGCAAAATAATTAGGTACATATTATTATGATTTTTAGATAATCCTAGCTGTTGCCCGCAGCTCTGCCCGTATAAATACAGTATCCCCCGAGAACACTGTATTTTTTCGGGATAAAAAGTAGCCTATATATTAATCCAGGGCCTAAACTACTACCACACCAAATTTCATCGAAATCCGTTCAATAGTTTTTGCGTGAAGGAGTAACAAACATCCATCCATACATCCATCCATACATCCTCACAAACTTTCAGATTTATAATATTACTAGGATTGTTACGTAACGTTTCAAAAGAGAGGGGGGGGGTATATAAAAATGTTACAGCGCGTTACACATATAGAAGGCGGCTCTAAATTCATCAAAAATTACGTAATACCTGAACGCTCCTTTACTTTGTACCTCACAAAACTTCTACCTATTTTTACACCATAAAGTGCTATGTTATTATTACAAAACCTTTTCAATATTAAACTTGTCACCGCTTTTCTGTTCGTTCCGTTTTATCTTGAAAATTCATGGCGGAGAGAATCTCCTGATTTATTTATCATTTTAATGCTTTTTGTTGGAATGGTTATCGTAAATGGATGGTAATTAGTTGTCGAATTAAATTATTGTTGTTGTAAATTATTGTTGAAAATTCAGAGGGGCAATTCTGCTAAATAAAACCTGCATTAATACAATTACAATCAAGTCCCGACACGCTTAAACTCTCAAAAGTGTTTTTATGAACGTTAAACCAACGTGAAACGCGCTCTGATTGGTCGAAACGTCATAAAATCCGTTCATAGTAACATGTCACTACACATTCAATCCAAACAAAGTAAAATAAAGTCTACTTCAAATACGAGAATTGAGGTTCTGGGTTCGAGACTTCGTTTGTTTTTCGGTTTTTAGGGTTCCGTACCCAAAGGGTAAAACGGGATTACTAAGACTCCGCTATCGGTTTGTCATCACCAGGCTGTATCTCACGAACCGTGATAGATGGTTGAAATTTTCACAGATTATGTATTTCTATTATTCTGCTGAATAAAATAAATATTTAAGGGGTTTTTATACATTTATACAACAAACGTGATTTTTTTCCGTTGGATACGGGACCATTCGTGTGCGAACCCGACTCGCACTTGGTCAGTTTGTTTGTACTATGTTTTCATAAAAGTATGTTGAACGATTTAGAGCTTAAAGTTGAAAGTAACAAAGGACATGGTCAGTAATCAATTAAATGACTACCAATGGACTCACTCCACTTTAAATTATATTTTATGTCATCAAAGGACTAACCCTGAAATTAGGCGAGGTGTTTTCTACACCTCGCCTAATTTCAGGGTTAGTCCTTTATGAGTATCAATTAATGTCAAAATTATACTAGGTGAAAATGTAGGTGTTGTTGGTGTAGAAACTGACGTCGTAGGAATGTTATTAGGTTGGTCTTGTAAGTTTGTTAAGGTTTAGATAGGAGTTGAAACGGAACTTCTGCAAGAAACGTTACATACGTATATTGAAATTGTAAGCGTATGTACGAGTAAACAAATAAACAACAAAAAATTCACCGAATAACATCAAATATGATTTAAAGTGAATAAATAAATTGCCAAAAATTTTGTTGCCATCGACTCTGGGTTCATTTTTCAACATCACCTTTTACTGCCAATATAAAGCTGTATATCTACTAAAAATATGAAAGTATAAACATTGAATTTTGGTGTTGTTACTTTTTGCTCCTCAATATGATTTATTTCAATTCGCTACACTAAAGTAACTCCGCTAAAACACACACATTTTTTCCTAAAAATAAATTAATCTATCTATCTTTTAATGTAGGGCGAGAAGGGTCTGAAAACACGTCAGGCGCCCTTTTAAATTTACCAAATCCCTTCCTTTCGACCCATGTACACAGAATTGATTTATTGACTGTTAAAACTCTTCATTCCAACAATGAAACGATTTTCAGTAAAATTGGTTAAAAAAGCTTGTTTGATTTATAAAAGGTAAATAATTCTATTAAAAGCTGAGTCAAAAGTAAATCTCGTAGGAACCGTACTTATTCCCACGGTAAAATGTGTCATATATTCTTCCCCATTTTCCATACTCTATTCTATACTCGTACCAATTTTCATCAAACTTGGGCCAGTAGTTTTTAGCCTATTGAATGCAAACTAATCTTTAATTTTTATAACAGTATAGATCAGTGTTTTTCAACCTGTGGGTCGCGACCCCCTAGGGGGTCGCGAAGCTTCTGTCTACTAAAAAACCGGAGGTAGAGAGAACTTTAGTAAAAAACCAATGAAGATTAAAAAGATTGATTTATTAAGTAAGAGAATTTTAACAGAAGGACATACATGTAAAATTATTTTACAATTAGGTACATACATACATCATCGATGTATGTACCTAATTGTAAAATAATTTTAATAAATAATAATTAAAATAATTGTTTAACGTACTATATTATGTACTTATATCTGAATCCTGAAATATATGGAGACGCATAAAAACGTCGTATGGAATGAATATTTGTAACACTGTAACATATACATACATGATAAAAAAGCGAAGGGTCGGGGGGTCGCGAAATATTTTTTCACACAAGGGGGGTCGCATCATGAAAAAGGTTGAAAAACACTGGTATAGATTATTAAAATTTAAAATCCAGAGAATAATTTTAAAACAAACATTGAATACATATTTTTTTCTTACTACCATAATAAATTTAAAATTGCTATTTTGAAATTTTAGCCTAAAATGCGAACCGAAAAGCTTCAAAGAGTAAAGTAAAAGTGTGTTTTGTAGATAAGATTGGAATGGGGACCTGTCAGCGAGCCTGATGGCAGATAGGGCCTAAAAATATTGAAAAAGAGAGATTACTTTGTGAAATTAAAAATACTTTATAATAATTTGTGGGGTATAAAGTAACAGACAATCAAATTTTGAATCATATTTATCAGATACCTATCTTACGGTATTATTCTGTTCAATAGGTTAGAATACTGATTTTTTGAAGTGAAAACTACTTTAGCGGCGTTGTGCACTTTTTTTGGGATGGGTAAAAAATGTTAAACTCGCGTCAGGACACGTGCCCTGATCGAAAATTCGTAAGATGCAACTCGCAACTGTTTGCTGTCTTAGTTTTTATTTTATTTCGCATCTTTTAACCTAGCTGGCAGTTTTTCCAATTTAATGTTCGTTTTCACATTGCCGGCACTCCCGGAGTGCAATCCGTTGTTTTTTTTTTGCGTAAATAAATAGGTACTAAGTATATAAAAATCAATATTTTCATAGGTTACAGCGATATAACATAATTTTGCAAGACTCCATTTTTTTTTTTCAGAAATCAGATCGAAGAAAGTCGTATTTTCAACGGTTCATACATAGATGTATTTTAATAAAAATAGGTTTCATAATAATTAATCAAAGAGTGCATACCTCCGAATTAAGACACACTAGACATTATGGAATTCTACTCTCGCATGTATTTTGATCTAATATTTATAAAGCTGCAATAGAAAGTAGGTCAGTTATTTTGAGATTTCTAACTAAACTAAATACTTTGCACAGTCACAGAAATCGGTGTGGGTGAATTATGATCGTAGTGTACTGTCGTCAACAAACCAGAACCTCAATTCTCCTATTTAAAGTAGACTTTCATTTTACTTTGATCGTATTGTAAGTGTACCGACTTGTTATCGACAACTGACTTTGTGAAGTTTCGACCAATCAGAGGCCGTTAGACGCTACTTTAACGTTTATGAGAATACCGGTTTGACAGTTTAAGCGTGTCGGGACTAGATTGTAATTGTATTATTGCTCGTTTAATTTAGTAGAATCTACCTCTGGTGTATCAACTGGTTTTGCCTTATTGCCATATTAAAGATCGAAAAATAATAAGACATTTATTATAGTGTTAGCGCAATATTTCGGGTGCATTGGGCGGAAAATATTGTTTAGGTTTTGTACCGTATGTATAAAAAATAATATATTAATATACTTAAGGGAAGCTGGCTTGTATGCACGCCTTGCCTTATGCTACCTAATGCAGGAATCGAATCGACGACCTGCAAGTTGAGAGCCAAGCTCTAACCACTAGACCACGGAGGCTGCTGGTTACTAATTAATGAGGGTAGAGTTCTTATAACATTGCGTCAAATGCGAAACTGAATTACAATAATGGCTCCCATTTAATCAAATTAATTGGACTCTCCCCGGATTCTGGAATTCCAGGTAAAATACCAATATTCAATAAGTACCAAAAAAATTCTATATTTTATATTTATTACTATAAGAGAATCAACTTGGAGGTTGTATTATAAATGTGAAAGTATGTGACGATGGATGAATGGATGGATGTTTGTCCCTCTCTTACGCAAAACTACTGAACAGATTTCAATGAAATGTGGTATAGGTAGTAGTTTAGGCTCTGAACTAAAACGTAGGCTACTTTTAAAAAAGTACAATGTTCCCATGGGATAACCGACATTTGCGCGGGCTGAGCCGCGGGAAATAGCTAGTAGAAAATAATTTCCAGTGTACGGTTTATATTGTAGCTTAATATTTAGAGTACCATTCGTCGATTTATGAACGACCCTTTATGAATAAAATATATTTCGTCAGTTCAGGTATCGTCTAATTTTAGTTAAAAACAAGAAGAAAAATAATTTCTTATAAATTAAGCGCGATTGGTAAAACTGTCTTTAACTCCAACCGCTCCAAACTTAATACTTCTCAAAACAAAGAGTTCTCCGACTACCCGCGGTATTGAAATTGGTGCTTTTAACACGATTTAACTTGGGACTGCTCTATTTTACTTCATTGGATAAATAAGTACTTTCTGTTGACAAATGGTGTACGAGAAAATCTTTTTATGGCGTTTGTCTTTTCAGGTGTTAAAATAATAACATATTTTATTATTATTTTAATGCTCTTGTTGTTAATAGTTAATACATCTATGATTCTTTACTATATAAAGAGGAATGATTTGTTTTTTTCTTTTGTTTGTTTGTTTGTTTGCAGTGAATAGGCTCCGAAACTACGGGACTGATTTTTATGAAATTTGGCACAGATATAGAGTCGACCACGGTTAAGGAATATGTCACCTTTTATCGCATTACAATGTAGAGTTCCTCTGGGATTCCCTTTAGACGCGAGCAATATCTAGTGGTAAACAATAAACATACAAAATTATTAGATAGGTATATGAAAGAAAATCTTATTCATTAATAATAATTATAGCCAAATCAACGTTCTATTTCCGCGATAAATGACTTCGTTCATTCTGGTGATTTCGTATAGTTTATTGTTATATAAATCAAAACAACTATCAATCAAGAAATTTTGGCCTTCATCGCAAATATATACTTTATTAAGTTCTAACAAAACTTAACAAAGTTGTGAAGTGTAGGTATATTACTCGTATATGTATACTCTATACTTAATATAATTATTAAGAGGAAAGGTTTGTTTGTTTGTTTGCATTGAATGGGCTCCGAAACTACTGGACCGATTTTGATGAAATTTGGCACAGACGTAGAGTAGACCACGGGGAAGGACAAAGGCTACTTTTTATTGCGACAAAATGTACGGTTCCGGCAAGATTTCCTTTAGCGCGCACAAAGTCACAGTCAACATTTAGTATTTAATATAATAAAGAGGAAAGGTTTGTTTGTTTGTTTGTATTCAATGGGCTCCGAAACTACTGGACCGATTTTGATGAAATTTGGCACAGACGTAGAGTAGACCACGGGGAAGGCCATAGGCTACTTTTTATTGCGACAAAATGTACGGTTCCGGCAAGATTTCCTTAAGCGCGCACGAAGTCACGGTCAACATCTAGTATTTAATATAATAAAGAGGAGAGGTTTGTTTGTTTGTTTGCATTGAATGGGTTCCGAAACTACTGGACCGATTTTGATGAAATATGGCACAGACGTAGAGTAGACCACGGGGAAGGACATAGGCTACTTTTTATCGCGGAAAAATGTACGGTTTCTGCGAAATTTACTTTTGTGCGCACGAAGTCATGAGCAACTTCTTTAAGCGCGCACGAAGTTACGGGCAACATCGAGTAATGTAATAAAATAATAAAGACGAGAGGTTCGACCGTCCCTCATTCCGCCAGTGGCCGACTCATAATTTACTTTTCTTTCAATTGTTACAACTCCGAATGATTTATTCTTTCTTTTCTTTTCGGAAGTTTTATGAATTTACCTTCTCCGAATATGCGACATTCACGATTCTGCGACAACTCGTTCAGTATTTAATACTAGATTTTGCACGCGGCTCCGCCCGCGTAAATACATTATCCCGTGGGAACACTACTTTTTCGGGATAAAAACTATCCTATGTCCTTTCCCGGGACCTAAAGTATGTCTATACCAAATTTCATTAAAATCGGTTCAGCGGTTAAAGCGCGAAGAGGTAACAGACAGACAGACAGACATATACACTTTCACTTTTATAATATTATAAGTATATAAGTATAGATAAAAAAAAATCTCGCGTCATAATTTATAATGATCAAAAATTTCAAATTTGTCATGGGGTACTCATCCCAACTTACCTGTCCGGTAGTTGTGGTATAGTATACGGGTATGCAACCCCGGCTTCCCTAGCTATTACTGTCCTATCCCTTGCCCTCCTGGACGGTAATATCCTACATTTCCTATTTCCCACTCTAACTTACCAATCTTCCTTTCCACACCACCTATCCTTCCCTTTCCCTATTCCTACCCTCTCTACCAATCCGTGGAAATGCAATGGATAATCATAAAAATAATTTAATTATCCAAAAAGGCGGCGATGTGGTTCACCACCCATCACGTCTCGTTTCTCGCGGAGGTGAAAAGCGGACCATGGAGAGCCGCTTCGCTACGTTGAATGTAAGAGGAGGAATGGATGGTAAGAATGAAAGTGAACGAAGCGAAACGAGTATGTAAGGATCGTAGCAAGTGACAAAAAGTGGTCTCTGCCTACCCCTTTACGGGAAAAAGGCGTGATTATATGTATGAATGTAAAAATTTCAAAACTCAAGATAGGCTATGACGTACATCTGACAGAACAAATCTTCATAGGTACAGTAAAAAGGTTACGCCATTTTGGTTTTTTCACCATACTTCAAATGTCTGCGATCTTGTTTTCACCACACGTTAAATGTCAAAATGGCCCCAAAAATCTCAAAAGTGGGGCCATTTAACTGGATACAGCTTTTGCCTCCACATGCCTCGTCTATAATAGAAATAAAGCGTTTCAAATGAGAATAGGAACGTACATGACTTTTTTCTGACAAATATCACTTGAAAAGTGCGTGAAAAAAATTAATATAAAGTCTTGCATAGAATTTCAATAAAAACGTTAAATAGTAATAAATTATCTAAACATAAATTTAACTATCCTAACAATCTAAATTCGAAACAATATGGTAGCGACTCGATCCTATTCTCATTTGAATCGCACTATACGTCTGTTTTGAACATTAAAATTCAATTGCTCATAATCATTCTCAACCACGGTTAACAGTAACCAATGAAAGTGCATAAGTGTGAAACGATAAGCCGGAACCGAACGCGACATATTGTCCGCCATTTTAATTGCCATCCCATGAAACATTGCCAGGAACAAAAACGTACGTGCATACGATTTTATTGCCTATTTGTATTCAAATAAAGCGCACATTTGCATAAGCGTTTTATTTAGTCATAAACTAAGTTTAACTGCAAGATATGCGACTATAAATAATAATTGCTTGCATTTGTTGTCATAATTTATGAAGTAAGTTACGGTGTTAAATAGAGTTGGCTCACATGTTTTGTGGAATAATTTTTTAAGCTTGCCATATGATTTTATGGCACCCGCACATGCTACGCATGCATGCATACAAGCGGCTTGGTAAGCAGGGTTTTTTCTAGTGAAAGAAAAAAAATATTGCTTGCGTATGCGTAGCTAGCTAGCCTAGTACAACTTACTGATTTTGAAGGTGTAGTAATAAGGTGTAGGTGTAATAATAAAGTGTAGGTGTAGTAATATACAGCGCGTTGGTGCTCAAGCCGGAGGTCGCGGGTTCGAATCCCGTCGAAGGAACAAAAAGTTTTTCTGTGTCCCTGGCTAATGGATGTGTATTAAATATTTGTATATAATATAATAAAAATCTTAAATATATGTATAGTATAAAAGTATTATATATACTTTTATACTATACATATATTATATATACTTACTTCTCGTTTTCTGGTACCTGTAACACAAGTTCTTCGGATAATTAGCACGGGGCCAGATTGACGTGGAGTAAAGCGTCCATAAATATTATTATTATTATTATGTAGGAATCGGTAAACTCTCGCAAGTGAATAAATAATAAAGCAGTTATATATAATATCCTCCTTATCACGTCACGTCATGACGTCATTATTTTGATGTAAAGTTTGTGAGGATAATATCTGTGTTGATAAGTGGATGCATGTTTTTGTCCTCATTAGCTCCTTCTTTTTTTAATACCAGACGCGGAAAGAGGGGTGTTATAAGTTTAACGTGTCTGTCTGTAGCTCCCGAACTGATGAAGCGATTTAAATTTTTTTTTCTCTATTAAAGGTGACTTATCTGCGAGTGTTCTTAGACATGTATGATGAAAATCGGTTAAGCCGTTTAAAAGTTGTGGGGGTGAAAGTGGGGAAGAATAACCGAATGTCTGCAAATATATAATAAATTTAAAAAAATATGATTTATTTGTTTCGCTAAAACTTGAAGTAATTGTATAAGTTCAGGTAAGATTTTAAATAGTTCTCACTATTTAATATTGAAAATATTGTTGGAAAAGTAATTTCCATAAAGGTTCCTTGAGTAATATATGGAACCCTAAAAATAAGCCGGCCAAAATTTGGATGTTATTTATATATATATATATATATATATATATATATATATATATATATATATATATATATATATATATATATATATATATATATATATATATATATATATATATATATATATACCTCTTCAAGAACTGTTTGAAATTTTAAGTACATATTTCTAGAGTACTTACTGCTTACTTCTAATACTTTTAGTATCTTCAATTTGTTAAAGTACCTCTTTGTTCTTTATGTATCTAAACGGTAAAATGTTTATTTAATATTCAAGATCTGAAGTTTAGTGATCATTAAAGTGTACGAACTGCAAAACAGTTATTATAAAATTATTATTCGTACATTTTCTTTTATAGTTATACTAGATGTTGCCCTCGGCTTCACCGTACATATCTACATAATACAAAATCTCACGGGAACACTAGATATATTTTTTGGAAATAAAAAGTAGCCTATGTCCTTCCTCGTGGTCTACTCTATGGCTAAGAACTACCGAGCGATTTTCAGTCTCCGCATCAAAATCGGCTCAGTAGTTTCGGAGACTATTCAATGCAAACAAACAAACAAACAACTCTTTCCTCTTTATAAAAATAATAGCTCCTACACCGATTTCGGTGACAGTGGCCGGTTTCATTGAAACCAGACCAGCTACGCAGGAGTTATTTTATAGTGCCCAAGTGTGTGCGCAGTACACAAGAGTACTCTCTCCGTCTTTACTCTCGAAACCCAGTGGGACGGACAGACCGACACGGCTGGCGAAAGATCAAGCGCAGGACCGATTTTTTACATGCCCATCCTACGCATGGATCATCTTACTTGTCAGACAATCAGGTGATCAGTCTGCATTGTCCTAACTAAACTTAGAAACAACAGTTTTTTTATTGTTCCAACGCGGGAATCCACGACCTCCGTGTCAAGAGCCAAGCTCTAAACCACTGGAGTTAATAATATTTCTGGTCCAGTGTCCTCCAGGTCCAGTGACTGGACCACGGAGGTAGAAATATTAACATTTCTTTAGTAAATATTTAAGCTTAGCCTGGCACTATAATATGCTCCGGAATCCGGTATACCATAGAAAATTGTGAGCATTGAGAATAGAACTCTGCAATATTACAATAGAGTTGAAAATGGAAGTTTCTAGTGACATTGACATTTAACTCGACACTCATGTGTTCAATTTTCAACTCTATTGTATTAGCGCAGAGTTATATTTCATCTCCTTGGCTCGTTTCGAATTTAAGTGTTACAATTTGACTATCAATTTGTCACTAGCTGACCCTAAAGTTTATTTAAGGGCCCTAAAACAAAACTATCCTCGGTAAAGTCCTTTTAAGTACGACAAAGGAGGCACGAGGGCTCAGAAAGCGTCTCTTGGGAAAAGTTCTATAAATAATGAAAATAGGTGAACCAAGAATAGTGAGGGGAAAATTGTTTTAAACGTAAGGATGAGCCCCTAGAAACATTTTAATGAAGAAGTGAGAGTACTAATTTGTATGACGAATATTTGATATGTATGTATTATAAAATATGCGAAAAATTGTGTGTATTATGTTTACGTGTATGTTTACTTTCTTTGACGCTGACACAGCTAAACGAATTTTAATAAAATTCGGCACACTGATAGTCTGTAGCGTGGATTTTTATCCTGAAAAATTTTCTAGGAATCACTTAAAACTTGATCGAAGTTGCAGTTAACATATGATTATAGGATTAAAAAAACCATCATCCAAGTAAACTGATATTTCTTTGACAAGATATTGGGGCATTCATGCTTAGGACGTTAGACGTTTAGACTGGACCTATCTTTACGACAGTAATTTATAAGTGAAAGCTCGAGCTCTCGTGAATCTTATTAATAATAATTGAGGGAACTCAGTTGCTTTAAAGTGTTTTATCATTAATCTGAATGACGTAGTTTTAAATACCTTTTGCATTTTTAAGAACATTTGGTCGCCGTTTTGTAATTACATAATAGATAGAACTATAATATGAAACCTTTTGTTTTGAGTCTAAAGTAGTATCATACATACATACATATAATCACGCCTTTTTCCCGTAAAGGGGTAGGCAGAGACCACTTTTTGCCACTTGCTACGATCCTTACATACTCGTTTCGCTTCGTTCACTTTCATTCTTACCATCCATTCCTCCTCTTACATTCAACGTAGCGAAGCGGCTTTCCATGGTCCGCTTTTCACCTCCGCGAGAAACGAGACGTGATGGGTGGTGAACCTCATCGCCGCCATTTTGGATAATTAAATTATTTTTATTATTATCCATTGCGTTTCCACGGATTGGTAGAGAGGGTAGGAATAAGGAAAGGGAAGGATAGGTGGTGTGGAAAGGATGATTGGTAGGTTAGAGTGGGAAATAGGAAATGTAGGATATTACCGCCCAGGAGGGCAAGGGATAGGACAGTAATAGCTAGGGAAGCCGGGGTCGCGTACCCGTATACTATACCACAACTACCGGACAGGTAAGTTGGGATGAGTACCCCATGACATAATATAATCGTAGTATCAATCTATAAATATACTAATAATCCCTATTGTTCGATGGGCATGACGCGACGTTCCAGGCTTAATCTAATCTGTAGTATTGCAGTATGAACGTATGTTATATGTCCATATACAGCACATGTATGAGACTATCACGCCAATCCAGAACCCCAATTCTCGTATTTAGAGTTGACTTTTAGTTTACTTTGATAATACAATCAACAGTAAGTGAAGCGACATGTTATCATAAACTGATTTTGTGAAGTTTGGACCAATTAGAGCACATTTTACGTTTGTTTAACGTTTACGAGAATATTGTTAGGCAGTTTCAGCATATCGAGACTTGAATGTGATTGTGTCATTGTAGGTTTTATTTAGCAGAATTGACCATCTGATTCATACACGGTCAGTTGTATCTAGGGTTGCCATCCGTCCGGGTTTCCCCGGATTTGTCCTAGTTTAAAGGGCGCCCGGGGAGCGTCCGGGCCGGATTTTATTTGCTATCCGGGTTTTGTACGCAGAATTAGGAAGGCCTAAGTTTTTTTTTTTTTGATTTGCAGCAATAATAAATCTTCCTTTCTTTTTGACATTGCCGTAGTCGGGTAAAAACTGTTCTATGTCCGGGTTTCGTACTCCAAAATCCGGGGTTTTCATGCGTCTTGTCCGGGGAGTCATATGTAAGAGATGGCAACCCTAGTTGTATCTGATCGGCAGCGTCGTGCTGATTGAGCAATAGTCATGAGGATGGTGAATGGCTAGCATATTAATAATAATGAATTATTCTTTTTTGACGCTGACAACCTCTGTGGCTCAGTGGCTAGCGCGTCGATAACTAAGCCGGAGGTCCCGGGTTCGAATCCCGTCGAAGGGACAAAAAGTTTTTCTCTGTTCCTGGGTCTTGGGTGTATATTAAATATATGTATCTATTTAAATAAAAGGCATAGTCGAATGACAAATATATCAACGCACAGGCCAAACCCTTTAAGTTTAGAAATTTGAAATTTTGCTCACGTATTCCTCATATGACGTAGGCAGGCATAAGGGAGGATTTTTCAAAATTCAACCTCAAGGGGTAAAATAGGGGATGAAAGCTTAAAACCACGCGAATGAAGCCACGGGAAATTAATCCTAGTAGTATGATAAAAATATTAAATATTTGTAATCTGCATAGTATAAAATAAAAGTATTAAATATATTTCCGTCGTCTGGTATCTGTGATGGAAGCTCCTCGTATATATAGTACAGGACCAGATTGGCGCGGTGTGGAATCGTTCATAGATATTATTATTATTGATGAATGGTACAGATCATGTAGGTATGTTATTGATACTAACATACCTACATGATCTGTACCATAATTCATTTATAATATTTAATTGATTACAGCTAAATTTTCTAAAATAATTTAATTGAGGCATAATTTGTGCTAGCCTTGCTCTGCTAATATCCAAAGGTATGCTTAGACCAGACTCTAAAGACCGAGCTGTTAACGCTCTCGAGCTAACGAAGCTGCTATATAAATGGAATATAAAATCAAAAGGCGTCGGGTTAAGGCACGCTGGAGGAGCCTTTGTTCAAATGCCGAGGAAAGAATATCTTGTACTCGTGTTAGTTTCATATACAGTAGTAAGCCTATATATTATATTATGTAGTACCTACATAGTTTATGTTAAGTTTAACATTATATATTATGTCACCGTAAAATTGTAAAAACCGTTACATTGTAGTATTACTAGAGATATTATAATATGCGACAGATTGTCAAATAAAAATTTGTCCTGCAAACAAATATGGCGGCGTGGGGCACTTGCCGTTTAACCAATCGGCACGGTAATTATTACAATATAACGAAAATGAACGTGTAAAATGTAAGAAGAATTTTTTGACAATCTGTCGACTTTTTACAATAGGTATCTCTGGTAATATTACAATCTAACGGTTTTTACAATTTTACGGTAACATATAGGTACATTACGAAACTTGATCGGTTTTTATTTATTTACTAGCTGTCCCGACATACGTTGTTCTGTCTTAAATACCTATGAACTGCAATGCAATTGGCTACACCTACAAGAAAGCATTGTAGGTGTAGCCAATAAATAGCCATTTATTGGCTACACCTACAATGCTTTCTTTTACTTATATATGTCATCTTAAAATTGTAAAAACCGTTAGATTGTAAAATAACTAACGAAATTGTAAAAATATGTCGAAATTAATATACATATAATATATTTACAATCTATCGAAAAATAAAGTGTTAAATTATAGGCAGCATAGTCGCCTCCGAAGTCTATCAACATTTTACAATTTCACTAGTTATATTACAATCTAACGGTTTTTACAATTTTGCGGTGACATAATATATAATAATATCTATGGACGCTTCACACCACGTCAATCTGATCCCGTGGTAAGTTCTCAAAGATCTTGTGTTACGGGTACCAGACAACAGAAATATATTTAATACTTTTATACTATACACATAATATTTAAGATTTTTATTATATTATACACATATTTACGGGATTTGAACCCGCTCAACTAACTGAGCCACAGAGGTCGTCAAAACATATATAATACGTCTATATTATAGATTTGGTCCACTTCAAAGCTACGTCGGAAAGACATCTATCTAAGATTACAAAAGCCTTTCATATCGTTTCGTTAAAATCTGAAAATCAATTTTCACGACCAAGGCCGAACATTCATCGCGTCGTTAAATATTTTTTCTCGAAACTCACGTTCACCCGTGAATTCAGGCATGCGTTTCGAAATTTGACTAACGTGAAAACGATCTAACTTCTAAACAATTCACAAAAGGCATAAATTCGCCACTAAGGCCTTAGTGCCGTTGCATACGTTCCGGTTGCCGGGTAGCCGATGCCGGGTAGTCGGTCGCAAAAGGTGCTCAGTAAAGTTGCCACTCGACCAGGCATACGGCTTTATTTGCTTGGCAGCCATGAATCATGATAGATAAGTCGTGTACACGCACACATACTTACTCAGGCGTAAAAACTGACTTAACATACTTTCTTTACGGTCAAGCACACGACGATGTGTGCGTTAACCAATCACGCTGTTATTTCCTATGTGCTTTAGAATTTTTGGGACATCCCAGTACAAGAGAAAATTTTCAAAAACTGGTCGAGCGGGAGCTTTGCTGATATTACACCGGTACGTGTGAAAGCTATCGTACATGGCCATACACTTCGCGACCGGTTACCCGGCAAACCCGTGTGTTTGCCGGGTAGCGCTAACGTTGCACTAACGTTGAATAATAATAATTAAATGTGCAAAAACCGCAAAATATGGAATTTGGCATGCAGCCAGGTTATACCTTAGTCCCTGACACAAGTTAGACCACAGAGACTACGGGCAAACAAAACGGTTTCATACCTCGCAACTTAACTCTCTTACGACTTGAATAGCATTAACGTTCTTTGTGAATATTCTTTTACGGAATATTATTTTCATTTTAGTCTGTCGGACAGAGTTCTGAGTATGGGCTTACGTTTTGTGAGCCTATGCTATATGAAATTTTATTTAAGTATATGGGGGAAATGCATAATTTTTAGG
This sequence comes from Glaucopsyche alexis, assembly GCA_905404095.1. Classification (NCBI taxonomy): domain Eukaryota; kingdom Metazoa; phylum Arthropoda; class Insecta; order Lepidoptera; family Lycaenidae; genus Glaucopsyche; species Glaucopsyche alexis. The sequence continues at coordinate 4,298,117 of FR990057.1, forward strand.
GTTCCGTAATACTTAAGGAACCCTTATAGTTTCGCTCTGTCCGTCTGTTTGTCTGTCTGTCTGTCTGTCTGTCTGTCTGTCTGTCTGTCTGTCCGCGCCTCTAGCTCCTGTAATTATGAATATAAATTAATGAAATTTAGTACAGTTATAGATTGTGTATAGATCACGGTTTCGGGATTATAAAAAAATTATAATTTTATATTTTAGGGGTGGCTCTCCATACATGTGAAGTGGGGATGAAAAATATTTTTTCACTCTACTCCATCGTGTGGGGTATCGTAGAATAGGTCTTTTAAAATAAAGGCAAGGTTTCATACGTTACTTTTTTATAAAGTTGACCATTTTCGAGTAATCGGCCTCCAAAGTAGTTTGTAAGTTGGTCCCCCCCCTAGCATTTTTAAACTATAGGAGATAGAAACTTGCAAATTTCCATGCTGATAGATCATGCTAAAAACTCTTTAGGAAAACTATTGTGAACCAAATCGGACAGTAACTTTTGGAGTAATTAAAAAAAAAAAGCATATTACGCGTTTATAGTTACGGAACCCTCCTTAGACATGTCCTGACATGCTCTTGGTTAGGTTATTATTTATTGGCTTTTCAATTACAAAATAAGCTAAGAAATATTGTCTTTGCAATGGCATACCTAAGCTCAACCGTTGATGTCATACTCATCATAAAAGGGAGGTCGTTAAAAACGCTCTATACAAAAAACCGGCCAACTGCGAGTCGAACTTGCACACATAGGGTTCCATACCATTATACCAATAGTTTACATCTTCACTTATTATTTTGTTATTTTTATACGAAGTTTTCCAAGTAAGCGCATTTTACAAGTTAAACATTTATAACTCCTAAACTAACAAAGTTGTAATACTGCCGTCCTCAAACTAAAAGGCGATTAAATGACAAAAAGAGTTTTTAAGGTAGAGCTAAAAACACGTGATTATTTTGAAATGAATGCTAGGGATTTTGTATAAACAATTGTTAATGTTGTCATGAATGTTTAATATGAGGCTCATCCTTACTTTCAAAATCATGACATCACACAAATTCAGTTTTAGAACACATATACAAAGGAACATGATACATATCGCACCAAAGTCAGTGAAGTCGAGTGTGCAATGTTCGGCAGTCGTAGTTTCGTATAACTTATAGCGCCGGCCGTGCATTCATACGTGCAAGTACAACTGTGATGGAGAGTCACAACTATCAAGACTATTCAAGTCATGTATACTGACCCCCTTACTAATAAACGCTGTATAAGCTTTGAATAGTTATACAGTGTTTTGTCTTCTTCAATTGAATTAAAAATGTCACTTGTGTGACGGGAACAAAACACTGTATAACTATTCAAAGCTTATACAGCGTTTATTACTAAGGGGGTGAGGATATAGTCAAGCTGCTGGTGCTATCGTCTTATACTAATTAATATCTACTAACTATCAAAACTGCTCTAGAATACTGTGTTAAAAACAATTGATACTATCAGGACTATTCATGTAAGCCTTCAGCCATATATAATACTTGTATATGTCACCGTAAAATTGTAAAAACCGTTAGGTTGTAATATTACTAGAGATATTATATAGACAGATTGTCAAATACAAATTTCTCCATACATTTGTATGGAGAAATTTGTACTTGACAATCTGTCAGCATATTATAATATCACTAGTAATATTACAATCTAACGGTTATTAAAATTTTACGGTGACATATTTAATATAATAAATACTTACGCAAAGAAGCGTCATTCAATAGACTTATACGAATAACAGCTTGCAGTTATGTGTAATTGGCTAGACGTTTGCAGGGGTTGCGCGCGGCTAGCGGGACGTGAGTTTTTTCATGCCAGGACTTTGTTCACGGGGCTAGCCACTGGTCGTTTCGTGCTAAGATAATGTTTACAATATAATTTCTGTAAATTTCCTATTTACAGCATACTTTAGATAATTTAACTAAAAAATATGAAATGTCAAAAAATGAAATACAGGCACATATATCAGCAATGGATGACTTGCTTGAAGTGATTCGGTACAATGAGGAATGTGTCAATTCTATATTGAAAGTCAGCGGTTCCTCGGACAAAGTAAGTCATTCAGTGTCTAATAGTATACCAGATATATGTTCCACTGGGAAGGCTCATACTGAATGCCAGTCACATATTAGTATTAGGTTGGGGAAAAAGTTTCTTCGCATTTTATATAAAAAATCAAAAGGTTTTTTTATAAAGTTTATTTACAAGTGACTAAAGTATATAGGTGCCATTTTGTTCGATAACTTTTTGCCATCTTGTTGGTAGGTACATGATCCCATTGCTATAAAATTTTTGGGGCTTCTGATGAAAAAACTGCGACAAGTGGTTTTGGCAGTCCTCTTGTGATGTCAACCTGACACTGCCTAAGGAATTCTGCAGCGACCGAAACAGGTGGAAATCTGAAGGTGCAAGGTCAGGACTATACGGCGGATGCATTAACACCTCCCAGCCAAACTCCCGTAATTTTTTCTGAGTGGCTAAAGATGTGTGAGGTCTAGCGTTATCATGGTGAAAAACCACACCCCTTCTGTTGATTAATTCCGGCCGCTTTCTCTCAACTTCTTGCTTTAATCTCATCAGTTGTTCGCAGTACAGTTCAGAATTGATGGTCCTGCCTGGCGGTAACAGCTCATAATGAATAATGCCCTTCCAATCCCACCACACACACAGCATCACCTTGTTGCGAGTTAACCCGGGTTTCGCCACAGTCTGTGAAGCCTGACCGGCCTTTGACCACGATCTTTTTCGCACGTTCTTGTCGTACGTGATCCACTTTTCATCACCAGTTATCAGCTTCTTCAAAAATGGTTCGGTTTCATTACGTCCGACGTCGTAATAAACAATCACAAATGAGTACACGGTTCATTAGGTTTCTTTCAGTGAGCTCATGAGGCACCCAAATATCGAGCTTTTTTGTGTACCCAGCTTTTTTCAAATGCGCCAAAACCGTTTTGTGGTCAATCCCCAGTTCTTCAGCTACATCGTAACTACTGATATGCCGATCTTGCTCCACTTTTTCAAAAATGGCAACAGTTTTGTCCGTAACAGGGCGACCAGAGCGACGTGCATCTTTGATATCAAAATTTCCGAATTGAAAACGCTTAAACCAAATTTGCGCTACTCTCACAGATACTGCATTAGGTCCATAAACATCACAAATTTTTTTCGCGGCTTGTGTTGCATTTTTACCTTTTTTGTAATAAAATTTTAAAATGTATCGAAATTCTTCATAAGAATCACTCATTTTAACAATAAGAAAAACAAATGAAAATCTCAAATTTACCTAATTTGAATTTGGAATTGTCTTCTGTAAAATTAAAACTTTTTAATGATACCAAAATCAGCCAGATACAATTGGTATAGCCGAAGATATTTTATGACAAGTTCATACATACTATAATGCGAAAAGACTTTTTCCCCAACCTATTATATTTAGTGATGAGTTAGGTAAGGAATTAGGTCCATATTTAAGTAGAATGTGTAACGGACAATCTTTTTTTAATTTTTGTATGCCCGGAGCCACTTACAAAGAAATAGTAAATAGGGCATTAATTAAGAAATATTGTCCTAATACAACATTAATAATTATAGTTGGGAGAAGAGGAAAATTAAACAAAAAACAAATGACAGAACTATTAGAATGTTTATTTAATATTGAAAATGTAAAAAGTATATTATTGTTTACTTTTCCTTATATAAAAATGTTGCCACAGAGTAATGTAAAAGAAAATTTATATAGACATGAGTTGAACAGCCTATTGTATAGTGCTGTGAACAATAATTGTATAGTCATAAGCGACCCACAACCACAAAAATGTCAGGTTGTGGACATAAATAACTTAAGTTTTAAATTAAGCAATATGTACAAAGATAAGTATTTCTTATCTAATTTCTGTAAAAGACATGTAGCTAGTATGCTATATAACTTTTTATTTTATTCCCAAGCCAAGAATTTGGCTTCTTCGACTACTGCTTTTATTGAGCAGAATACTAAATATAGTATTAACGAATTGGAATATGTTCCAAATATTTCTTTAAATTAGATAATAAGACAATAGAGAATGTCTCTTGCAGAAATAATTTAAGTTTTAAATGTAAAATACAAAATCCTACCAATAATGTAAAAAATCCCATTGTATTACATAATAAATCATATGTAATTAATCTGGTGCATCAAAATTTACAAGGAATGGTAGGTAAAGAACTTGAAATTGAGTTATTTTTAAAGGAATTTGACATTGATATAATTTGTATATCTGAACATTGGTTCAGACAACATGAACTCATTTTCAATTTCAATGAGCACCAGATAGCAAGTTCGTTCAGTAGAGAAAATGCCATTAGGGGCGGCTCATTAATAATAATTAATAACAAATTGAAATTCAAAGAACGTAAAGATGTTGTGAGTCTCTCCACCGAACGAATAATTGAAGTAGCCTGCATAGAGTTGAGTCAACTTATTATTGTAAGCGTATACAGGCCTCCATCAGGGTTATACGATTCCTTTGAACAAACTTTGGAACAAGTATTGACAAAAATATGTGCATCTAATAAAAAGGTTATAGTATGTGGTGATTTTAACATTAATTTATTAGACTTGAACTCCACTACCATTAGATTCACATCTTTGTTAAAATCGTATAATCTTTTTAATCTGTTTCATGAACCGACAAGAGTATGTGATACAACGGCCACTTGTATTGATAATATATTTACTAATATTACTCCAAGTAAAAAGGAAATAATTAATAAGCTCAGCTCTGATCACCGAGGACAGTTAGCTTCTTTTAATGTCATTTGTGATAGTAACATCAAGGACAAGCATGTGTTTGTTCCTGTGAATACAAAACGTATTGAGAAATTTAGAAGTAACTTAAATTCAAAGATTCAATTGTTAGATGGGTCAAATAGCACAGATGAAGCTTTTAACAAATTATTTAAGATAATAAGAACCCAATTTGATTCGATATTTACTTCTAAAACTGTTAGTTTTAAAAATAGAAAAAGCAACTTTATTAAATGGGCAACTGCAGGAATTATAATAAGCAGGCAAAGATTATAATATGAATTATATGAACAGAAACATATTAACAATAGTGAAACCTTTAAAACATATGTTAGAAATTATTCAAAAACTTTTAAAAGAGTATGTAAAGCCGCTAAGGCTCTTTATATAAAGAATAAGATTAAAAATTCTAACAATAAAATTAAAACTACATGGAAGGTGATAGCTAGTGAGACTGGAAACGTCACCTGTCGTAGCTCCGATTTTGAACTTTTTTTTGAAAATAAAAAGATAACCACTGACCTAGAAGTTGCGACGGTCTTCGAAAAATTTTTTGCTGACATTCCGGTCTCAACTACAAAAAAATTAAATTCATCATCTGCAGTTGCTGAAAAACTACTCAGAGACAATGTAAAGGAATGTGATGTCAATTTTAAGTTTAAAGAAATTGACTCCAGAGACATTATTAACACATTTAAGTTGTTGAATATTAAAAACACTGCTGATCTCTGGGGAATGTCTACAAAAATTATTAAATCAATAATTGACATCGTAGCTCCTTATCTAGCGATGGTTTTCAATGATTGTATAAAAAGTGGTGTTTTCCCTGACTTAATGAAGCATAGCAAGGTTATACCTTTATTCAAAGCTGGAAATAAATCTGATCCGACAAATTACAGGCCTATATCGATCCTACCGACTTATAGTAAAATTTTTGAAAGAATAATTTTAAGACAGTTACTAGTACATTTTAATTCGAATAATTTATTACACAATAATCAATACGGTTTTACCAAGGGTCGATCCACTACGGATGCTGGTATGGGTCTTCTTTGAAGAATCTTTGAAGCTTGGGAGGGGTCGCAGGATGCATTAGGTGTATTTTGCGATCTTTCCAAGGCATTTGATTGTGTTGAGCATGCTACATTGATCAGAAAATTGCACCACTATGGTATACGGGACTCTTCACTCGACCTTTTGAGTTCTTACCTTAAAAATAGAACTCAAAGGGTAGAAATAAATAGTAAAAGGTCTACTGGGACCAAAATAGAATTAGGTGTCCCACAGGGATCCATTTTAGGCCCATTTCTTTTTCTCGTCTATATAAATGACTTACCTTATCTAATTAAAGATAATGATAATGAGATAGTACTTTTTGCCGATGACACTTCACTCATTTTTAATGTGAAGCGACAACAGTCAAATTATGACGAGGTAAATAGTGCTCTCTCTAAAATAGTACATTGGTTTAATGTTAATAATTTACTTTTAAATTCAAATAAAACAAAATGTTTAAAGTTTACTTTGCCCAATGTTAGGTAAGTTCAAACCAATATACTATTAAATGACGAGAAAATGAACTTAGTGGACACCACTGTATTTTTAGGTATAACACTAGATAGTAAATTACAGTGGGGTCCTCATGTTGCGAATCTTGCAGATAGACTCAGTTCTGCAGCATATGCAGTCAGAAAAATTAGGGAAATTTCTGACGAAGAAACGGCGCGACTTGTTTATTTTAGTTATTTTCACAGTAGAATGTCTTACGGCATTCTTTTATGGGAAATGCCGCCGACATCAATACAATATTTGTGCTGAAGAAGCGAGCAATACGTTCTATTTACAAAATGTCCTGCTTTGAATCTCTGAGAGAAAAGTTTAAAGAAATAGGAATTCTGACCGTCGCTTCTCAATACATTTTAGACAATGTGTTGTATGTTAGAAAAAATTTAAATATGTTCAATACGAAAAGTAATAATCATTGCATGAACACTAGAAATAAATACAAATTAGACATTCCGGTGATCAGACTTAGTAAAGTTAGTAAATCTTTTAAAGGTCAATGTATACGCCTATACAATAGAATCCCAGAAAACGTTCAAAGTCTGTCTATTAATAAATTTAAAAAAGTAGTTAAAGAACGTTTGTGTGCTAAAGGTTATTATAAACTCAGTGATTTCATTAACGATTGCACACCTTGGGAATAAGATGGCCCCATGCGAGGCTGCTTTTATGTACTTAAGTATGTTTTATGTACTTATTACTAATGTTATATAGATTAAGTTACAACATTGTAAAAATATTTTTTGAAAAGAACAATTTTCCCATCTTTTTGCTAAAAGGTGGCCCCGTGCGAGTTTCTTACGCCGGTTCTTCTCGCCGGGCTAGTTTCCGAACCGGTGGTAGGCATCATGTAGGACAATTCTATAAGCGTTATATTATAACCTACATGGAAATAAAAATTTTGAGTTTGAGTTGAGTTTGAGTTTATTATGATAGATTTGTCTGACGCGATGTATGTATTATATTCAACCTTAGGCTTACGTCAACATGGCTAAAATTCGCGCTGTCATTTGTAGAGAGTGAGAGAATGTAAAGATGGGTCTTAGTTTTTGTTTGAGAAACCTTTGTCTTCGTTTTTAGGGTTCCGTAATACTTAAGGAACCCTTATAGTTTCGCTCTGTCCGTCTGTCTGTCTGTCTGTCTGTCTGTCTGTCTGTCTGTCTGTCCGCACCTCTAGCTCCTGTAATTATGAATATAAATTGATGAGATTTGGTGCAGTTATAGACTGTGTATAGATCACGGTTTCGGGATCATAAAAATATATTAATTTTATATTTTAGGGGTGGCTCTCCATACATGTGAAGTGGGGATGAAAAATATTTTTTCACTCTACCCCATCGTGTAGGGTATCGTAGAATAGGTCTTTTAAAATAAAGGCAAGGTTTCATACGTTACTTTTTTATTAAGTTGACCATTTTCGAATAATCGGCCTCCAAAGTAGTTTGTAAGTTGGTCCCCCCCTAGCATTTTTAAACTATAGGAGATAGAAACTTGCAAATTTCCATGCTGATAGATCATACTAAAAACTCTTTAGGAAAATTATTGTGAACCAAATCGGACAGTAACTTTTGGAGTAATTAAAAAAAATCATATTACGCGGAACGCGTACGGAACCCTCCTTAGACATGTCCTGACATGCTCTTGGTTAGGTTTTTTATTTTTGTCTAAGATCAAGCCGTGGATAAGGTATATGCGACAGAAGTAGGCGCAAAATAAGACGTAATAATAGGGATTAATAGCTAAGCGCGGCTGACTCCTGAAATCTCAATATAATATGAGCTTTGTCTGTGAGTACAATTTCGTCGCTTGATATTAATTTTGTCGGAAATGTCCAAATATTCTTCATTCCATTAGGCATTAATTTTCAAGATTTCGCCCTCAACATTATATAAAATTGTTTATTTCCTTGTTTTGTTTAAAATTGTTATTGTTCTGAAAATAATGTGCTTCGTGAATAATCTTTAGGATTACTTTAGCAACATTTGCACAAGTTTCTTTTTTTGGACAAGTGTTGGACTTAATTTTTATTGAGCTAAGAACAAATTCCTATTCGTTATATAATAAACGAGACATTTCGAAGCAAAAAGTCTCCACATTCTGGACAACTTTTGGGGTTGTTTGAGGCAGTCGAGGTTTCATATTAGTCATCTTGACCAAAGATTTGATAGAACAAATCTTCATACAAGAAAAAGATGCGCTATATTGTTTTCACCATACTTCAAATGTCAAAATGCCCCAAAAACTCCAAAGTGGGGCATTTTAAGTGGAGACAGTTTCGCCTCAACATTCCTCGTCTAAAAAAGCTTCATTAAAGTTCAAATGCATTTCTCCTATAGTCAGTATACTTTACAATTTACATTGAAATATACTAAAGTCCACAACTTTGACTTCATTTAAATATTTCGCTTGCAGTTGTTTAAATATTTAACTATATAATTTAACAATTAGTCAAAACACTTCCCTGAAACTGTTCCGTGGTAAAACTTGCACCTGGTTATACTCGCAGTTGAAATTAAATTACTCGTTCAACTTACTAAATATTGTTTAAGTGTGCTAGTAGGTTAGAAAGTTTGTTATGTACTTTACGTTAATAGAAAAAGTATTATTATGCTACAGTTATCGTAGGTAGAGTCATAAAAGGACTCGGGTGACGGATTGGGGAATCCGTCGCCCATTGCACGAGTCCTCCCGGTAGCAGAGCGTCCAGTGCCTGGTCTTCTCTCCCAGAGTGATGGCAGAACAAACTGCCATACGAATGCGAATGCCGCTAGCTAGGCCGCTGCTGTTATCGCTTTAGTGGGTCCGGCGGTCTAGCACTACAGCGGGGAAGAAGGCACCATGGGGTTTTAGTGGCTAACCTCCGGGTGCGCTCCTCACCTAGCACCTGGGTGAGTCCCACCGGCTGGCGTCCCCAGTCCGCCGGGGATGCATAAAGCATTTTCCCATGAAAAAAAAAAAAAGGTAAAGTCATAATAGCTTATTATGAAACTGCTTTAGGCGCGTTCAGAAAGTTATTTTTTTTTGGATTTCAAATGATGAATAAAGTTTAAATTTTTCAACCTCGATTTTTTAGGTTACCGTTGCTTTGACAAGCTAAACAAGTAATAAATAAAATTTAAAAAGTAATTTAAGAAAACGTTACCTAAAACTTAGGGGTGTATTAGAAAATGCTGAAATATTTAATTAATTTTCCGTACTCAATAATCGAGTACGGAAATGAATTATTCATACGAAATTTTATGCAACTATGCTCAAGGAATAAAAAGTTTCATAAATTTTTATCGCCTATTTTACCTCTTGGGGATTGAATTTTGAAAAATTCACCTTTGTGGATGACTACGTCATATGAGGAATACGTGTGCAAAAATCAAATTTCTTGCCTCATGTGCGTTGATACATCTGTAAATTAGCTTTGCATTTATATGATAGAAGATATATAGATAGATAGCTGATATACAGAATGTAGGTATGCGTGCGCCAATTCGGGCGGTCTAGTATGAAGATGTAGTACTGTATACGTCTACTGTGACCGTACTGTGCAGTTTTATCGTTGTGGTGTGTAGCGGCCACTAGCGGCCATAATGTATGTGTGAGTGCGTGCGCCGATTCGGGCGGTCTAGTATGAAGATGTAGTACTGTATACGTCTACTGTGACTGAACTGTGCAGTTTTATCGTTGTGGTACCGGATATTACGTAGAATATTATAATTATACAAATTGCAACAAATGATTAATTATGCAGAGCGAAGCTCGCAAAAGTTACTTCGTAAATTGTGGAAGCTCTCAGAACCAAACCAAATTAAAACCAAACAAAGTTTAGAGGCCTTTTATTCGTGGCAATTATAGCACGACTTAAAAGCCTCTGAAGAAAGCTGTGATTAAAACGGTTCATATAAATGAACCGTTTTAATCACAGTTTTTTTTTTAATTGACCAGAGATGTATATATTTTATAAATGAGGTATGTTGAAGCAAAAAGTGTCTCCACTCTCCATATTAATTGCCCCACTTTTGATATTTTTGGGGCCATTTTGACATTTGAAGTATGGTGAAAACAAGATGGCTGACATTTGAAGTATAGTGAAAACCAAGTTGCTTTAACTTTTTCTTGTATGAAGATTCGTTCTGTCAAATATACTTCATAGCCTATCTTGAGTTCTTTAGAGTTCTTGAGAAATTTGGCCGTTAAGCTAAATTTTATGTAAAGGAAAATGTGCTATTTTTAACTCCCGACGCAAAAAGAGGGGTGTCTGTCGGTCTGTATGTCTATCGGTCTGTCTGTCTGTCTGTCAGTCTGTCAGTCTGTGGCATCATAGCTCCCAAACCGATGAAGCGATTTCAATTTAGTTTTTTTTTTTGTATTAAAAGTGACTTATCTGCGAGTGTTCTTAGACATGTTTGATGAAAATCGGTTGAGCCGTTTAAAAGTTGTGGGGGTCAAAGTGGGGAAGAATAACTGAATGTCTGCAAATATACTCGAGTGGGGTCTCAAATGAAAGCGCACTGTAAGAGAATATTGATGACTTCATCGAGAGGGTTCTTAGCTTCGTCCGATGAGAAAATTGGTGGTGGGAAGATCAGCCGTTTGAAGATCATCAGCTCTTTTCTAGTTGATGAGGGGATCTGACTAACTTTTTTATGTCCGATCGATTCGAAATTTGGTACCGTGTTACTTCAACGATATTTAAAGAACATGGTAAGGTAACCATGACCTGATTAGCCGTTTGAAGATTATCAGTTCTTTAATAGTTGATGAGGTGATCTGACTATCTTCCATATGTTCTATCGATTCGAAATTCGATACCGTGTTACTTCAATGATATTGAAAGTATATGGTAAGGTAACCATTACTTACACCTACTTTAAAAAGGACAAAATAAAAGTAAAATTAAAAATTTTAAAAATCCCCCGACACAAAAAATAAACTTTAAAAAGTAATAAATAATATTTTTAACCTAATATAATTATTATCACATATAATATTATGTAAGTTGAAATATTTTTATTTTTCAATCGTCGTCTCGTCGGGGGACCGCTAAGTGAGAAAAAGAGGTGTCGTCGCAGATTGCAACAAAAGAATTTACTCCGGGAAAAATTCGCTCGTACCTAAATGTAATTCGTAATAATTAATTACATAGCTGTTGTTGGAAAAACACTTTATAAACTTTAGCGGTCCCCCGACGAGGCGACGATTGGAAAATAAAAATATTTCAACTTACATAATATTATATGTGACGATAATAATTATATTAGGTTAAAATATTATTTATTAGTTTTTAAAGTTTATTTTTTGTGTCGGGGGGTTTTTAAAATTTTTAATTTTACTTTTTTTAAACAATGATAAGAAATACATAATATTATTATAATATAACAATTAATAAAAATAACAACCACACACCATACTTCAGATTATTTAACACACGTGCGTGTGATAGAAACAATTTTGTTACACGTTGAATTTGTCAATCTGTCACAACATATACATTTTTTTTATTTCAATCTTTAAGGAAAAAATATACCTAAAGAATTTATAAAGTTCAAACTAATAAAAATTATATTATGAACTATCTTTTTCCCGCGACTTCGTCCGCGTGGAGTTCGGTTTCCTTACAAAATTTCAACCCTCTTTTCATCCTCTTAGGGGGTGAATTTTCAAAAATCGTATCATATGCCTACGTCATTACAGCTGTCTGTTTGTCAAATTTCAGCAAAATCCGTTCAGTAGTTTCGGCTGTGCGTTGATAGATGGGTCAGTCAGGTTTGCCTTTTATATTTTTAGATAATTATGGGCGAATTTCTTTTACGAACTAGCTTTCTCCCGCGACTCTGCCTGGTAAATATATATCCTACGAGAATCATGTACTTTTTCGCGATAAAAGGTAGCCTATGTATTAATCCAGAGCCTATAGACTACTACCATACTAAATTTCGTTGAAATCCGTTCATAAGTTTTTGCGTGAAAAAGTAACAAACATCCATCCATCCATCCTCACAAACATAATATTAGTAGGATATTAGAAGGATTAAATAACTCCCGTTTAAACGTACAAAATACGCAAACTTGTAAAGAAATCCATAATAACTTTATGCTAAATAACAATAACCTTTAACGAGAATATTGTAGTCAGAAGAAATTTTTGTCTCGTAGGGAGACTGTCAGGATTTGTGAGACGAATTTCGCAATGAAGAAATAGTGACGTGCCCCAGAAGTATTACATTTATCCGAGATATCCCCAAGGTCCTAAGGACAAGAATTTTTAAAGACGTACTTAAATAACAAAATATTTTTCTAAGAATTCCTAAGTATTCTTTTATATCTTTGATGTTTGCACAAAGTTGTTTTTGACCCGATAACATAATCAAATATTAATAAAATATATCAGAATTCTATCAGCCTTTACAAACATCGAATGCTTTTTAATTTAAATTTATTCGTGTCTTTTTATATAGTCTTTTTATATTTTATCTCAGTTTGAAAGAAAGTTTACTTAAATTAATAATTAATATAAAGATTTTTATAAGTTTACAAGGTTTTGCCCGCGACTTCGTCCGCGTGGAGTTCGGTTTCCATACAAAATGTTTATCCCTTTTTCACCTCTTAGGGGGCGAATTAAAAAAATTGTAGCCGATGCCTTCGTCATTACAACTATCTGTATGCCAAATTTCAGAGATATCCGTTCAGTAGTTTCGGTTGTGCGTTGATAGATGAGTCAGTCAGGTTTGCCTTTTACGAGTATATATTTAGATTACAGTAATAAATATTGTATCATTCGTAATACAGCTGACATATAAATCAATCTATATTTAAGTCGTTATCTATTGATCGATATAAACAGTTATAAAATATAGTGTTTAAAGATAAGTAGAATTAAAGCTGTTGTTATTTTAATAAAAATATAATAAATGAAAGGTTACTTATAATAGCTTTGTTACCTACATAAACACTATGTACCTTATTCCCCTTTTAAAAAAACATAATATTTATACTACTAATACGTTAAACCACGTTGCTGTCTTTTTCTAATACATTGGTTTTTTTTTTATAATAAGGGGTTTTTTTCATGGAATGAATCAGGAAACGAGCAGACGGATCGCCTGATGGTATGCGATTACCGCCGCCCATGGACACTCGCAACACCAGAGGAGATAAACTTGTAACTCCTCTGGTGCTGCGACTTGCGTTCCTAGTCCTTAAAATTCCCAATCCCCCCATGGGCCACCGGTAACTTCACTCACTCGGCGAAACACAACGCAAGCGTTATTTCACGCTGGTTTTCTGTGACGTCGTGGTATTTTCCCGTTCGAGCCGGCCCATTCATGCCGAAGCGTGGTTCTCCCACAGTTATGTTATAATACCAAACAGTATATTTAGTTAAGGTATGAATCATAACTTAATATACTGTTTGGTATTATTATAATAAAGTTGATTTCTGCAAAATGTTTAATATAAAGCGTCTTGTAAATTATTTCATGAATATTATATTACGTGGCTCTTACCGTCTGGACCATTGACGTACAATATTATGGACGACGCGATGCATACAAAATTACGTCCAATGTCCACCTCGGCACTGTGCAGATCGAAGTAAAACAGAAAAAGGTTGACTTACCACATAAAAAATTATTAGACGAGTATACGGATCTCTAGATGGTAAGTGAAACGAATGTCTCCCATAAACGCAATACCAGAGAAGTTACAAATGCGTTGCCGATGTTTAATACCCCAAACATTTGGTCCCTAGTGTCATAAATAGCGAAATAATTGTTATTTCATGCCGGTTTTCTGCGACCATGGTATCTTTCTGGTCGATCCGGCCCATTTGTGTCGAAGAATGACTACTATAACGGGCTAAGTAATCCAGCTAAATATAGCTTCATTTTTTTCACGCTACTTCTAAACTATAGCTTTATAATATTGATATTTTCCGTATTCCGCCACATTGAAACTGAGTTACTGTAACAGCCTCCGTGGTCTAGTGGTTAGAGTATTGGCTCTCGACTCGGAGGTCGTCGGTTCGATTCCCGCATTGGAACAATAAAAAATGTTGTTTCCAAGTTTAGTTAAGACAATGCAGGCTGATCACCTGATTGTCTGACAAGAAAGATGATCCATGCGTTGGATGGGCATGTAAAAAGTCGGACCTGCGCCTGATCTCTCGTCAGTCGTGTCGGTTATTCGTCCCACTGGATTACGAGAGTAAAGTAAGAGAGAGTGCTCTTGTGTACTGCGCATACACTTGGGCACTATAAAATTACTCCTGCGTGCCTGGTTTCAATGAAACCGGTCACCGTCACCAAGATCGGTGTATAGAGTTATTATTACTGTATGCGAAGTCCAAAGTAATATGGTATGTCTACGTAAATATTATATTATCGAGGCTCTTACCGTCAGGGCAGATAAACTTGGTCCATAACCTAATGTCACTTAATCTAAGGGTCTTACTAAAGTCGTTAAGTACTATGTGGACAAATTATATTGAAGGGATAAGTGAATTTATATTTAACTAGCTTGTTGCCCGTGGCTCTGCCCGCGTAAAAACAGTATCCCTCGGGAGCACTGTATTTTTTCGGAACAAAGAGTAGCCTATGTTTTAATCCAAAGCTTAAACAAATTTCATCAAAATCCGTTCAGTAATTTTGGGTGACAGAGAAACAAACATCTATCCATCCTTTCCCACAAACTTTCGGATTTATAATATTAGTCGGAGTAGGATGTTAAACGAGTTAGCTTAGTAATTTGTTAAATTTAAAAAAGTCTAATGGAATATCTTGACTCTTGAGTAGATTTTATGGTCTTCTATCTAAAGAAAGCAAGGAGACGGACGGACGGACGGAGGAGATAACCTAACGGAGAGCTATTATATTTTAGAGAATTGTCTACTTTTAATATCTATGTCTTATGTCTATGTCTTATGTATGTCTTGCGTCGGAAGCGCACTAAAATTTTGTCTATTTTACAGGATAAATATAAAATCCCGAAAGATTGTAGGTTGGGAAAATACAATAGAGTTAACAGCTCAAAACAGAACATCTGTACAAATTAAGGCTCTGTATAACGCCAGTGATGTTAAGCGTCAAGGCACATACTAATTTTGTAGGGCGACAAGGGCGTATCGCGCCGACCGGAGAGTATTAAAATCGGAGGGAATTTTAATAATAATTTCTGCGACATACCGTCGTGCCGGCCCCCGGCACGCGACATTCAGTACTTGACAGCTTTAGGTTTGTATGAAAAAAATTGGTTTTCGAATAGGAATGTAAATTTAACACTTTTATTAGAAATAGTATGTATTCTAGTGCCTAGGAATGTCATTAATTAATGATAGAATGAAGTACATTAGTTACAATGATTGTTTTTGTAAGACAGTCCCGTCAAAAAAGCCTTTTTTCCGAGGGTTTTTACTCCCTCATTGTGCATTGAAAACAAACAAAAGTGGCACAAAATTGATTTAAAATATATTGAACTATTTAAAAATACAAAAACATGTGAATAAATATGTCCCAGCTACTGTAATTTGTATTATATCTCTGAGATCCAATCGTAGTAATAGTACAAGATGTTTTGTATTGAAATTAAATTTCTAAAGTATCCACCTATGTAAATAAAGCAAATTTTATAATATTAACACATAAATATGGCATTATTTGGGGTCTGAAATAAATAAGTTTGAAAAAAAAAAGAAGTCGTGTATTTTTTGCATCAAGATTCCTTTTATTTAGTTAGTCATTTTAAAATTATAATTCCGTCATCACGTAGGCAATTTAATCTAGTTTCTAAATATGTATAATATATATAGGTTTAAGTTACAATTTATCATTATAATCTTGAAAAACAACAAGGCGGGAGTCGCGCCCGTGATTCGCCAAATTGGCCCGCAATGGCCCGACGCCAGCTCATTTCGGCCATTTTTCGGCCCGACGGTCGAGAGGTTAAGAATATCTAAAAATATTTAAGACAAAATTTGCAAAAACTAAAACGACCTTCCCCCTGAGTCTTGTCTTACTTAAAATACTGAAATAATTATCACACTTGTGTGGCTTACAGAAGAAGCAAAAAAACGTTTTAACTTAAAAAAAAAGGGTGAAATTAGCATATTTTTAAATCGATATTTATATAAAAATTTAAATTTACAAAAAAGTATCCTCGACTAAATATAATGCAGATTAACATAATATTTTTTTGAGATTTTTCAATACGACCATGACTGAGAAAAAAGGTTTCAAAGAACTCCACTTTTCAGTTATATCCAGTGTACATATTATTTATATTATACATTAGCGATCGGAGCATCCAAATTTTGAGTTATGTGTGATAATTATAGATACCAGGAGTCCGAACAGTATAGGTTTTTCCATAGTATTCATGTACACAATAATAAAGCCAGATCTTAGTTCTCTTTTCTGCCACTGGCTGCGTATTTTGGACGTACCGATGCTATTGTGGCGGACCAATCAGCGCACAGTCCTGAATCGCGGTACTTCATAAAAATGGCGAGCTCTACCGGCAAAAAATCTGTCCCCTAAATTGAGACCATTATTTTAACATTACGTTCGGACTCCTGGTATCTATACTTCGTGGATTAAATAATATTAGTGTTAAGAGCCAAATATGGCCGCGAGCACAGGTTAATAATGCCCTAGACTACTTACCACAATTTGATTCAATTTAGTTGGATCTTTATAAGGCCACTCGAGAATTCCGACGATAATTCCGCCGATAACATTAAGTAGTACTCAACCAATTCAGTCCTTCATATTTTTGGTACTCTATTTTTTCACATTCGAAAGCCTCGAGCGTCCCCAAGCTCTTAGACTAATTCGGGTGAGTACGGTTCTGATACAATGGATTTGGGGATTTTTTTTATAAGCCGTACCTGAGGGGAGCCTAGATTATGAAAATACTGTTATATAGGTAAGTATAAGTCATTATTCCCTTTCAACATTTTTAAAATACCTATATTATATACCTATAGAGTGTTCTCATAATTTATTTGTATTTTAATGACCGCATAGAGTCACGTCACTTTAATATCATAATAATATAAAATATATTAATATGAACAATGACAACGGTCAACCTGCTTATGTATTAGAGTCCCTAATAGTGTTGTCGAACAAGTTGCCGCTCGATCAGGTATACGATGAAAATCGCTTAACAGCGCCACACACATTATAGTCACTTGTATTACGTAGTTCAAACTAGTTTGCCGTCGTTGCGGTCACTTTATTTGTGTTTAAGGCGAGGTCATAGGCTACTTTGTCATTTCCCGTCTACCCAGTCTACCTAGTCAGAGTTCAATTACGAAGTGTAAAAAAATATGGAATTAAGTACACAATCCTTGACAGGTTCTGAACCGTACACATTTTGAAAAAAAAAGTAATTCTGAGTAAAAAGATCATAAAATCACCTCTTAAAAATTACACAATCTCCTAAAACGTAAAATTTTGTGCAGCACCACACGTATTTTTTTTTGATAGGGAAATAATAATTAATATAATATATTATAGTTCAATTTTAACCGAACACTTTTGTGATTTATACAATATTTCAAAAGATATTTAAAAAATACCTTGCAAACAGCGTCTTCTACATGAATATAGAAAATAATGCTAGGCAAAAAAGAATCTTATTACAATGTGCATACGAGTAGTGTAAATCATTTTGTTTTTGAGCTTTGTCCTTGGCCTTAAACATTTTGTGGCGTCCTAGTGCAAAGGATTTTTTTAGAAACTAGTCGAGCAAATTGTCTGTATTGTTTATAATATATACACACATACATATGTATGTATGTGTGCGTGATTATATAATCACGCCTTTTTAGCGTAGGGGTAGGCAGACACCAGTTTTTTCCACTTGCTACGATCCTTACATACTTGTTTCGCTTCATACACTTTCATTCTTACCATCCATTCCTCCTCTTACATTCAACGTAGCGAAGCGGCTCTCCATGGTCCGCCTGTATGTAATTTGAAAATTGAGAATATTTTTATAAATTAAAAACCTTGTGTAAAAATAAATTTGTCTATTAAATAATATAATTTAATCATTTTTTCTTTACAGGCAGCACCAACGAAAATATTGTTATACCTGCAAAAAATACATAATATCTATAGCGGCTTTATACGTTTCTTATCAGTTTTCTAGCAATAAGAGAATATTTCTATTACATTGATATATTATCTTTTAGGCCATTTTATAAATTGAATATATCAAAATACAAAAGAGACTATATTTATCAACACATTGTTTGATAAGTCCTAAAAAATAACGTTGTAACTAATATCTACTTACTATCAGAGGTACATAAAAATAACCCATCTGCTAATAAATCAACTCAAATACTCTCTACTTACAAATCAAAGACAGTCTACTTACAAAACAAAATAACTCTTTACTTACAAATCATCGTGGCGGCTAATGTGTAGATGGGCACCACGCAGCCCATGTCCAGCAGTACGGGGAACAGCACGTTGCCCACCAGACTGCCGATCCTGCCCCATGTCATAATCATGCCGATAGCTAGGGACCTGAAAATAATCATTATCATTATCAATAAAACCAGTTATATTAGAATTAAGTTCATAGTTGTCGATAAATGAGTACACCTATACTAATATTATAAAGAGGAAATATTTGTATTGCTGTGTGTATGTTTGTTTGTTTGTATCGAATAGGCCCCGAAACTAATAGACCGACTTTGATGAAATTTGGCACAGATATAGAGAAGACCACGGGGCTAAGCTCTAAGGCCACATAAGCCACTTTTTATCACGGAAAAATGCATGGTTCCTGCGTGATTTTCCTTTGCACTTTCGAAGTCGCAGACAACATCTAGTACTTACTATATGAATGAATAGCTATCTCTAAATCAAAGCCTCTAGTTCAAAAGCAAAATTAAAATTAATAAATTAACTGAATACATGACATATACAATAGACATATCTATTGTATATGTCATGTATTCAGTATTAACTGAATACATGACATATACAATAGACATATCTATTGTATATGTCATGTATTCAGTTAATTCACACCTAAAAAAGCGTAAGGCAAGGAAGTGTTTTCAATATATAAGTAAATAGCAAACATACTGGGGGGCCTGGTGACCTCTTAACACAGGGTAACCTAGTTAGGGCACCTACTTTTTGATGGGTAATGAGATGGGTATGAGCCTTTAAACCAAAATCTTAAATAATAAAAAAGCCTGCGATTTCATGCGCTCAAAAGGAAATCTAGCGGAATCCGAAAATTTTACTGCGATAAAAACTAAATTTGGTCTTTACGCATGTTGTATTATAAATCCATGCAAACTAACAGTAAAATATTTCTTCATTATAATAATTCTGTAGCTGATGAATTTACAATTTGCCGTTTATCAAGAGCAAGTGTTTTAGCATACAGTTTAATTAATGAAGGTATTGCCGCCATTACATGATATTTACAATTTATAGTTTACGGTGAACAAAGCGATACTATCGTGATTAATTACGTAATAAAATTAGCGCGAATAAACACGTTGTAGGTGGTTGTACTAGCGGGGACTTTATTTATTACTCTACGTAAGCAAACTATCGTATCCATGCCATCGCGTATACTATATTTATAGGTATAACTTTACTCTTTCCTTCAATCTGTGTTAATACAGACTAAATAATGATTAATATTAAGGGTCTGTTTTTTATTATGTTTAAAATATGATAAAAAAATACTATTATAATATTTTATTTCAGTTCTTCAAAATCATTTACGGATTTTTTGGACATATGATCGTCTGCTTATATTAATGAACATAGGCAATATTCATAATTAATAATTATATCCTAACCATATACAAAATAAATGTATAATTCTTTGTTTCTGTTATTTAAACAAGAAACGACGTCATGAATATAAATAGGAGTTCGTGAATATAATATGGTTATTATCAAAATACCCGAACATTTGCAAATAAAAATGTCTGTTACAGGTAATATAATATGATGGGGGAAATGATTTTGCCACTGATTGGAGAAAACTAGATGGCTTACATTCCTGATACATTTTTTTGGAAACACGCATTACAGTATTACCTACTTTCGGAATACTAAAAGTATGATAATACTTTGTTTTTATACAACAAACAAAATACATATAAGGTAATTATTTTCCATCCGGCGCAACTGGACATAATAGCGATTGGACATAATCTCAAGAAGACGTATGGTACAATCACTAGTGGATAGAAATTGTACAGCCTAAGATATACTCGTACATAACGTGTATGAATTTTTAACGTAGTTTTAAACGTTCCGATATTTACGTCCTACTAATATTTAAATGTGAAAGTTTGTGAGGATTGATAGATATATGTTACTCTTTCACGCAAAAACTACTGAACGGATTTTGATGAAATTTGGTATGGTAGTAGTTTAGGCTCTAAATTAAAACATAGCCTACTTTAAATTTCGGAAAAATATAGTATTCCCGAGGGACAGGTACTATATTTACGCGGGCCAAGCCGCGGGCAACAGCTAGTATGCTATAATTTTTGCAATACAAATACTTTTATAACAAGAGATTAAAAATTAAACTAAGATCTGCGTCATGAATTAATTAAACATAATATTGGTATCGTAAAAACAGGCTTTATCAACCGTAGATTCATTTAATCTAATGCACTGGTGGCTTAACATATACGGTCCACGAGAGTCGATAAATAGTGTGTGCGAACTATTGTGCAACGCGCGAAACATAGTAAGCCTACCATAAAGTTAAGGCACTCTTAAAAAAGCCTACCATAAAGTTAAGGCACTCTTAAGTTTATGGTAGGCTTTTGGGCCTCTCAAGTTGAAAGAGAAATATAACATTGATAAAGATGTAGTTCCTAACCTAGATTAGATTTTATGACGGATAATGGATCCAAAGTAACCCAAGTTAACGTGTGCGAAGTTGCGTGTAAAAGCTAGTAAACTTTATACTTTGAAGACTCGACTTCTGTCCACTAGGCACCAGCGATTGTGTCATATTACAGTTAATATTTCTTCTTGAGATTATGTCCAGTTGCTACTATGTCCAGTTGCGTCTAAGGGATTCTTTTGACTTAAATATTTTGTGACATAACTAACGCGCGCGTTTTCTTTTCATGTGAAATGGTCAGCTTTTAGGAAATAAGTATAATACAGTACGACTTTAAAATCTGCGCTCCGCGTGGTATGGCGAAACCACTAATAAGCGCGGGGATTCGTTGTCAGTATAATAACCACGGTACAGAATATACTTTTAGCCGATAGGCTATCCAGCTTTATATAGATCGGTGTAACGTTCGTTGGCGAAATTTCTCGTCAATTTCATTCCAGTAACATGAATATTTAGCAGCGGGCAGCTTTGTGCGAACGCGAACGAGTAAAAACGAGAGTCACGCAGTATTCGACGAAATTGTTAAATATTCCAATGTTACTGAAAAAACTGCTTCAACCATCAGACAATTGTAGTACCCACGCTTTTTTCGGTGACGGTAGCCATTTTTATTAAAATAGACCAGCTACGCAGGAGTTATGTTATAGTGCCCAAGTGTGTGCGCAATAGACAAGATCTCTCTTTCTCATCCTTTACTCTCGTAACCCAGTGGAACGGATGTCCGATGTGACTGGCAAGAGATCAGGCGCATATTTGTCCTCAATGTCCTGGCTAGACGTCTATAACAATTTTTTTGTTGTCCCAACGCGAAGATCGAACCCACGACATTCGGAGTCGAGAACCAAGCTCTAAGCCATTGAGCACGAAGGCGTTACTTTATTTTGTAGGTCGCGTTCCAGTTACCTTCAAAGCCTCTGTCGAGTGAAATTAAATTCTGTACTTAGGTATTTCTGATTTTTTTCAGTACGCTACGAATGCCTCTTGTGCTACATTACTCTATGCGCCTTTTAACACCCGACGAAAACAAAAAGGGTGTTTTAATTTTGACGTGTTTATCTGTGAGTCTGTCTGTGGCATCGTAGCCCTCAAACGGATGGTCTGATTTTGATCTAGTTTTTGTGTTTGAAAGTTGATTTGATCGAGAGTATTTTTAGCTATAATTCATCATCATCAGCTACGCTGTTTGAAGATTCGGAGGTTACTAAGAATTGTTAGTATGATTTTTTTTGAAACTTTGGAATGTAGTTGGTTTGAATCCCGATTAGGTAAATATTTTTATCACGGTATCACGGTACGAACGCGATCGGTCACGGTACACTCCATAGGTTATACAGATAATATATTATATTAGGCGCAGCCCGCACTGAGAGCGCCTTATCATTCCATATACGAGGTATATATGCCAATTGCCAGCGTGCAGATAGGCGCCCGGCGCGCACGCACACATTCAAACCGATTGTATGAACATATTCTACTGTTCTTATACTGTACCTAGGTACTGACTTACATAAGTCAGTGGTGCGGATAGGCGCCCGGCGCACGCACACATTCAAACCGATTGTATGAACATGTTCTACTGTTCTTATACTGTACCTAGGTACTGACTTACATAAGTCAGTGGTGCGGATAGGCGCCCGGCGCACGCACACATTCAAACCGATTGTATGAACATGTTCTACTGTTCTTATACTGTACCTAGGTACTGACTTACATAAGTCAGTGGTGCGGATAGGCGCCCGGCGCACGCACACATTCAAACCGATTGTATGAACATGTTCTACTGTTCTTATACTGTGCCCAGGTACTGACATAAGTCAGTGGTGCGGATAGGCGCCCGGCGCACGCACACATTCAAACCGATTGTATGAACATGTTCTACTTAGTCTAAGATCCGTACTAAAGTCGTCCTTCACCGAACTCCTTACCAGACAAAAATGATGTTTTAGAGAACAAGATAATTTTTTAAATATGTTTAGATTAGGCAACCCCATTGGAAATTGTCATTATTATTTTTAATTAAATTTATAAAAAAATATTTTTTTTTAAATTTCACTGGCGTGTCTACTAAATAAAATTAACTCCGATGGAAAGTGTATAATGTATACAATATGCTACACCTCAGTTGCAGACCTTTTTTTTGTCCCTATTACCTGGTTGCTGTGTTTAAACAGGTAAATTGATATTAGTAATTGCACTTTATTGTTTACCAATTGAGACCAGTCTCAAAATGTAAGCAATTTAATTAGAAATAATGTAGTATAAAGTTGCTTGAGAAAATTCAGTCGTAAATACGGGTTGCAAGGGTTTAAAGTTAAAAAATTCGGGGCGAGCAAAATTGTTAGAGAGGCATTGAGTGTACAATTCCATAAAGTATAAAGAGTAAAGGCTATTAGCAAGAGGAAAATTATATATCGTACCTTATCCTCCTATATGACACATGCCAATGAGAAAGAAAGATATATCTAGTTGTTCGTTACTTACAATTTTTGTAGACGGTTACAGGTTTTGAACATATGTAACCAACTTCAGACAGATCAGCTGTCTGAAGTTGGTTACAAGTTGCCATGCTCGTATTTATCAGCAACTTCATGTGTAAATATATTCCCGTCCGCCAGTGAAGTCCCTAGTCGGCATTTTGTGTCGATAAAAATCAAAATGATGATGAAAATGTTAATCTTTTCATAGCATAAAATGAAGTATTTTATTCCGCTTTATGTTTGCTTAGATCTTTTAAACTATTAAATGAATTTAAATGCAGTTTGCAGCCAATAGATTGAATGATTAAAGTGGAAGATTTATGCGTAATGATCTATGCACCTTTGTGATTTATAAATTATTATCAGTCGATCAAAAACGAATTATTGCAGTATTGTCTACAACAAACAGAAGTATGTTGGGGGAGCTAGTCTCTTGAACTATACACCCACACACTATAGCCTATGCAGGCTATCGTCCAATCGACTTGTCAGCATCCTACTAGGTACTATTAAAAACATGAAAGTTCGTGAGGATGGCTGGATGTATGTTTGTTACTCCTTCATGCAAAAACTATTGACCAGATTTCAATGAAATTTGGTATGGCAGTAGTTTCCTACTCAACATGTAATAATAATTTTTTTAAGAATATTGTTCTTTGATTGTTTTAAAAACGTGCTTCTCTACTAGTTTCATATATGCCAAGCTTTTCAAAAATCATTTTATTGAATTTAATAAAAAAATAACTTTATCCACTCCAAAACACTACACTATAGTACATTAATTTATCCTTGTCTTTACCATGGAGTATGGAACATGCACACTCTCTCACAGTTTACGACGCGCCTGTGCGCACAGCTGTAGTAGTGTATCCTTTTCTATAACAGAGAATTGTACACTCAATGCCTCTCTGTCTAACAATTTTGCTCGCCCCGAATTTTTTAACTTTAAACCCTTGCAACCCGTATTTACGACTGAATTTTCTCAAGCAACTTTATACTACGTTATTTCTAATTAAATTGCTTACATTTTGAGACTGGTCTCAATTGGTAAACAATAAAGCGCAATTACTAATATCAATTTACCTGTTTAAACACAGCAACCAGGTAATAGGGACTAAAAAAAGGTCTGCAACTGAGGTGTAGCATATTGTATACATTATATACTTTCCATCGGAGTTAATTTTATTTAGTAGACACGCCAGTGAAATTAAAAAAAAATTATTTTTTTATAAATTTTATTAAAAATAATAATGACAATTTCCAAAGGGGTTGCCTAATCTAAACATATTTAAAAAATTATCTTGTTCTCTAAAACATCATTTTTGTCTGGTAAGGAGTGAAAGACGATTTTAATACGGATCCTCTACTAACTGTTCTTACAGGTACTGACATAAATCAGTGGTGCGGATAGGCGCCCGGCGCTCACGCACACATTCAAACCGATTGTATGAAGATGTTCTACTGTTCTTATACTGTGCCCAGGTACTGACTTACATAAGTATGTACCTGGGCACAGTATGCACGAATTCCGACAATAGGGCGACCTCCGATAGTTTTAAACTTACCTAGTTGTAGTAGGGAACAACTCCACAATAAGCGCTTGGTTGAGACTCGTCATGGTCTGTGAAATGGACGCGTCACTTGAGAATAACGCTACCATGGCAATTCTGCTGTTTGCCCAGCGCAAGCCCAGGGTTATGCCAACTGTGAGCAACCCGCATGTTATATACAGGGTCTTTTTGCCCACTTTATTCACGAGTATCCCACTGACGATGAAAGGAATGATGCATATTGAGCCCAGGATCACGCTGTTTATGTACGTGTCTGTACCGCTTACGGCCTGAAAGAAAAAAAAACAAAATATATAATTATTTTCTGAAATAAACAATTCAAACTTGGCTTTCTAGGCCTAATTTTAAATTAATTGAATTTTATTTTCTACAAATTAAATTAAATTATTTGTGCGGAAAATGTCAAATACACGCCATAATTAACATCTTAATGTTAATTATGGCGTGTATTTGACATTTTGTAATAAGTACAATTTTTATTACAAAATCTATAACCCAATTGCGTCAATTATATTAATTAAAATGGAACCAGTAGTTTAGGTGCTACGGTGGAACACAAATACATACATACATAAATATACTGCCATAACATTACCCTTCCTTTTGGTTTCGCCTTAGTCGGGATAGCTGACTAGCAAGTCAGGATAGTAAATGGTCAATAATAGGGGATCAGACTGCATCTAAAATATTTAGCTTCATTAATATACTTAGAAATATTCAGGCATTACTACTTGGTAAATGTAAAAAATATCGTTTTGTGTAGTTTATTAAATCCATCTAAAATGTCCAAAATAAAATATATTTATTTTTGCTAAATTAGTAAACAAAACCTACATCATTAGTTTACTTACATCTAATACTAAACATTTATTATGGTAAGTATGAACTTAAACGCACAAATATCGGAGATATTGACAAATATATTACTGCGGCCGTATACTTCATACACTTTATTTGACCCACGTGACGTCATTTGGGGGTCGGCTTTAGTATGAAGCGTTTTTACGAGACTTGTGAAATTTTGTATACAAATCGCTGTACCTTTTAAAATATAGACTTTTGATATACAGTTTTTTCTGAGAAATTTACTCATATTTAAGAGTACTATACCATGCATAAAAAAAATCAGTCGTCTAGCCTATTGTAGAATAGTTCCATATTCAAATTGCAATGAAGTTAAGCCGTTAAATTAAGTATGCAACGAATTTTTACGTCCTCTATGACACTGCAATATAATTTTGAAATAAATTCTCGAACTATTCATATTTTACGATCTTTACAGAATATATTACTTTTCAGATGGAATTTACATTTTGTAAAAATATATTTTCTGTCATAATATTTCAAACGTGAGTCGGATTTTTAAACTTGTATCAGTTTTTTTATATTCAAAATCATTTTTGCATTATGGACATAAAAATAAGTTCATCAAGTGGAATGACGATTACGTTAGTAATATAATACCTATATTCTTTGGCGCTTCCCTACTAAACTATTGATTTTAGTAGAGACGTACGTCCCTACTAAAATCAATATTTTCATAGGTACAGCGATTTCTTTGCATGTAAGTCTCCTAAAAACGCTCCATACTAAAGTCGTACCTAACTGTGACGTCACTATTAGGTAAAAGTGTTATTAGTATAAGGCCGCAGGAACAGACTTGTAAATTTCTTCGAAATTCGTACGTTAAACTTCATACTTACTTTAATTAATATTTTGATGTAAGTAAACTCATGATATAACTTAAGAAATATTTTTTTGTATTTTTAGATGCATTTAATCACTATAAACTATATGTACATTGATTTTTTTTTAATTTCTCAAGTAGTAATACCTCCATATTTTTGAGTATATATGTCACCGTAAAATTGTAAAAACCGTTAGATTGTTAAATTAGTAACGAGATTGTAAAAATATGTCGAAAGATCAAAAACTACATACTTTTTTAATCTAACGAAAAATAATGTGTTAAATTATAGGCATCATTTTCGCGTCCGAAGTCTATCAACATTTTACAATTTCACTAGGTATATTACAATCTAACGGTTTTTATAATTTTACGGTGACATATAGATTAAAGTAAATACTTTACATTACATGTAGTCGTCTCCTCAATTAGAGGCAGATTCCACTACAAATGTTTTGTCTATAGTATTTAACTCTTTTTAACGTTGAAAAGCGCTTTATTTTCATTTGTGTAATAAATAAATTTAGCGTAGAATGGTTTCTCTGACAAAAACTACACGCAAAAAATACAACCCCGGGCACACCTATAAAGAATAACAATGTAAAAATAACAATCTTCAAAGACACAGTTTTTCCTTTTAGTTCAAAAGGAGGTTACGTGGCTTTAGTACGCACCGCCTTTTGATGTTACAGCGAAACTACTTTATATTATAAAACTTATAATATTATAAATATTATAATATTTGAGGTTTTATTAAAGGAAGGACGGACGGACGGACGGACGGACAGACAGATGGAAGGATGGATGGACGGAGAGAGCGAAACTATAAGGGTTTCTTGAGTAGTACTGAAAAGATATACGTTCCATTGCAAGTGTTCGAATAGGGGATCGGACTACATTTGAAATATTTAATTTCATTAATAGGTATATTCAGAAATATTGAGGCATTAGGTACTACTTGGTAAATGTAAAAAAATATATTATTTTATGTGTAGTTTACTAATTAAATACATTTAAAAAGTACCAAAAAAAATTTTTTTTGCGAAATTGGTAAACAAAACCTACATCATAATTTAGTTTACTTACATCATTATATACAAAAACATTCATTATGGTAAGTATGAACAACGCACAAATATGGCAGATATTTACAAATCTATTCCTGCGGCCGTATACTTCATACACCATAACCTACAAGTGACGTCACTTGTAGGTTAAATTTAGTATGGAGCGTTTTTACGAGACTTGCGAAATTTTGTATACAAATCGCTGTACCTTTGAAAATATTGACTTTTGATATACGGTTTCTTCTGAGAAGTTACTCATATTTAAGAGTACTGTTCATTTATGCAATAAAAAAATCAGTCCGCTTGCCTACTGCGAGCTATGCGCAATGAAACGTGTTTCTTCTTGCGTAGTGAATAAAGTTCAGCTTTGAATCGCTATCTTAAAAATGCAACGCCGCGTCGAGTATCATCTCGATCCAGTGTTAACTGACCCTAAGGAATAATTTATATATTTAAACTAAAACCAAATGTTGCCCGCGACTTCGCACGCGCAAAAGTTAATTTCGCAGAAACCGTAAGGCCCACTTGCGCCAATCCGGGTTAAAGTTAACCCTGGGTTAAAATTCATGTTATCTCTCTCGTTCTTCGTATTTGTGAAAGAGAAAGCATGATATTTTAACCCAAGGTTAACTTTAACCCTGATTGGCGCAAGTGGGCCTAAATGTTTCTGCGATACAAAGTAACCTTCCCCGTTCTCTACTCTACATCCGTGATCAATTTCATCAAAATCGGTCCAGTAGTTTCGGAGCCTATTCAATGCAAACAAACAAACAAACTTTTCCTCTTTATTATATTAGTATAATATTTATTTATTTATTTATTTATTTATTTATACCACTTAAAAAGTAAGTTACATACCATCTGTTATTCTAGTACTTAAACTAGGCCTAGCCTGTATTTTAAGCACTAGTTACTTCCAGTGTAACAAAACAAAATCACGGATGTGTATTTAATTTAATATTCGCAGCCATTATTCACAGTGGGTAGTTTATAATATTAAGATATTGTTTACCGCAGCGCAGGCGCAGACGGTACGACCGATAAAACCCGATGTGCAACGAAGTGGACTTCGTGAATAAAGGCTACGTCACATTATAAAGATATAGATTATAAAGATGAATGGTTGTTTCTTTGCATTGAATAGATTCTGAAACTACTGAACCTATCCTTATGAAAATCACAGATATATAGTAGACCAAGGTTGGCTACTTTTTATAGAGGCAAAATGTACGGTTCGCGCATGTGTCCCTTTTGCACGGACGAAGTCTAGTACAATATTCCTACTAATATTATAAATGTGAAAGTTTATGAGGATGGATGGATGTTTGTTACTCTTTAAAACTACTGAACGGATTTAGATAAAGTTTGGCATGGTAGTAGTTTAAACTCTGGATTTAAACATAGACTACTTTTTACTAACGAGAACTACTGTGTAAGTTTGTTATAATTTTAATCCCCTAACTTCCCCCATAGGACAGGCTTCGCCTAGTTTGGGGGACAGAAAAGATAATGTTTGTAAAGTATCTTGAAAATAAACGATTTATGTATTTATTTATTACGAAAAAATACAGTGTTCCCGCAGGATACTGTACTTGCACGGGCAGAGCTGCGGGCAAAAGTATCATTTTTCGTCTTTACTTCAATTAAAGCCTTCTCATCTTTGAAGTAAAATTAAACAAAAATTCGCTCCATTTGATAAAACTTCTCGCCAACTTTGCACATACTGATTACACAACTTTGATTTAATCCACGCGAAGTAAATGTTGTTGTTTTTAGGAACGTTACTTTGCTAATCGAATCGCAGGTATTCCTCGCAGCGAATTCGGCGAAAAACAAACTTCTAACCGTAGCTTAGGTACAATACAAGTTAGGAAAATAAATGAACCATGCAAATAATGTTTTGCAATATAACGTACTAACTTTTGCCCGCGACTTCGTCCGCGTGGAGTTCGGTTTCCATACAAAATTTAACCCCTTTTTCACCCCCTTAGGGGGCGTATTTTCATAAATCCTTTCTTAGCGGATGTCTACGTCATTACAACTATCTGTATGCCAAATTTCAGCAAAATCCGTTCAGTAGTTTCGGCTGTGCGTTAATAGATGGAGTCCGTCAGGTTTGCCATTTTACATATTTAAAAGAAGATTACGCTATATTAGTATATAACTTTAGGTAGGTAGGTACAATATCGACAGTTTCTAAAAAACTCTTTTGCACTAGGATACCTTAAAATATTAAAATACTAGATGTTGCCCGCGAATTCGTGCGTCGTTCGTAAAATCCTTACCGTATATTTTAGCCTATGTCCTTCCCGTGGTCTAATCTATATAATATCTCCGAAAATCAATAGGCAATCGGACTATTTTTTTTTATTGCATAAATGAATAGTACTCTTAAATATGAGTAACTTCTCAGAAGAAATCGTATATCAAAAGCGACAGCGTAAAGGTACAGCGATTTGTATAAAAATTCGCCTCCTAAAAACGCTCCATACTAAAGTCGACCTACAAATGACGTCACTTGTAGGTTATAGTATATGAAGAAGTATATGAAGTATATGGCCGCCGGAATGTATTTGTAAATATCTCCCATATTTGTGCGTTTAAGTTCATACTTACCATAATTAATGTTTTTGTATATGATGTGAGTAAACTAATGATGTAGGTTTTGTTTACCAATTTCGCAAAAAAAAATTTTTTTTTGGTACTTTTTAAATGTATTTAATTAGTAAACTACATATAAAATAATATTTTTTTACATTTACCAAGTAGTAATGCCTCAATATTTCTGAATATATTAACGAAACTACATATTTCAGATGTAGTCCGATCCCCTATTACGGATACTTTGGGAACACGATCCACTGCTTATGTAAAGACGTTTAGGCAGAAAAATAATTGTCATACTCAAAGTAAAAAATCATCTCATGTATGGATGAAACTCTGTAAAACGGAAACTCGCCCATATAAAGAATATATTTTTTTCTAGTTCACTATGACAATTACTTTTTTGCTTAAAAGTCTTTACATTAGCAATAGATCATAATATGCCCAAAATATCCGTAATTAATTTTACCGAACCTTGTACTATAATGTGTACTAAATTTTATCAAAATCGGACTTTTATCGCGGAAAAATGTACGGTTTTTGCAAAATTAAGTTTTGCGCGCACGGAGTCGCAGGCAACATCTAGTAATTAAAGATAATAATATTAATGAAATAATTCAGTTAATCCACGACTTTAAAAACATTATTCCTAGCGCCTCTCGTATCAAAATCAAAAGAAGATATACCACTATTACAAAGTTTCAACTAAAGTTCCCCGCACTTGGCGAGCCCTCGGAAAAGCGTAAATTCTAGAAGGATTGTATTAAAACAACTTTTAAAGCGATTCCATTGGAGTTGCTCGCGCGAAAATATACTGGGACGCTTGGTGCCGAGGGCAAGAGTGGCGAAAGGTCAGAGCTGAATAGACTGACCTCCTTCACTTGTATCTGTAGATTGTTCACGTGGAAATCGTTAAAAATCTAGATAAAATCACCTTTAACCTGACGGTTGGAGTGAGCGATTGTCGCGATATTCTTGTGATCTGACTATCCTATTAATATTATAAATGTGACAGTTTGTTAGGATGGATGGATGGATGTTTGTTACTCTTTCACGCAAAAACTACTGAACGGATTTTGATGAAATTTGGTACGGTAGTAGAGTACGCTCTGAATTAAAACATAGGCTACTTTTTATCCCGAAAAAGTACAGTGTTCTCGAAGGACACTTTATTTACACGGACGGAGCGACGGAGAACAGCTAGTGTAATAATAATTTGTATTAGCGCTTGATAAACCATACCACGTCGGGCCCCGTGCTAAGCATCCGAAGAACTTGTGTTACGGGTACCATATAACGGGACCGGGAACTATACAATACTTTTATACTATAAATAATATAACAATTAATATGGGTATTTAATATTTATATTACATTATACACAATACACATATTTACTACACATCCATACCTAAGAACACAGGAAACTTTTTGTTCACTCGACGAACCCGCGAGCTCCGGTTTGAGTGGCAACACGCTAACCACTGAGACACAGAGGTCGTCGATGTACTACTAGGGAAATAAATTATGAGCACTCTATCTGCTTATGAATTAGAGTCCCTGATAATACAATATCGACAACGTTCCTGCTCCAGTTTCTAAACATTTTCCTTTGCAATGAGACGCCTCAATATATTCTACACTAGACGTTGCCCGCGACTTCATGCGTGCAAAAGTTAATTTCGCAGAAACCGTACATTTTTTCAGCGATATAAAGTAACCTGTGTCCTTCCCCGTGGTCTACTCTACATCTGTGCCAAATTTCATAAAATTTCATCAAACCAAAATCAAAAATCGGTCCAGTTGTTTCGGAGGCTATTCAATGCAAACAAACAAACAAACTTTTCCTCTTTATCACATTAGTATAGAAAAAAGAAGTTACCGCAATGACTACACAACAGTGGCGTGGGGTTCCTATAACTCCAATGCTATCGGCTGCACTTTCCTTTCCACTTTCTACCTTTTGAAGACCCTCATCCTAATCACTACCTATTATACCGGCTAGGGCTTCCCTATGAAGGAGAACCAACCTTCGGCACTACTACACAATACACATACTACGTGAGTATGTGTGGATGCGTACAAATCAACGGCGCTGTGAAGCGATTTTCATCTTATACCTGGTAGAGCGACAACTTGTTCGATAGTACATCAAAATATAGTCAGCAATGACGAGTGAATAATTTTACGGAGGTTACACATTGCCGTTGCTGTGGTGACAGCTCGTGGCCACTCGCTACCGCGGCCGCGTTTGTTGGTAAAGCTTCAAAAGGTTAGCCGCACACACCATATTATTGGGTATGCTCATATTAACAATAATATTCCTTGTGTGCGGGCCATATTGCCGTTTTTTTCTGTGTTGACTAGTATTGACAAACTATGTCAATAATATTGCACGTGTGCGCATGGCTAAAAAACGCTGATTTATATTGCGGTTTATATTAGTGTTTATAATAGGCGACAGCTCAAGTGTAAGGGTACAGTACTAGCGATTTGAAAGCGAATTAACCACGAGTTTCAATCGAGCCTCTGTGACTTAGTGGTTAGCGCGGCGCAGCGGCGCAACGCGACGAGGGAACAAAAGATTTTGAATGTTCCGGGATCATGGATGTAAATTAAATATGTTTATAATATAATCAAAATCTTACATAAGTGTTATATTACGTAGAATACAAAATTATTAATTTATACTTTCCGTTGTCTGGTCACCGTGACATCCTCATAAGACAAGTTCTTCGGATATTTACTTCGGATATTTATTGACTTGGTGTGAAGCGTTCATAGGAATGATTATTATTATTATTTTCTTAGCCCCGATTTGATATCTTCTTCTCTCTCTTACTCAATGTTAGAACTGGTGTGATAATATGACTTATGAGACAGCCCTTAGATTTGATCTCTCTCTCTCTCTCATTCAATTTAGGAACGGGACAGGCAGATTAAAACACGTAGCTCAGCGTTAAGCGTCGTTTTAATGTTTGGTTAATTTGCTAAAACGTCTTTAAAAATATTATCATAACATCGAGTTTAAATGATCCATTAATATCGTACGTTAATGTGGCCCGACTATTACACTACATTAAAAACTCGCGAGTTCCAACCCTATTTTAATGAACATTCTCAACATGTCACAGCCCTATCTTTGAAATGAAAATTCGCGGCGCGATGAGGGCGGAATTACAAGCCATGTCGCTTTATTACTTTATCATGGCATATGAGAGGTGAAATATGCACCCGCGATTTTACTTGGATTTTTGCTTAAGCGAAGGTTATATTTTGCTTAAAAAAAATCAATATGGGATATTTTCTTTTCAGTTACATAAATCTGCTAAGTGTTAATATTAATTAATAAGTTATTTGTTTTCTGTTTCAGGTAACACTTAATGACTTATGAAAATATACACTCATCAAGGTAAATTTTAAATTATACATTTAGGTGACAAAGGGTACATAAAATATAGACAGGTACTTAATATCATGCGTCCAGTTAACGCGCATCAGCGTAGAAAAGAATATAATATAGCTGTAATGTCGTGAGAGGAGGCTTGGTCGTAGGCCGCTGCATCGAATTTTGCTGGCAGTGGCGCGGTGGCGCGGGCAACGCGCGGGCAACTCAGACCCGTTCTCGAAACCAGCGGGCAGATCGCGCGGCACTATATAGCGGCGTAGTGTTGTGTTCGTGGTTGTTCTGTTCTCCCCATGTAGAGGGGCTTTTGCCCCTGGTCGTGGTTCCCTGCCCAAGGCCCCTTTCAATGACCCGGTGTGAGACGACGTAGACTTTCGTGGTTGTGTCGTCGAGATATTTATTTTTATTCGCGAAGGAAATGTCTGAACAACGGTGACATATTTTTAATTCAAATTTATTCCTAACGCTCGATTTATTGTGAGCAAAAGAAGAAGTGAATCCCTACTATAGGGAAAGGAAAATGAAAGGCGAGTTTTATCGATATTACGAATTGAAATATACAACAATAGAAATATAAAAACACAAAATAAATTGCACAACATTGCATTACCGCACGACTGGACTTCACCGCTCGTTGCCCGCACACGCACCGCTGACGCGCCGCTATTTTTGAGAACCGGTCCATTTGATTATACGCATATGATCCCACCGCACCCGTGCCACCAAAGCTGCCGCCCCCGCTGCCCGCAAAATTTGAGGCAGCAGCCATAGTGTACACGAACCAGGCATAAATTGCTGCAAATTCGCAAAGTAATAGAACGCGCGTCTAATGCGCGAAGTAACTAAAGTCAAGACTGAAGTACATTTCGACCTCCTAATTTTTCTAAACTAACCATTAAATACACGTAGTACAGAAATTAGTGTCTGGCGTTTATGTCGGAATTTCTGTCGTATACCTAAGTCCTAATGTACCATAAAGGCATATTATACACTCACCGGCACACAGACGTCTGTGGTGATATTGACGACCTTGAACCTCTGGTCGCTAGTGTACTCGTCCAGCATCAGACACAGGTCCCGGTTACCGTCCGCGCTGTAGTGCTCCACGATGGTGGATAGTTGAGGAAACCACAATCTTATCACGTTGTACCTAAACGGTTGTTTTAGGGTTAAGAAAAAAATATACTTATGAGGAGACAGATTGATCTAGGTAGGGTAGAAAAAAATCAACACACATCTATACTAACATAATAAAGAGTATTGTTTGTTTGTTGAATAGGCTCCAAAACTTCTGGACCAATTTTGATGAAATTTAACAAAGATATAGTAAAGACCACGGGGAAGGACATATGATACTTTTTATTGCGGCAAAATGTACGGTTCCCTCCAGATTTCGTTTTGCGCGCCCGAAATCGTGGGCAACATCTAGTTGAATATATTCTTATTAAAATACTTTGATGTAATATAATATTAAATACCAAGTACTTAATTACTTGCATTGTTATATGGATTAATAAATTTTAAAAACCATACCATTAATAAATTTTAAAAAGTAGTTAAAAAACGTTTGCATGCAAAAGCCTATTATAAGGTCAATAATTTTATTGACGATCGCACACCTTGGGAATAGGATGGCCACCTGCAAAGCTGCTTCTATGTAATAAAATTATCTGACTTTTGTCAATATTATATATAATTAAGTTTTTACATTGTAAACATCTTAATTTTTTTTTAAAGAACAATTTTCCATGTTTTTGCTAAAATATGGCCCCGTGCGAGTTTCTTACGCCGGTTCTTCTCGCCGAGTTAGTTCCCGAACCGGTGGTAGGCATCAAATAGGGACAATTCTTTAAGCGTTACTTTGTAACCAATATGGAAATAAAACTTTTTTGATTTGATTTGATTTGATTTGAAACAGATCATTGAAAGTTAATTATGAACAGAGTGCGTCGTCCGCGACGTATAATTTCGTACATTGACTTATAGCTAGCTGTATCTTTCACTCGCGCACGAATATTTTGCTATCGCCCTAATCTTGAAAGAGACAAGTAGTGATGAGTCAATGTACGAAAAATATGCTGCAGGAAATTATACAGTAAATTTTGCAATAATGTAACACTGTGTTAAGGCTACTTACATGATCATTGTAAAGAAATTCATAAAGCACAGTAGCAGTAGATACAACGCTAGAGGCTTGTGGAACATCGGCTTTACGTTGTGGAATCCAGCTGCGAGCT
The DNA here is from genome assembly GCA_905404095.1 of Glaucopsyche alexis. Classification (NCBI taxonomy): domain Eukaryota; kingdom Metazoa; phylum Arthropoda; class Insecta; order Lepidoptera; family Lycaenidae; genus Glaucopsyche; species Glaucopsyche alexis. Next base: position 4,334,453 of record FR990057.1, read on the forward strand.
GCTCCCGCATGGTCATCTCTGATTCCGGCGCTTCATCTATTGCGTGCTTCGTTTTGTCCTTCCATAAGTTTATGTACTGAAAAGAAGCAATGGTATTCAAAATACAGTATTATTAGCACATAGAGTATTTTAAAGCTTTTTAAGGACGTGAGATACTCGTATCAATAAAAAATATTTATGAGGTTTTTGTATAGTTTAAATAGACCTGAAGCAGGAACGTAACGGCGATGTGGTTCGTCACTCATTAGTCATTACGTCTCGTTCTCGCGGAGCCGAAAAGTGGCCCATAGAGAGCCGCTTCGCTACGTTGAATGTAAGAGGACGAATGGATGGTAAGAATGAAAGTGGACGAAGCGAAACAAGTATGTAAGGATCGTAGCAAGTGGAAAGAAGTGGTCTCTGCCTAGCCCTATAGAAAAGAGGTGTAATTATATGCATGTATGTATGACGTAGGAATGCTAGGATGAATCTGTATTCCGCCCAATAAGGAACGTCCATGCAGGTTTGATGTTACGTTACTTAGTAGGTAATGATGATTAAGTAGTTAGGACATAAAGATATTAATAAAAGTGAAATTTAATGTATTTTGTAGCCATACTCATACAATATATTATTCATGGCTTAAGTACACAAGTACAAAGTTATTAAAACTTTTGTATTAAAACTTAGAATGTGTTCCAAGGACCGGCATAATTTTGAATTTGCTAATGAGCGACTTGTTTAGAAACAGAAATATTTATTCAGTAACTTATACACCGTTAATCTCGAAACGTTTTAGTGCGTAGAGCCATTAAGGCCTCGGTCTCGAATTTTGCGGGCAGCGGGGCGGCGGCGGCGGCGGCGCGGGAGCGGCAGGATCTTATGCGTATCGTCAAATGGACCGGGTCTCGAAAACAGCGGCGCGGGAGCGGCGCGGGGGCGGGCGACGAGCGGTGCCCTCCAGTCGAGCGGTGACCGTCCCGCGTTGCGCGTCTGCATTGTAGTATAGTGTTGTACTTTTTTTTGTGACGTTTCAAAATGTCCTCGGACGTGCAAGAGCAAATTATTTCGGCAATCTTTGAGAGGAGACCCATATGGAACAGCAAAGATGTGAACCATAAAAATAGAAGAATAATTAATCAATTATGGGAAGAAATAAAAAACGAACTGAATATTGAAGGTAGGTGAATATAAAAAATATTTATTATGTTATATACAATGTTTATTATGGTTTACAAATTAATTAGTAGCTAATGGGATTATTTACAAAATATTCTTTGAATTTTTCACGTATATATTGTGCTTGATAAGACGTCCGGGCGTTGGTTTGTAATCGTGTTTGTAATGTTTGTTGATTCGTATTGACAGTAATATAGGCAATGTCATTATCACCATCCTTATCTCGGATAATATTATGCAACAAACAGCAAGTTTTGATGAGTAATCTTGCATGACATTTGTTTGTCTCTATGGGCGATCTGAAAATATGCCACTTGGATCTTAAAATTCCGAAAGCACACTCAATAGTCTTTCGAGCCCGCGATAATCGCTTATTAAATAACTCATTTTGTGCATTAAGTACGCTTTGTGGATAAGGTCGCATCAAATATGTTTTGAGTGGATATCCTTCATCTCCAATAAAAACCATTGGTAGAACGATATCTGATGAGGGTAGATATTGTGGTCCTGGTATATTGTAGTTATTACTCTGAAGTAAACGGTTCAAATTAGAGTAATGGAATGTCCCTGCATCGCTTTGTTTCCCTCTTCCTCCAACTTCTATACAAATGAATCTTTTGTCAGCATCCGCGACCGCTTGCAAGTGCATCGAAAAGAAATGTTTATAATTATAATGCGATGATCCAGCGAACTTAGGATTTTTTATTCGACAGTGCTTGCCATCAATAGCACCAACGCAATTAGGAAATTGCCATTTTTCATAGTATTTTTCCGTTATATTTTTCAATAATTCTTCTGTCGGTTTTGGCATATGTAAATGTACCAAATTTTTCCATATAGCTTTACAAGTGCCATAAACTATGTTGGCCACCGTTGTTTTTCCCATTCTGAATGACAACGACAGTCTTTTGAAAGGCTGCCCACTCGCCAAAAACCTGAAAATTAAAGCATGTATATGTTAAAGTTATGTATGTAATAAATAGTCTGTTCGTTCTTTGTTTCAGTGACCGATTTAAAGAAGAAATGGAAAAATTTAAAAGATCCTATAGAAAGGAATTAAAAAAAAATCCTGCCCCTAGATCAGGAGATGCCGGAAATGTTAATCAACCCTCAAATTGGCAATATTTTTCTCAATTGAGGTTTTTGCAAGATGAAGTTGTACCAAATGTTACTGAGGGTAATTTAAGCAGTACTGAAGTAAGTAATCAGATGAGTAATGATTCTTTTGAGATAGAAGACATATCTGGAGAAAAATCTCAAGAAGATACAACCGGTCATAATGAAGAATCTTCTATTTATCCACAACAACCTTCTACATCCTCACAAGAGGCTCCTGTTTCTTCTCAAGAAGCTTCTACATCATCGCAAGAAATTTCTACGCCTCCAAGAGAAGCTTCTGCGTCACAACGATCAAGAAAAAAGAGAACAGCGAATGACATAAGAACTGAATTTTTAGAATTGGAAAGGAAAAGGATAAGACTGCTGGAAAATGATTTATCAAATCAAAGTAGAAACGAGGCTTCCAGAAATGAGAATAAGTCTGATGACTACTACTTTTTTATGAGTTTACTTCCACAAATGGAAAAATTCACGCCCGTTCAAAAGTTTAGAGTAAGACAAAAAATTAATCAAGCTCTTCTAGATGAGTTAAGTGTAAATGAAAGCACGTACCCTTCTAATGAATCATATATGTATGGGTATAGTACTCAACAATAGAGTTATATCAATCTTATAATGAAAATACTGTCAATAAATAACAAAACTGTGATTTAAATAGTTAACTAATCGTCGTACAAATGAGAACTTTAATTTTAGAAAGGAGATTTAGTTTCAAGATTAGAATAAGCGTGGAATTATTATACTGACCACTAAGTATATCGACCTTGTAATAAAAATACTGTAAATGAGTGAGAAAACTGTGATTGTAGAAATAATTAATCGTCGTACAAACGAAAACTGTGATTTTAAAAATAAATGACAAACTGTTATGTTACTTATTTCATACGAAACGTTTTTATATTATATTTTTCGTCAAAGATAAATAATTAAGGCTGATTAGTGTGTAGTAGGTATTTAATTAAAATTATTGTATCTGGGAACTTAATACCGATGCCAAACTATTTACTAAATTAGTAGGTACAACACTTCCTTTTTGAAACAATCAATAAATACAATTACAAATTACAATTTCGTTGTTTTACTTACCCAAGCGTTATGTATAATTTTTCTGCTGGAGATATACCTCTAAAACTTTTTGGATTAATTCCAGACTCTAAATCACTCTTGATAGTTTCTAGAATATAGTCAAAAGTTTCTACACTCATTCTGGTGTAGTCGTAGAATTTATCGGGATTTTGTCTCTGTTCTTCATAATTTCGATAAAACTCGCCATTTATTTTTCTTGCCCTATAGTAGGGATCCACTTCTTCTTTTGCCCACAATAAATCGAGCATTAGGAATACATTTGAATCAAAAAGATGTTGTCGCCGATTTTCAGACATTTCGTTAGCGAATGTCGACAACACAACCACAAACACAACACTACACCGCTACAGTGCCGCGCGATCTGCCCGCTGGTTTCGAGAACAGGTATGCGTTGCCCGCCCCTCTCCCGCGCCGCCGCCGCCGCCGCCCCGCTTCCCGCAAAATTCGAGACCGAGGCCTTATAGAATAATGTATAAATTTCTAGAACTTTGTAATTAGAATTTAAAGTATTTTACCTCGTCCACCAAAGTTGTACCTAATGTCAAAGTTATTGATTAATCGCTTAATTTAAAACTGAATAGTCCATGTTCTTAAACTTATAATGTGTATGTTTTGCAGAACTGTAACAGTAAATCTCCCGTTAACGTTCTGCGAAATATTTGTTGCACTTAAGGATTATAAATATAAATAAGTTAACAGTAATTGATGGTTATTGACCAATTAATGCGATAATTTTAGTCATATCTTAACAATTTGTAAAAATATATATACTTTTAGCAAATAAAGCGGAAATAAATCTAAAAAATAGAACAACACGAGCAAATCTAATTTTTATTTACATGTTAACAATTTAAATCAATTTACAACTTAAATAATGATTTAATCAGCAAGTAATTTCACAATAATTATAAAAAAGGACAAGAAAATTAAATAAAGAACGGAAAAACAAAATGGCTCACGTATACCGAGTGACTTCTTCCGCACCGAGCGCTGCCAGGCAACAAATAGGCCGAACAACGCTTAGGCATGGGGTTTTATACTGTCACTCGGCATAACATGTCTGAAGGGGAAGGGGGGTTCATCCAACACGGCCTCTCCTGACAGCTGGTCGTCCTCGATCCTGGTGTGTGGGACCCCGAGATGTCCTAGTCCAGTAGTGGCATCGAAGGCCCAGGGATCCCGGCTACGGGCGATAGGAGCGAGCTGGCGGCGTTGTCACTTCCGTCTGTTGGAGTTGCAGCAGGCATTGTGACACCAACGTCGTCGTTTCTGCCTGGCGTCACCGTCGGTTCCGGTGGCAGAGTAGATTCCGATAGCTCAGCTTCACCTGAAAACATACATGATCCCCGTTAGACGGTCTATCACATTTTTTTGTATAAAAATATCCGTCAATTTTTTTAACAGTCAACGTTATGCACGACTTGGTTAAATAGCCAACGATACATACGACTTGACAAACTAATTTTAACAGTCAACGTTATGCACGACTTGGTTATTGTTAAATACCCAACGATACATACGACTTGACAAACAAATTTTAACAGTCAACGTTATGCACGACTTGGTTATTGTTAAATACCCAACGATACATACGACTTGACAAACAAATTTTAACAGTCAACGTTATGCACGACTTGGTTATTGTTAAATAACCAACGATACATACGACTTGACAAACAGTCAACGTTATGCACGACTTGGTTATTGTTAAATAACCAACGATACATACGACTTGACAAACTAACGCCAATACGACTTAGCACATAATATACGTGCTAACGCATTCGTTAGATTAAGGCGACTTGAAAATACGTCAACGCTCGTATTCGACTAGCAAGTTGTCTTACTACGAAATACGAATATACAAAAGTGACTTGATCGTACTTCAACGCCCGTGTTCGACTAGCGAGATGGTTCGCTACGAACAGCCAATACTCACAAACGAAGAATGCAGAGCAGGTCTCTGGGCTCCACTCGCCACGCCAGGGCACCATAAGCTGAGCCGCTGCTTGTGTTGTCTTTCCGTAATCGCCACTGCCAAGTTTCAATCGGTAGCGACCACTCGGCAAAATGCCCACGATCTTATATGGTCCTAGCATTCCAGAATCGAGCTTTCCTGTGGACTGAGAGGTTTTAATTACGAACACAAGATCATCAACCTGAAACTCCCGTGAAGGACGTCTTTGTTCATTGACACGTACATCTTGCTGCGCTTGGTTTCTTTACAGAAGTTCCCTCAACAGCAACATCTCTGACCAGGGCACGGATGACTGGGGTAGCTGCTTCGATTCCTATTAGGAGATTGAGTGGTGTTGCCTGGGTAGTTTTCTGTTTTGTCACGTTAATGACAAGCTGCATCTACCATAGTGTGTCTGCCCACAACGTTTTCCTATTATTGGTCTTTATTCTGATCAATGATCATATTAAGTATCGTACGCATATACCGTTCTACCTGGCCATTAGCATGATGCATCCCGGGCGTTATATGATGTAGGTCGCAGCCCATGTCGTTGACTCACTTGACAAACACGCTTGACTCGAACATGCGGCCCTTGTCGGTTATCATGAGCTTCAGCACGCCGAACAGCGAGATCGTATGTGTAGTTACCTTTTTTTTTTAACTCGTCGGCATCTTGACGAATCATGGGAGTTAGCATGCAGTACTTGCTAAAACTGTCACCGGTAATTAAGACATACTTGTATACTCCGGATCGGGGTAGTGGTCCCAGGGCATCCATGTGCATGGTGTAGAATGGTACTTACCTTTAGTACCTTGTGTTACCTTGCTGAGGTAGGCGATCGCGTGATTTTTACCATTGGGGTGGGCCTGTAGCAGGACTGCTCCATAGCCTATACTGCTGGTGTCTGTATGGACCTCGGTAGGATAGTTAGGATCAAAAAAAGCTAGGACTGGCTCGTTTGTCAAAAGCCCTATAAGCTCCTGGCGAATAGACTCGCGTTCAGATGTCCAGGAAAATAAGCAGTTCTTTCGAGTGAGGCGAGCAGGGGGAGCGGTTTTAGAGGCATAACCTTTGATATAGCGTCTAAAATAACCTGCGAGCCCTAACAGTTGCCTCACCTGTTTGACGTTCTCGGGAGGATGTGTTGATCAATGCCTCGATTTTCCGTGGACTCGGCCTCACCTGACCCCTATTTACGATCCTACCAAGATACTCAGTACATACTTCAGTCACTAGAAATGAACATTTTAGTAAATTGACAGAAAAACCCGCGAAAAACTTGTGAGGGTTCCGAGTACCTTGCGCCAGTAGATTAACGCCATGTCAAGACTCGGAGAAATATGTGTGCGTTCCCAGTAATTCTATTTGATCCTCGATCAATGGAAGACGATACCTATCATTGATTGTAATACGATTGAGAGCCCGAAAGTCGACGCAAAGCTGGTCCGAACCATCGCGCTTCTTAACCAGTATGATTGGGCTAGCGTACTCAGATGTACGTTACCGTATCGTTTATGTACGTACGCGTATCGTTTTATGATGCTTTTTTAAGAAGGTTTGCAGTTATTTTCCTAGTTTTTTGTAGAACGTACACAGATTAGGAGAACCGCCATTATGTATCTACGTATGGTTTATTCGCGCTATTACTAATCGCAGGTTTTGTAGGACAATAACGGCGCACGTGCCCCCGTTGATTGCAAGTAAAGCATTTAATATCATTATCGCGGTTGCCTGGCTTCGGTGGACGTAACGGAAATTTTGACGCAGCACCACGTGGTTCTCGCATATTATTATAATTGTTTGGTTTTGTGTAAATCGACAAAAAGGACACAATGTTATTTGGGGTTAAATCGGCGTTAGCGGCAGCCGCGCGCACTTGAGGGTTAACAATTCCCCTTATAATTATAAGAATACGTAGTTCATCGCTTAGGCCTTGCACAATGCGTAAACGTAGTAAAATGCGTCGGGCATATTCAGCGTACGTATTGAATTTATCCGAGGTATTGTTCATAACATCATAAAGTATGTTAGCGTAGTCAAGCTTTGCCGGACAAAGAGATTTAAATTCATTTTTAAAATTAGACCAGGTCCTATCGGCAGTAACCCATTCGCTTAACCACACCTTTGCGTCGCCCTTTAAACAATTTGCTACGCGAGACAAACACTCGTGATCAGACCATCTATTAAGTTCCCTAGCGCGGTCTACCTCCTCGCACCATATCTCGATATTATTAATACTAGGGTCAAAATTTGAAACGAAATAATTATGCGAGTGCGTCGGTTGCACTGCCCTTACGGCGTCCACGATTGCTTGAGTAAGGCTACTGGCCTCTGAACCGCGTAACAGCGTGTCTGTATTACGATCGTTAACTACAAGCGAGCTTGGTTCTAACGTACTCAACTTCGACGTTTCTAATCGTGATGGACTGCAATTGTCTCGTACATGACGACGCGACGGTCTGCGTGAACGGTCATGGGTTCTAGACAAGCTACAAGATCGATATGAGCGACGAGATTTGCGGGTAGATTTATCCAAACGACGTGACACGCTCCGCGAGTGTCGTGACGTACTACGGTAAGACGAGCGACCGTCACTACTTGTACGGGAATATGTACGTGATCTATTACGAATGCGCCTATCGCGAAAACGAGAAGCGTCCCGATTACGCGAGCCACTTTGATGGTACCTACGAGACTTAGTTCGCGGCATTGTTAACACTATTCACCAAAAACTGAGGGTAGTCGGAGAAATTACTTGCTGTCCGCGCTATAACAAAAAGTAAACCACTAACCGTGTGGGCATTGAATTCTTTATCCCCGCTTCTGATTTTAGCAAATAAAGCGGAAATAAATCTAAAAAATAGAACAACACGAGCAAATCTAATTTTTATTTACATGTTAACAATTTAAATCAATTTACAACTTAAATAATGATTTAATCAGCAAGTAATTTCACAATAATTATAAAAAAGGACAAGAAAATTAAATAAAGAACGGAAAAACAAAATGGCTCACGTATACCGAGTGACTTCTTCCGCACCGAGCGCTGCCAGGCAACAAATAGGCCGAACAACGCTTGGGCATGGGGTTTTATACTGTCACTCGGCATAACATGTCTGAAGGGGAAGGGGGGTTCATCCAACAATACATATAATATAGTAATGTAACCTGCAGCCGTAACAATATTTCTGTCGTTGTTACAGCTCTACAAAAAGGTGCTTGTTTTATTCTGGAAATAGTTGACGAGTCAACGGTAAAATTGTGTACCAACAATTGTGCCGGAACAATTTTGACAAAAGTTCCGAACTCACATCCGATAGTTTTATGTTCTGAAATATTTTATACAAATAATATCTGAAAAATATGAAAAATAATATAATATATCGCCTAGTTCACACCTCGACGATACACGACGTTACGCAGCGATGTATTCTTAAGATAGTTATTCAAAATTGAACTTTATTCACTACACAATAAAGATATACGTTTCAAGTACACTGCACATTCGCTGTATAGCACGGTGCAACTTGACATTCGAACTCTTACAATGAAACATGTATCTTCCTGTGTAATGAATAAAGTTCAATTTTGAATAGCTATCTTAAATATGCAGCACTGTGTAGTGTATTGTTTTGATTCGGTGTGAATTAACCCTCTATTATATTTATTCAATACATTTTAATATATTATTTCATTGAAATCTGTTTAGTAGTTTTTGCGTGATATAGTAGAAACATCCATCAATCCTCATAAACTTTCTCATTTATACTAATTTATGAAGAGGAAAAGTTTGTTTGTTTATTAGTTTGTTTGTATCGAATAGGCTCCAAAACTACTGGACCGATTTTGATGAAATTTGGCACAGACATAGAGTAGACCACAGGAAAGGACAGACTACTTTATATCGCGGAATATAATTTTTTTTTCGGTTTCTGAGAAATTAACTTTTGCGCGCACGAAGACGCGGGCAACATCTAGTTTATAATAATAGTAGGAAAATCAAAGTCTAAAACAAAACACTCTAGACACTTTGGAATTTTACATACATACATACATATAATCACGCCTTTTTCCCGTAGGGGTAGGCAGGACCGCCTCTTTCCCGTCGGGGTAGGCAGAGACCACTTCTTTCCACTTGCTACGATCCTTACATACTTCTTCCGCTTCGTTCACTTTCATTCTTACCATCCATTCCTCCTCTTACATTCAACGTAGCCAAGCGTCTCTCCATGGTCCGCTTTTCGCCTCCGTGAGAAACGAGACGTGATGAGTGGCGAACCACATCGCCGCCATTTTGGATTTTTAAATTATTTTTGATTATCCATTGCGTTTCCACGGATTGGTGGAGAGGGTAGGAATAGGGAAAGGGAAGGAAAGGTGGTGTGGAAAGGAAGATTGGTAAGTTAGAGAGGGAAATAGGGAATGTAGGATATTACCACCCAGGAGGGCAAGGGATAGGACAGTAATAGCTAGGGAAGCCGGGGTCGCATACCCGTATACTATACCACAACTACCGGACAGGTAAGTTGGCAAGAGTATCCCATGACATGGAATTTTACCGCCCTATAAAATACTGTTTACTTTATATGCCGTTAGTATATAATGGTATCGCTCGTGTTCATATTATAGCCCTCGTAGTAACTACAAGGAAATGGCATAAGTGTTCTTACATTTACCCAAAACATAAAAACTTAGGCCATTTCAACCGTTAATGGATTATTTATACAGTATTCTCCGAGCGGAGTAACCACTCATGAAATACTATAATGCCTAGGACAGTTGGTTTTTTTAATGTCGTATGGTTGCCCAAGCAAATACGGCATTCTCACAACATAGTCAGTCTAGTCCAGAGGAATGACTGATCAATACATCTGGGGCCAACCATGTGCGGGTTTCCTCACGATGTTTTCCTTCACCGTTAGAGCGTCCGTATAATGTACTTGAGATCTGAAAAACTCTAATTGGTACACGCCATAACCTGGGATTCGAATCTGCACTCTCTCGAGTGTAAACCAAACGGTGTACCCACGAAGTCACGGAGCTCTTCCCAAAACATAATTTGTAAGATTAATAGGGTGAGTTCTAAATGGTTTTCTACGGAAAACGTGATACTTTTTGACATTCTAAATTATGTACACGATAGAGGAGATTTATTCGTAGCCTTCCCAGAAGTCGTTATTTATTATGGCTTCGTCTTTTTTAGACAATCCGAAATATGATCACGCTATGCCTTACCCTTTTTAGGCCGACATGAAGTTTTATTAAGGCCATGTCTTATTATGTTTCCAGAACTCTATTTTAGAAATGAGTGATTGTGTAATATCTGAAGAATTTATACTCTCAGTTGACAGTGATGAGCAAATTAAAGGATAGTGCCTGGGTAACCGATTGTTGCTCTGAGTTCTAATATATAAATAAATAAAAAAGTCACAAAAATATTTATCTGAGTAATGGAAAATCGAAATTTTGTGAACAAAGTAAAAATTATACATACGAGTATACGCATAGGTACCAAACTGCCAATTAGACTAACATATTAATTCAAAAGTCGAAATTATTGATTTATTATAATAGGTGCACGACGAAAGAAAAAACATATCAAATAGTATTGTATAAAAATGCGCAGTTTCTCTGGTATAAGACTTAGCAAGATCAATTATTCTCCCCCAAAACTCCCTGCATACTAAATTTCATAGTAATACTTGTAGCCGTTTTCAAGAAACTTAAAAAATACAAGTTTGTCTCGTTTAAAGTACAAGACGTGAACCTCATAAAACAGCGTAAATAACGCCTTGTGTTTCGCAGAGCCTGGTACCGGACGACAAAGAAAAGGCTTATAAGACTGCAGGAAAACGCGCTTGTTTCTCCTCTGGAGTTGCATGAACGGTGGTTGATAAGTTTATAATGTTTAAAACAATTATTTTCGTAAAAAATATCCAATCCGTTGCCCGTTTCGCCTTTATGGGTCCCACTGGACTAACTGTTAAAAGTCAGCACAATTTTCAGCTTCACGCACACTTAGGCACTGAGAACTTCTAAGCAGTCGACTCGTTTTCGCCAATTTTATCGCGGTTAATTTTACACTTCTTTTTTTTTTATAGTAGGCTCCGTAGTGATTCGCCAATGACAGTCTCTGTCTCCTCTCTCTCAGTCTCTCCGGAAAATCTGCTAATTGAGGAGGTCTTGTGGCAAAACAAGGGTACAGACAATTTTAAACTTTAAAGCTGGATAGTATCGAATATTACTATCACTAAAATTTGTAGGTATGTAGAAATAAGAGTATAAGAGGCGTTTAGTTTCCTAACCGCAGCAAAGTAATTAAACAAAATGCTTACTTTTTTAGTAGCTTGTCGAAAAGTTAAAAATAAGCTAGGAAATATTGTCTTTGCAATTGCATATCTACGATCAACCGTTAACAAAAACCATTTCTATTTTAGTTATGCTAAACAGACAGAGGAGAACTCCTTATTCTGGTTGATTTTTCCTTAAAATTCATCGTAAAAACCCTGTGTGCGTGTGGTTTGAGGGACCTACCTGAATATCCCCAAAATAAGTATAGCAAGTTTTAGTAGAAGTCTAAAAAAAATTGTAGAACAAATCTGGGAATTTGTAAAAAGATAGTTTAAAAGATATAGCCCTCAGAGTGTGGTCCCTCAGTTCACACACCGCTATTTTCCAGATCTCGAAAAGTATGTGGAAAATTATGGTTTTTTCACTACAGAATTTTAGTAGAACTTTTGTAAAAGTTTTTACAAATTTATCAGATACATAGCATTAGAAATAAAAAAGCTACAACCACCGAAGTGTGGTCCCTCAGTTCACACAAAAATGACATACTCATTTCGCGATATATTACTGACTTTTTAAATTATTTTTCAACGTAGAGTTTTAGTAGAAAATTTGTAGAATTTGTAGACAAAATTTCAGCAAAATCTATCGGCGCATTCGGAAGATATATACCATTATGTTGGGTCCCTCAGTTCACACACTTGTGTATAAGAAAAACTCAAATAACTAATAAACGAGAAAACTAACAGAAAGTCTACTATACTTAAATTTTAGTAGAAGTTTTTTTCTCCTGGATTAGCACATAAAATATTTAATTTCTTGCTTCCTAGCTGAGATAATGTTAATTTTTTGATTGTATGAAAATGCAGAGTAGGTTACCACACAAGGGGCAAAATGAGGACAAGTCCTAATATTATTGTGTATGTTATACCTTATTAAATTTACGTTTTGCTCGCGGTTTCGCACCTTTTCACTATTTTATGGGTTCATAGTACTACAAACAACCCATATACTTACCAATTATTAACTATGTACCTATTTGTGGTTTTGCTCTGCCCGCCCTTTTCTCTGTCCGTTCTTTCTAACTCCTTATATGTAATTACATATGTATTATATGAATAAAAAACTGGCCAAGTGTGAGTCAGGCTCGCGCATAAACGGTTCCGTACAAAACGGCAAAAAAATCACGTTTGTTGTATCGGAGCCCTCGTCCTCGTCTCGTCGTCGTCTCGCCCCCAAAGATTATACATACTCAATGTAATATTATGACTGCACCTAATATTTTTGTTATATTAGCTTTTGCTCGCGGCTTCGCCCGCGTGGAATAGTGTTCTTAGAGAAAAAACTACTTCGGCGAATAACTCTCTAAGTCTCTACTTACAGCAATATACTTCTGATACAATACTGTAAATGTTTTTAGGTTTACCCAATGCAAATGGTTAAAAATTGGACCTTTTCGAGTTACGCCTCGACACGATATGAGCGAGCGCTTGATATATACATAATATTATATTTGTCGCGCTTGAATATACATTCGTTGCGTCATGCTTTCGTTGTTGGACATCTACGAAGTGGTAATAATATGGTGTACCTACAAAAATATGCACACAAAAAAAGCACACACACTTAAGAATAACATTATGTACACCGTACATCCCACAAATTAACTTGTTCCTTTTCATAAAAGCTTGACATTAATTTGAAGACCTAAGATTTCTATATTTTTTTTTATAGAAAATAGGTAGGTATAATAAAAATATGAAATTTCATCAATGAGGGTTCCGTATCCAAAGGAACCCAAAATATTATTTAGACTTTGCTCTGTCTGTCCGTCCGTCTGTCTATCACCAGGCTGTATCTCTGGAACCGCGATAGCTAGACAATTGAAATTTTCACAAATTATGTATTTCTGTGGCCGCTATAACAACAAATACTAAAAACAAAATAAAATAAATATTTAACGAGGGCTCCGATACAACAAACGTGATATTTTTGCCGTTTTGTACGGAACCGTTTGTGCGCGAGCCTGACTTGCACTTGGCCAGTTTTGTATTCATATAATACATATGTAATTATATTATATAAGGAGTTAGAAAGAACGGACAGAGAAAAGGGCGGGCAGAGCAAAACCACAAATAGGTACATAGTTAATAACTGGTAAGTATATGGGTTGTTTGTAGTACTATGAACCCCTAAAATAGTGAAAAGGTGCGAAACCGCGAGCAAAACGTAAATTTAATAAGGTATAACATACACAATAATATAAGGACTTGTCCTCATTTTGCCTCTTGTGTGGAAACCTACTCTGCATTTTCATACAATCAAAAAATTAACATTATCTCAGCTAGGAAGCAAGAAATTAAATATTTTATGTGCTAATCCAAGAGAAAAAAACTTCTACTAAAATTTAAGTATAGTAGACTTTCTGTTAGTTTTCTCGTTTATTAGTTATTTGAGTTTTTCTTATACACAAGTGTGTGAACTGAGGGACCCAACATAATGGTATATATCTTCCGAATGCGCCGATAGATTTTGCTGAAATTTTGTCTACAAATTCTACAAATTTTCTACTAAAACTCTACGTTGAAAAATAATTAAAAAAGTCAGTAATATATCGCGAAATGAGTATGTCATTTTTGTGTGAACTGAGGGACCACACTTCGGTGGTTGTAGCTTTTTTATTTCTAATGCTATGTATCTGATAAATTTGTAAAAACTTTTACAAAAGTTCTACTAAAATTCTGTAGTGAAAAAAACATAATTTTCCACATATTTTTCGAGATCTGGAAAATAGCGGTGTGTGAACTGAGGGACCACACTCTGAGGGCTATATCTTTTAAACTATCTTTTTACAAATTCCCAGATTTGTTCTACAATTTTTTTTAGACTTCTACTAAAACTTGCTATACTTATTTTGGGGATATTCAGGTAGGTCCCTCAAACCACACGCACACAAAACCCTGTCAGTATTGCGTTTTCATTTTGCCATAACATTTGATTCAATAAACCTCCATAGCCGTTAAAGCTTTTTATCACATTGGGTCAGACCGTTATCACGGAAACACGTTGACACAGTGACGTCATGTGACGTTGTGTAATGTCATCGTGACGTGAAGTGACACAATTTATTAGGGAAGTGACAAACATGGGAAACGCATTATTGTTTATGGATTTCTAAGTGGGTAATTAAAATAGCAAGGAAATTAGTAATAATTTATTTTTGGGAATTACATAAATAAATCAATTTATCTATAACGCAGTCACGCTCAAACCACTGTACGGATTTTGATGAAACTTAGTACAGGAATAGATCAGAACCCATTCCCGTAATTTTCTTTTATACTTTCTTAAACTGAATCGCGCAAAAAGAAATCCGGCGGTAACCGTACATTTTGCCGCAGTAAAAAGTAGCCTATGTCCTTCCCAGTGGTCTACTCTATATCTGTGCTAAATTTTATTAAAATCGGTTTAGTAGATTCCGAGCCTATTCGATGCAAACAAACAAACATACCTTCCCTCTTCATTATATTAGTATAGACGCAAAAAAGTAGCCTATGTCCTTTCCCGTGGTCTACTCTATATCTGTACCAAATATCATCAAAATCGGTCCGGCAGTTTCCGAGCCTATCCGATGCAAACAAACAAACCTTTCCTCTTTATTAGTATAGATAGAAGACAAAACCGATTGACTGATCACGATGTATTTTAACGCACAGGCTAAACCCATATTCCCACATACACAACCCAATTTTGCACACATATTCTTCATATGTGATGTAGGCATCCACTAAGAAAGATTTTTTTAAAAATTCAATTCTAAAGGTTTAAAATCTTATTTGACGCGGCAATTAATGCTAGTCCGTAATAACAGCCCGGGTAACATAGGCTATTTATTTGTGTTAACGGGTTACAGTTTTTAAAAGACATTATATATGACTTTTGCTGAAGGTGTGGGCAAGTGACGACATATTTTTCACTATTTGAACGTTCCTATTATTACTGAATGTACTCAGCGTAAACTACATGCAGCCATCTAAAGTTTTATCTCAACTCGATTCTCTTGAGTAATAGGTAATGAAGTTTGAGATTGCCGTGTTAAGAATTCATGATATTACTTAGACAAGTACCAACTCGAACGTTCTACAACTTAGTAATAATAAGCTGAGTTTGAGTTCAACTCCTCTTCACCTATGAAATTATTGAATTGAATAGTTCGATATATTAGTCGCAACTTGGTTTGTATTGAATGTATTTGTACCTTAGCTTCTTATAAGTGGGTTTTATTTGCTTAAGATCTCAAATAATAATAATAACGCAGGACAACAGGGCACTATAAGTGCCCAAGTGTGTACGCAGTACACAAGATCACTCTCTCTTCCTTTATTATACCCAGTAGGGCGGATGACCGACACTACTGGCGAAAGAACAGGCGCAGGCCGACTTTTTACACGCCCATCATCCTTGAATCTTCTTTCTAGTCTGACATCAGAATCAGGTGATCAGCCTGCATTGTCCTAATCACTCCTACCTAACCAAACTTAGAAACAACATTTTGTTGTTCCAACGCGGAAATCGAACCCACGATCTCCGGAGTCGAGAACCTAGCTCTAAACCACTGGAACACGGAGGCGTCAAATAAGATCTAAATGACATTTTTAATTTAGTTATATTTATACAGCAATTACAGAGATTTTTTCAAATTCTTATACGTATTCCGACACGAAATTATAATTCTGTATCAGAAAAAGTTATGTTTTGCTATCTACACTTAATATTATAAATGCGAAAGTTTGTCTGTCTGTAGGTAAGGTAAACAACCTTTTCACGCTTTAACCGCTGAACCAATTTTGATGAAATTTGGTAAATACATACTTTGGTACAGAGAAAGGACATAGGATAAGTTTTATCCCGAAAAAGTACCGCGTTCCCGAGGGATACTGTATTTACGTGGGTGGAGCCGCGGGCAACAGCTAGTATAGAATAATGGGATAAAATTTTGGTAAGTAAATACTTTGTTTTCGTAAATAATTTTATATGCACCTGGAGGGCTAGACAAGATGCATTAAATAATATCGACGGCGAACTTCGTGAATAAAAAATGTATGGGATTGACATAAGCGTGCGTTAAATGACATATTCAGTCGTATCGTTAAAAAAATTGGTAGCCAAACAGCCACTTTGAACGAATACGCTAACGATGCACCCATATAACGAATTGCTCTAACGCGTTTCTCCATACAATGCCTAGACAAGCGGCCGTAAGTGACATTTAGCAGATCGTGATCTTTATCTTTATCGACCTAACGATAAAGATACCCAGATAGCTACCTTTATCGCCTCAACGAACAATATGGCGGATTTTTATTGATCAGCTGTTATTTGTAAATAATAATGATTTGCCTAAAGTTGCCTAAACGGTCTATAAAACACCTTCTGCTAGTAGTCTATATTGCAAAAAGTCAAAAGAATTCAATCTAAAGTATTCAATAAATCACAATTATTGTCAATACCTAATATGTAATTCATTGTATTCAAGTATAATTCAACACTTTGTTAAAATATAAATTTCTTAATTTGTAGCTTACTTGCAGTTTGTAATCTTTACATGCTACTATATCAGCTGAAAGCAATCTTTAGGTGTATAGTAGGTACCTAAATTACTACTATAATTTAGGTACCAAATGGAGTTCATAATTAAGCAAGTTTCTCTGAAACTTCCTTAGAAATAAAGATTTGTATTTAGTAATTAAAATTTATAAGTTTTTCAATGTAATGATATTTTATTGTCATCGATGCTCAACACCTTCGCCTTATAAATGGGTTAGAAGGACACAAACACCTCATAAAAGTTTTGAAATATTTGCTATTATACTTTGATTAATTATTACAAATTTAATATTATATATCTATGCTATTATACACCTATTATAAACAGTCAAGTAGTGTTAACCAATTAAATACTTAATATTTAATCTCTATAGTATATTTGTGACTAAATAATTCGTGCCGTATCAAGTGTCCGTATTAGGATTGATTAAATAATAACAATACAAGAGTATCTACATTTTATTTTACTTTTTAAAGTAAGTTTTACATGGTTTTAGTAAGAAAATAAACTTAAAATGTAAAAATACTTTTATTTCTTGCAAAGGAATTACATAATGCAGATATTTCTTTAAATAATTAGTTTTTTCTCAAGTCACATAACCAATAATAACATTATACAATTTAAAAATCAACACAGCTAATAATTATTATTATTTACACGCACTAGTTAGAGCCTATCACAGAATGAATACAAATTAACTTAGGTTGGTAGCGGTTTTGATAATAATTACATTATGATTTATATCACTTCTCACTATCAGTGGCGAAGGCTGCTTCTTCAAAGGGAAGCCGGAACCTGTATCATAGGTAGGGATTTCTATGAAGGTTTGCAAAAGGTATGTGACAACTCTACCGGTGAAGGAAAACATCGTGAGGAAACCCGCACATAGTTGGCCCCAGACGTATTGACTAGTCATTCCTCTGGACTAGGGTGGCTATGTTGTGAGAATGCCGTATGCGCTTGGGAAATCATACGATATTTAAAAAACAACTGTCCCAGGCACTACAGTATTTCAAGAGTGGTTACTTCGCTCGGAGAATACTGTATAAATCATCCATCATCGGATGTAAAGGCCTAAGTTAGGTAAATTGTTATTTTGTTAACAAACAAAAATAATTGTACTTCATCTTCTTCTTCTTCTTCTTCTGGCCAGTTTTTTTTTTTACCAGGACATGGATATAGTCCTAAGGATAGAAGACTCCGTATTTTGTAATTGCTAAAAAGAACTGTATTGCCTTGGTAATAGAGTGTATTTCACAATGCACGTATCATAGAGGCAAATCCGAGCCGAGCGAGATAGCCATAAGGGAGGCCGTGTGTCTCGTTCTTGCATGTTGCCAACCAGAAAAATGTTGGTATTTTTAAAAAGTAACTTGAAAAATCTTAGATAAAACGAGTGTACTTTATTATTATTTTAACAAATGTTTATAACTATATCATATTCTAATTAAAAAAGTTAGAAATAGTCATTTAATACCAAATAAAAATGCAGTTTACATTAAAACCTTTTCCTTCTTTTTTATTAGATGGTATCATTCGCAAGACAATAGATACGCCATTACAGTCGGACAAGGATCTTTTGGCACTTGGATGGGGGCGTGAGTGTCGCAAATAAGAACAATACTTATTACTAAAAGTGAAATTTTACAAGACGGCGATGTTATTACTGATTTTATCCACGTGCCAAAAGGTAAGTGTCGCAACTACAAAACAATACAATTTAATACTAAAAGTGACATTTTACAAGACGGCGATGTTAGTTCTGATTTTGTCCACGTGCCAAAAGATCCTTGTCAGACTGTACACATATTTTATGCTGAACACCGGATAATATTAAAATTCATAATAGTACCAGTGCTGGATTTGCTGGACGCACCGTGAGTATGGCCTTTAGTGTAATCTCTTAAAATCTGTTTATAATGTGTGTCCTATGACCATTTGGCAAGAAATCTGTATAAAATCTGTATTATCAATGAAAACTAGAAGATAATTAATTAAATAATGTATTATATAATATAATTATTCAAAATAGAACTCTGGAGTCATACAATAGATAAACAGTTATCCAATTGTGTGTCTAATTTATAATCCTCTGAATTTTTCCCGGTGTTTCGGATTTCGGTGCATATTGAAGTTCCAGCCCACGAAGTATAGTTAACAAGGAGTCCGAACGTAATGTTAAAATAATGGTCTCAATTACTGGGACAGATTTTTGCCGGTAGAGCGCGCGACGGTTCGACATGCACTCGTTTGAAATTACGCGGGAAGTTAAAAATTGCTATTGACAGCTCTGGAAAGATTGAAATCTTATTATATAAAAGTTTTAGGAAATTCTTAGAAACTGTTCTCGAAAAATAGATACCGTAGAACACGGTAATTGCCTAACGGTAATTTAAAAATAATTGTAATAAATAATAGTATTGGCAACACTCGGTATAATAGTATTGGCAACACTTGGTACTCGTCGGTCTCGCACGCCTAGCGGCAGAAAAGAGAACTAAGATCTGGTCCTATTATTGTGTACATAATTATTATTAAAAAGCCTATACCGTTCGGACTCCTGGTATCTATGCTTCATGTTCCAGCCTTACAACCGTAATAATCGGCCTTGTTAAATAAGTACCTACTTTATTCTTATTGTAAATATCTACACTTGAAATTTGATTCCATTTTATACAAAACACTCTAGGAACTTTCAATAAAACTTCTAGGTACCGTTTTACTGAATCGACTGACTTGCACTGACTATTTGTATCAAAATTTGTATTTTGAACTTTGACTAGACATTAGACTTGAAAATAATACGGTGTTGAAATCATATAGGTACCTACATTAAATCTGGTTGTCTGCCTTTTTAACTTGACACTGACAAATAGTTTTATGCCGTAACGCCATCAATAATTAAAAAAAAAATATATGACATTTGACAACTTCACAACTGACGGCTAAATTCTTGAAATCATAAACAACTAACGTTTGAGCAATTCGTTGTTGCGATTCGAACAACAGTGTGCGTTTGTCTAGGGACAAAATGTCGTGATCTCAAAAGAGAAGTCGATACGACAGATCTTTCCGAATTTTAACGAAGGTAATTTGTCTAGGCGCCCTGCGTTACTTTCTGTGTTGCAGATCTCTTATAACATTACCATGACCGAGTTTATAACATTTACGTTTTTGCTTCGTAGATATCACACGAAATTGTTAAAAGATTCTCACCCAAAAAGCCAGACATTTCACCCAAAATCTGTCCTATTTGCTACGCCTATAAAGTAAGATACTATTTGTCTGTGTGTCTGGCAACTTGCCAGAAACACCTTCGATTATGTTATCGTTACACAAACCGATTCTAACAAGCGCGCCTTGGAAATTGTTAAAAGGAACCGCTTCTAGTTTAATCTAAAAACGGATAGTCATAATATTTAACTTGGGAATGATAGCATAGTTGAGAAAGGTTTAATAAGAGAATAGTTGAAATATTTTTTGAAGAGATACCATAGCCTAGAAGATTGCAATCGTAAAATAACGCTTGGCCTATGTGCCGCTCTTGAAATGAGTGAGGGTAATTAACTTGCTAGGGTAATTAAATGGCTTTTTTATTGAAATACCTAGGGAGTAAAGAAGCAGATAGATAAACTGATGGAAAGCCATTAGGCGTCGCATTTCCGGCCTTTTAGAAAGAAGTACGCTCTATTCATGTACTCCTTTCTATAAGGCTGGAAATTAATGTTATCCTCATTAATTTTATCCCGAAAAAATCTAAGAATTTTAAATAATTATTTCCTTTCCCCTATCACTAAAACGTTTTAAACTAAAATGTTTTAAGAAAATATATTTTAATAATGTTCTCTTCTTCTTTTAAAATATTCTAATTTAATACTATTATATATGCGAAAGTTTGTGAGAATGGATGAATGAATATTCGTTACTCTTACACGCAAAAAATACTCAACGGATTTTGATGAAATTTGTAACGGTAGTAGTTTAGGCTCTGAATTAACACATAGGATACTTTTATCCCAAAAATGTACAGTGTTTCCTGGGGATACAGTATTTACGCGGGCGGAGCCGCAAGCTAGTATATCTTCATAAAAATATACCCACCCAAGATTTTACTCTGAATTTGTTCGAATTATTTCCACTTACCTCCTACGTTAATATAGGGATAAAAGGGGAAAAACAAAAACGTAAACAGTTACAAACAAGTTTTATATCTTACCTTGAAGGTTTCTACGGGTTTTCCGGTGTTTCTCTTGTAAATCCGTATCAGTATTTCCCTAGCTTCATCGTATCTTCTCTGGGTTACGTAGAATTTTGGACTTTCGGGTAATAGCATGTACAAAGTGGCTGCCATCAACGACCAGAGAGACATTATTAGTAGGTAGAAGTTCCATGTGTTGAGCACTGAATAAACAAAATTAAAAAAATAAGTAACTCCCGAATTGGCAAGCTAATGATGATGAATTATAGCTAAGAACATTCTCGATCATGTCAGCTTTCAAACGAAAATAACTAGATCCAAATCGGTTCATCCGTTTGGGAGCTACGATGTCCCAGACAGACACACAGACATACAGACATACACAGGGCTAAAGAAGATAATCAAAATTATTTCACAGTTTCCAAAAAAGTGTAGAATTTAAAAAACAAACAAACTTGCGAATAGGTAACTAAAAATAGTAGGTAGGTACTTAATAATCTAACTTTTTTATTAAAAATTTGATAATGTACTGTCAGAATAGCTCAATGCCAATTTTATCTTGATCACAAAATTTTAACGACTTTATAATGAAAACAGGCATCTAAGACTTATTATAATTATAATTTAGGTACACGAAAATTGCTCCAATTATTCACAACTGCTTTATGAAGTCCCAATTATTAATTTAAAGCCACCGTCCTCAATTTTTAATCTTTTAAAAATAATGCCAGACGTAATCACGGACAAAGCTTGTTAAGCGTAATAAAGCATTTTTCTAATTAACAAGAACGTCAAAAAACTTTGAAATCGTTTTTATATTATAACGAAAGATTGTTAAAAAAATAACAAAGGGAAAAATACAAAAAGAACAAAGGAGGTGAAATAAATGAAAGGTTGAATTTTGTTGCTAACACTTCAACGCTCGGGGGGTTGTAAACGACCCCGTTGTTCAAATTCTTTCGCTCAGAAATTTACTTACGACCTATTAGCTCAGTGGCGTAGCTATTTCAGTAGTACAGAGTTCAAATTCTATCACAAATTAAAACATTTATTTTTGACGTTTTATGAATGTATTGAAATGTGTACTATATCCTACTAATATTATACTATCCATCCTCACAAATTTTCGCATTTATAAATGTGAAAGTTTGTGAGGATAGATAGATGGATGGATGGACGGATGTTTTTTACTCTTTCACGCAAAAACTATAATGAAATTTGGTATGGTAGTAGTTTAGGCTCTGAATTAAAACATAGGCTACTTTTTATCCCGGAAAAGTATATTTACGCAGGCGGAACCACGGGAAACAGCTAGTAATATTATACATGTGAAAGTTTGTGAGGATGGGTAGATATATATCCATAACAACCATCATCCGGATAGATAGTTGTTACTCTTTCATGCAAAAACTACAAAACAGATTTTAATAGAATTTGGTATGGTAGTGATCTAGGTTCTGGATTAAAACATAGGCTACTTTTTATCCCGTAAAAGTACAGTCTTCCTTTAGGATACTTTTTTAACGCGAGCGGAGCCGCGGGTAATAGCTAGTCTATATAATATATAAAATAAACTTGGTTAATTACCAAAGATGTATTATATTAAAAAGAAGGAGATATGGCATTGCGCGTAAAAAGTGAAGACCTAAATTGGTCCGACGTCGGGCCAATTTTGGTTAGTGTACTCCGCGAGTAATAGCGTGTTTTGTGTTACTATGCGACGTTGACATATTGACACGCGTCCCTTGTCGATGTGTGTCGTGCCACAGAAATATTGTCAGTTTTGTAAGGATATAACGTATCTATGTAATAATTAATCAAAGTTAATTACACTATTTATAACTCAAGAACGGCTGAACCGATTTGGCTGAAAGTGGATGGGGAGGTATCTTAAAACCAGCAGAAGGACATATGATACTTTCTAACTCGTTCCCGAAAGACTGAAAACTCGAGAACGACTGGACCGATTTGGCCAAATTTGGTCTTGAAAATATAATTGTGGAAGTTCAGAGAAGGTTTAAATAGTCAGAAATATTGAAGTTTGTAGGAGCAGGTATACGAGTAGAAGTAGGTGCAGGACTAGGACGAAGGTTGCATTGTAGATGTTGTCATTTATTCATTCATATTTAAGATTTCATATTTAAAACAGAACAACGTGTTTCGGGACAGCTAGTTTTATTATAAAAAACATTGTGTTATGCGTGGTAGATGTAAAGGATAAAAGTTACATGGCAATGCACTTGATACGTATTATTCAACATAATATTAGATTATAATTAGATTATTATGTAATAATACGTAAATCTATATATAATTAAATTCACTGAGATCCCAGGCTCGTCTGATACTAATCATAGCCTCACTGATAGAATGTATATTATCATATTTTAATATTAGTGTGTACAATGAACGTATGCATACTGAATCGTTAGTTTGAGGGGTGGGCCAATTGTTAGAACCAGGTACGAAAAAATTTTACTAACTTTTCTTATAGCTTTTGAACTACGTGAAGTTGTAGAAGAGTATGACAGACAAACAATTTAATTTACTACTTAGGCCTTTTCATCCGTTAATGGATGATTTATACAGTATTTTCCGAGCGAAGTAACCACTCTTGAAATACTGTAGTGCCTGGGACAGTTAATCTTTTAATGTCGTAATTGTCGTTGCCCAAGCACATACGGCATTCTCACAACACAGTCAGCCTAGTCCAGAGAAGTGGCTGGTCAATACGTCTGGGGCCAACCATGTGCGGGTTTCCTCACGATGTTTTTTGTTTTCATGAAAACAAAAAAATGTCAAATCCAAATATAAAAATTATTTGACTTTTATATATTACTAGTTGACCCAGCAAACGTTATTTTACTATTGTAAGTATTTTTAATGCGACATCATATTATAAAATTATAAAAATATATATCGAAAAATATAAAAAAATATATTTATTGGTGGGTTACTCTTATCATTTAGGGGTTGAAAAAAGATTACGACCAATTATCAGAATTACGGAATATGGAAAAAAAAAATCTCATATCAAGCCATTTCGGAGGAGTGTGTCCCCGAATACTATGATACGAGAGTTTTATATATTATATCTGTTCATACTAAGTTCGGGCCTGGGATCTCCGTCCATTATATTATTATCTCATATCGCACCTTTAGAATTGAAGTGGCTTAATCCAAAATTCTTGATTTTTGGTAAACGCTTAAAATGTAATTGGAGAATAGGCCATTTTTTGGTTTTTTGACTATAATAGTAAATGTGAGCCTTATGTAGTTACAGTTTTTGTTATTTGCCGTAGGTGAATAGTTGTTTTAGTGATTTGTTGTTAAAAATATGAGTTTAATTATTTAGAACCTTTGTTTATTAATAATTTAAAAAAAGGTGTCACTTTATTTCCTAAATATTTAAAATTTAATTGACTTATTTAGCTTTGTGTCTTTTTTTTACTAAAGCATTCAAAAATAAAACGTAACTATTTTAAAAATAGGCTATTTTTTTCTGATGTAAAATTTGTTTTTGGTGACTAATTTTGGAATATGCTAGTTTATTAATGGTTGACTTTTAAAATTAAAGGTAAATTAGAATAGAGAAAACTGAAAAAATATTTTATTTTATGTGTAATAAAGCTAACCTTATACCTAATTTGTATGTATTAGGTCCATTATATTTTTATGTATTTACTGTATACATAAAAGTATAAGATACTTAAGTTACCGTGGCGTCTTCCTATCAAAATAATGTTTATTATACAGGAAACGGAAAAGCTATTTAAATAAGCAATAATTAAATAAGCCTTTCAATATCAGAGGTTAATATTAATTATTATCGATGGGAAATTTCATTATCATCAGCCTACGAAGATATGGATAGCCCACTGCTTAACGTAGGCCTCCACTAATGAGCGCCAACCATCTTGATCTCGGACAGCCCTCATCCATCTGCTGCCAGCCAACTTTAAATCGGTCCATTGTGCCGCAGGTCGTCCTATACTATGTTTGCCTAAGCGTTGTCTCTACTCTAACACTTGTCTGCGCCATCAACCGTCTGTCCGTCTGCAAATATGGCCGGCTCACTTCCAGTTCAGCGTGCTAATTCTATGAGCAAAGTCAGTGACTAATTCCCTATCGAATCACATCGTAGCAAGTTTCATTATCCACCAGAGATACCCACAACATTGCACTTTCCATTACAGGCGGAACAACCTTGAACTTGTCAATCAGCAGAGTTCGCTGCCGTGTTTCTTTACCGGTAGAACGCATTGATTAAAGACTCTGGACCTCTAGTCAAGAGGTTAATTTCACTAATTTCGACAGCGAATTTCAAAATTGAAAATGTATGGGATTTGACTTATGTAATCGTTGTGACTTGTTGATTGCGATACCTTATGTCAAATCCTCATTTTTATTCCGAAATTCGCCGTGGAAATTATCAAATGCATCTTGACTAAAAGTGATTGTGATTGTGGTATCGTGTGCGATTCAAAGTTTGCCCAAGATATACGTATTCTTACCTCTTAACTTCAAGACTAGTCCCATTTACGACGACAGGTCCTGGGAGAACATGTTCAATACTTAACGAAACCAAAATTATTTGCATAATTTTAGTTTTGTTAAGGTTCATTCCGAAACCTACCCGTCTTGAACAATTGCTTAGGCTGTTCAGCAATTCAGCATCTCTTCCAGGTCCTGCAGATATGTCTGACATAATGATTATTTAATCCGCAAATTGCAAGTGTGAGAGGTACTGGCCGTTTATGTTCAGTCTCAGGCCCCGGCTGTTCCAATCAAGCGACTTGAAAACGTCCTCCAACACGTTAGTAAACAGTTTTGGAGAGATAACATCAGAGATCACTTGAACAGACATCTTAACACCTCAAAATATTATCGGCAGTTAACGAGGCATTTCTGCATGAATTTCAGCACAGACCAGAACCTCAATTCTCGTATTGAAAGTAGACTTTCATTTTAATTTGATTGGATTGAAAGTGAAGCGACATGTTACCTCGAACGGATTTTATGACGTTTCGAGCAACATTAGCGCGTTTCACGGGGCCTAAAAAGGGCCACCTTAGGTGAACATTAGATGAATCACATGCAATTCATATTATGTGCTCCATTTTACGCATTTCTCTGTCATGAGTCATGCTCCATTTTACGCATGTTAAAATATATGAAACATTATATGAAACACCTAAAGTGGCCTTTTTAGACCCCCAGGTCTCAACGAAATCGAAGGCTTTCTCATAGTCCACATACGTTAGGCAGAGAGGCTGATACGTCTATACGTCTGCTCCACTGGCTGAAAGTCGTTCAACTTTTGGGTTCAGACCCTCAGATAACCCTCAATAATAGCTAATACACGTGGGTCAGGAGCGGAATGGGACGGTAGTTTCAAGTCGCGTGTTATCGCCTATTTTAAAAATAAAATCACCATGCTCCTGCTGCATGCTTCCGGGGTAGTGCCAGTCTGGATGACGGAATTAAAGAGCTCAGTCAAGACAGGTGTTCCTCCTCGTGCAGCTCTGTGGTTATTTTGTCATCTCCTGGTGCTTTATTATTATGAATCTGCCTGAGAGCTATTAAAATCTCACCCATGTCAATATCAGTAAGGCGCATAGGTCTGGCTCGAGAATTATCTGCAAGATGGCTTTGGGGTGAGCTCGTGTTTTAGGTGTATGGGGAATCTATTTCGACTTCATCGAGAATCTCCGATTTCGTGGTGACAATAGTGTCTTGCAAGTTGCGGCTGAGTTTTGTCAAAATAAGACAACGTGAGTCATAGAGTTTAGCAAATACCGTCAAGCCCTTATTTCACACTATAGCATGCTTGATGACCCAAAAATGCCCAATAATTTTATATTTATAGAAAAAACCAAGCCTTTAATATCTTTTATACGTATAGGTTTTGGTGAAATCCTCTTTTCTCGTATTGTATTTTCATTCCAGTTATATTTATGGCATGGCAAAAGTTGGTCCTGTCTTTTTATTACTAGCCTCAAACTTTCATTGGAATAAAAATAAAAAGACTCAATCACAATTGAACTCGCCAATTCACATCATTCTGTAGAATATAATAGACATAATTCCGTATACGTCACTGTAGTCACAAAAACGGTTTATAAAGTAAAGACATAAAACATAATCAGGCTCATGTATTTATGAAATGTTTAGAAATGAAATGACACTAATACAAATATGGCATCAAATATTATTATCATTTAGATTTAAAACGCCCGAAACCTAAAAGAGGCTGTACAAAAATATATAACACACAAATTACTTACCTTACGTTTACAATTAAAACGACGAATTACAGTTTACGTCATTTACGGAGTAACCGCGCAGCATCCAACTTTTAGCATTATTGACTCAACACTAAAAGGGGCCCTTCAAAAGTGAAGGAACGCGTGATAAGCGGTCGATATGAAAGAGACACAACTGTACGTTTATCCTTTTCTAGCTTGAAAGTGGCTGTTTATTTCTATTAGACCGATAGATTATATGTTTCTAAGTCGTTTTATGTATAAAAGTCAATTTCTTAAATTTTTGAGTTACGCCACTTTAATTCTAAAGGTGCGATATAATCTGGGTATTCGTAACTCTAGTATTTTCTCACTTGACATTGATTCTATTGATGCGAAACATCTAATCCGTTATTGGTTTCCTGTCACCGTAAAATTGTAAAAACCGATAGATTGTAATATTACTAGAGATATTATAAAAAGTCGACAGATTGTCAAATAAACATTTCTCCTTACAATTGTACGCATTATTTTTCGTTATATTGTAATATTTACCGTGCCGATTGCTTAAACGGCAAGTGCCCCGCGCCGCCATGTTTGTTTGCTTTTTCATAAAAATAATTATAACGAAAAATAATGCATACAATTGTAATGAGAAATGTTAATTTGACAATCTGTCGACTTTTTATAATATCTCTAGTAATATTACAATCTATCGGTTTTTACAATTTTACGGTGACATACACATACCGAGTGCCCCATCAAAGTAAGTTGTCTTCCAATTATGGGGCAGTATCGCCCAGGACAACAACGCCGCTATAATCTGAGAGTACGCCGCGAAGGAGGTCTGCAGCAGCATGATCCGGTCTCTGATACCCCGGTGACAGAACTCCGATGTGAGGGTTACGATCGGCGTGAAGGATACCGCGAACCTGTAAATGGGTATACATGACATAAATTAATGGAGTAATTGGTATAAATATTAAACAATATATAATTGGTATAAATATTAAACAATATATAATAAATATGAAACAATATTAAACAATAAAATTAGTTAAACCCAAATTATCAAGCATGATCGAGAGAATTCGGAACTGTAATTCACTATAGTTTAGAACTGTCTCAATCATGTTAGTTTTAAAAAAAATATATTAAAATAGGTTCATCCGTTTTGGAGCTACGATGCCACGGACAGACACAAAGACATACAGGTCAAACTTAATATTTTACCTTTCTTTCGTCAGGGGTTAAAACTATTTTGTAAACTGACATAAGTATAATATGGGTAGGTATAAAAAGGTAGTAAAAATATATACAGCCGAACGTATAACCGCCTCTTTTTTTGGAAGTCGCTTAAAAATGACTTAATTGGCGCACGGAATTCTTTAGGTATATAAAGAACAAATATATTATTATTATTATAACTAGCCATTGGTGGCCCAGTGCAGGGTAAATGCCTCTTAAGAACTATAAACATAATATATTTACATTATAATAATAGATAAGTTTTTCTTTACGACAGTTACATCGACAAATAATTTATAATAACATTACGTAAATTGAAACAAATAATATTGACAGCTTATTTTAATAATATTTGATCTTTTTCTACTCATAAAATATACAATTTTCTTTGTAATAACAAAAATACATAATAAATTTTCGTATACTTCACAAAATATTATTACATCAAAAAAATATTTTGGGAATATATTATTATTAAGTATTATTTTTATAATATAATAATTATTGCTTTTAGAGTGATTTGCGTATAAACTTTTATATTTTAGAATTTATTGTAGCCCAGCACAAAAAAAGGTTAAGGAACATTATTTAATTTTTAATTAAAAACAAGCAACCGTGCACCTGATACAGCACACCTGTGCAGCGCTTGAATTAAAATCCGATTAAAGCTAAAATGATCTCCCATTTTAAGGAAACACGCTTTAAGATGTGTAATTACTTTTAATAAACTAAACAAACATATATCTATGAAATAAGTTTTTTTTTTAAGAAAGGGTAACTAACATCCATTCTCACAAACTTTCACATCCTACTAGTATTAAAAATGTGAGGATAGATGGATGGATGGATGTTTGGATGGATGGATGTTTGTTACTCTTTCACGCAAAAACTATCAAATGGATTGCGATGAAAAAGGTATGGTAGTAGTTTAAGCACTGGATTAAATCATAGGCTACTTTTTAGCCCGAAAATTAAAATACGAATTTACGCGGGCGGAGCCGCGGACAACAACTAGTTTATAATAGTAGGAGGATTTTATTAATTAAAAACCCAAAAGGAACGTCCCGTGGCATTATTAGCGTAGATTAAGTAAATTAACGTCAATTAGTATTAAATGCGATTACTTACAAACTGTCACTTACACGGCATACGAGGTCGTTTATGTCAAGGACAAAAAGTACCCATGTAGGAGACACACGGTTAAGGGCTAGCAAACTTTGACCTCCCACTGTAAGGAGTATCAGTGGTAATATAGGTCAAGCTATACTAGGGTTGCCAACCGTCCTGTTTTCCCAGGACATGTTCTGGTTTTTACAGTGTCCTAGGCTATCCTGGATAGTTTCAAAGCAGATGTGATTATGTATTAGCATTACATGTAAATATTTCACTTAACTTAATAAATTAAGTATTGCAACTCTATCCTCTGTGTCCTGTTTTTAAATGTGTCCTGGTTTTTTTTAACTTAAAATCCTGGTTTTTGAAAATTTGGTTGGCAACCCTAAGCTATATTAATATACATTTATCGAGCTGTACTACTACGAACTGTTGTCTAGTATAAATAGATCCCTCTCTTCGTATAATGTCCATACGAAGAAAGGTCAGATTATTCTGGCGTATTTTTTGCCAAGTGTGCAAGGAAAGTAGAAATTACAAGCGAATAATTTCGCCGAACACCCTTTTTATTGCATGGCAATGCACGAACATGTTCCGGAACTATCAAAAGTTGTAGAAAACAATGTCTCCCTACCCTTAGGGCATTTTCACACTGGAATGGCAGTGCGGCGAGCAATTTTAGAGCTCCTTCACACTGGGTTATGCAGCGCAGTATTTTGTGTTACTTATATTATTTTATACCAATTTTTTTCCGCCCGCGTATATATAGTATCCTACGGAAATACATTATTTTTTCGGTAACATACCAAATTTCATCGAAATCCATTTAGTAGTTTTTTGCATGAAAAAGTAACAAGCATCCGTCCATCCATCCATGAATCCTCACAAACTTTCAGATTTATAATAGTTGTAGGATTTTATCTATATAACCATAAAAAATATTATAGCTTGAGAAAATGAACTGATAACGTCATCGCTAGCGGCGCGGCGCTGATAGACAATAATTATGCGGTAATAATTTATTTTTATTTTCAAACGATACTATACCTATACTATACCATAGTATCGCAGAAAATATGTCTAATAAGTTCGAATTTAAATGACACTAAAATAGTTTTCACATGCAAGAAGTATGTAATAGCAGTGGTGCAGACGGGCGGCAAAAAAAAATTTGACATCGCGCGCTATGTCTCACGTGTATCGCGCTGCAACTCCCTGTGTGAAGGAGCCTTAAATTACGCCGTTGTTGTGTACTCGCCCTTAGGGGGAGACGCGGCACCCCCGGATTTCCCCTATCTGTGTACATACGTTTTTGTTTGTCATTTTTTGGTAACCTACATTCTTTGGTGTTTTATATGCTTTGCCAAGTTTGATATTGTGCTGGCTACGCTCGATTGAAGTTAATACGGAACTTTTGTTTTACATAATGACATTACTTTGATATTGTTACAGCTAATATTATGAGAAATAGTATGTGACTTTTTTACATGAAGAACTTTATACGGACATTATCAGGGTATATACGCTGATTGACTGATATATTATCATCGCACAGGCTAGAAATTTGAAATTTGGCACACATATTTCTCATAGGTATATATGACTTAATCATCCAATAAGGAAACATTTTTCAAAATCAACCCCTAAGAGGGTATAATAGGGGATGAAAGCTTAAAACCTACATTGTTACTTTATGTTATCTATCTACATTGTAGTATCCATATTTTATCTAGTTTACTGATTTTTCTCATTTTATTTTATTCTCCTTGACTTTACCGGCACCGATAATACAATTTTGCTCCTGTAACGCCTAAGACTCTGTCCAGAAAGTGCGTAAGCCTGCGTAAACCTACGCACGTAGAGATTCTTATCTTATCACAACAAAATGTCTGCCGGTCTATCTGTGATGCCAACTTGGGACTTTTTCCCTAAATTTAGGGAGAAAAGGTATCTGAAGGGGTTATTAGGGGGGGTTTTATGCTTGTTTTATTTAAATATACAATTGATTTGCTTGACGATAAGTTATATAATATACTATTATTATTTAATTACAGCTGACCTATCACTTATTGGTATAAAAAATGTATTGTATAAAAAACCAAAATTCTTATTGCAAGCGTCTACCTGTTGCCAACTTGCCATTAAAGAATCACGCCAAAAACGTCAAAAAATTCACGTTTGTTGTGTCTAAGGAGGGTTCCGTTACTTGATAGTAACGGAACCCTCCTTACCAACGCGTAATACGTTTTTCAAATTACTTCAAAAGTCACAGTCCGGTTTGGTTCAAAATAATTTTCCCTTAGTTTTAAGCATTATACATATATCAGCATGGAATTAAACTTGTAAGTTTCCATTATATATATATATATATAGAAAACTACTACTACTACTATATTTAGAAAACTACTCTCGAAAATTTTGAAAAAATGTCATGTATGAAATCTTGACTCAATTTTAAAGCGCTATTCAACGTTATGCAATACAACGGGGTACAGTGAAAAAATATTTTTCATCCCCACTTCTCATGTATGGAGAGCCACCCTCAAAATATAAAATTATTATTATTTTACGATGCTAAATCCGAGATAATATAATATACAAAAAACTATACCAAATTTCATCCATTTATATTCATAATTACAGAAGCTAGAGGCGTGGACAGACAGACAGACAGAGGGACAGAGCAAAACTATAAGAGTTCATTTTTATTACGAAATCGACTATTTTTAGTAAAGGTTATCTAAAAATTTTAACTGTCTAGCTATCAAGGATTATGATCTCATGAGACATAGCCTGGTGACAGACATACAGTTTTTACCCTCTAGATATCTACGAAATAACTTATAGTCTGTAAGTGTTAAAAAAAACAGTGAATCATGCATACAAATGTCAAAATTGACGCATTAGCTGTGATTACATTAATTTACCTATTAAAGTAAGCCATTTTGACATAATATAATATAATAATTATAATAATATAATATATATGGGCGCTTCACACCACGTCAATCTGATCCCGTGGTAAGTTCTCGAAGAACTTGTGTTACGGGTACCAGACAACGGAAATATATTTAATACTTTTATACTATACACAATATATTTAAGATTTTTATTATATTATACACATATTTAATACACATCCATGACCCAGGAACACAGAAAAACTTTTTTGTTCCTTCGGCGGGATTTGAACCCGCGACCTCCGGCTTGAGCACCAACATGCTCAACCAACTGAGCCACAGAGGTCGTCAATAGTATGTAGATACGCATGATTCACTGCCTTCATAACGTGAATAGGCTAAAGTATAGACTTTATATGACACGAATAGGACGCGACCGCGTCATTCAATGTGCTGCGTACAGTGCAACTAACTAATGCCTTCGGCAATCATCGTTTTTTTTTCTACGGAAATGACGGATGAATGTGTGGGACTTCCGAAAGATATTAGCAAAGTAGTTTTACTGTATAAAGTATCTTTATAGTTATGTTTTTCTAAAAAGGTAATACTTACATAATATTTGGTATGTAACTTTTTTGATTTTTAACGGTACCTATATATTTTATCGTATTATGTAACTTTATGAAGTTTCGATGAGGCATAAGTACTTTAAAATTTATATTTGAGAGTATTCGCATGCTAGGTAAAATCCACGGTAACCGTACTATTTGTTTTAGGGAGAAATATTTTTTGAAACTTGGCAACTCGATCTTACTACGCTTTCATTGCACTCCAAAATACAGGGGATGACACTTTTGACTATTTCAAATCGATATCAATTGTGTGTTGATGGTTTTAATATAAAGTGTCTTCAGAAATAATTGGTTTTGACAAAACATTGACAGCACAAAATTTCGGAACACTCTGTAAATGCCAACAGTGTCAACCGATCTGAATGCTGTGTAACGAATGAACTGAATACTTCTGTCTCACTCTGAATCATACAATCGGAGCGAGAAAAACATTTTTCTTTCACTTTGTGTCTAGCGCGTACTCGAGGTAGCTGCGTATTACTGCGTAATTGCTGCTCCTATTTGAGTCAGGAGCGGAGCACCTATACGTGTAGTATGAGCATACCCACAATCCCAACAGCCTTGTGAGTGCATACTTTCAAGGTCTATTAATTTATAATCAAAATAGGTTCAGTGGGTAGTTGTATTGGTATTGTTAACCTTTTCAGTCTTATCTGGTGCTTTTTACCTGCTGGTCATACTTACATTATTGTTAAAATACATATTTATAGTAGTGGATTTAGTGTTAAGCGGACCTTCAGTCAGGTAGATTGAAGAAAGCGCAAAATTTGTCACCTCTCCATAAATTTTCGACCCTTTTTTATTTACTAACCAACAGATTTAAGAAAAAATAATTCTTTGTTTGAACCGATAGGAATTACTCCTGCCGATGTTATATAATCTATAATTTGTGTATGTTTCTATACTATATATGCATATATTTTTTATTTAATTAATTTATAATCTTAGTTGATGTTAATTTGTTTAAGGTTTAAGGTATTGAAAGCTAATTTTTTTCACCAAACATAATATTTTTTTTGCTAAATAAGTGAAAAATTTTCTCGCTCACTCCGCGCGTCAGCTTTTAATTAACATAATATTATAAAGAAAATAATACAACTCTTTTTAAAAATTCTAATAACCATGTTATGAAGGAAATAATAAAATCAAAATTTTCGGGCCACGTCTTCTTTTGAGAGCTGGATCCGTGCCTGAATCAACCAAAGCGGTTTAATAGGTCAATTTTGTGCGATACGCGCATAGCTAAAATAATACGCACGTAGCTTCTGGACGCAATGTATGGGGCCCTAGTACCTCGACTACGTGCGTAGACCTTGCGTGCGTAAGAATACGTAGTTTCTGGACATAGTCTAAAGGTTGACTGGTAGATAATGCCAAAAGGCATTAAGTCCGCCTTTGTACTTGTTTGTGTATAAAGTTACAATAAATAAATAAATAAATAAAACCTAACATCAAGCGGGCGAAGGCGCGGGAAATTAATGCTAGTTTATAAATGTCACCGTAAAATTGTAAAAACCGTTATATTGTAAAATAACTAACGAGATTGTAAAAATATGTCGAAAGATTAAAATACCTATATTTATAATCTAACGAAAAATAATATGTTAAATTATAGGCAGCATATTCGCGTCGGAAGTCTATCAACATTTTTACAATTTCACTAGTTTTATTACAATCTAACAGTTTTTTACAATTTTACGGTGGCATAAATAAAGTAAACAGCGATAAAACGACAAATAATACAGACTTTTAATTGCCTTTATTACCGGGAGCGATCGTGATCTGTGAAGTTGAAATAATTTTACGTAAATATTAAAATATTTTCACGTCTCATGCTCATTATACCCCTAAAGCGTTTTCATATTGTTTGTTCCCATTGTTTCTGTTATTTAAATGTAAGATTGGCGTATTAATAATTATTAACTGACTCGCTCGCTCCGCTGACTACAGAATTAATCAGATATTTTTAATGTAAAAAGGTGATTATTGTTTGCCTACGTAATAGTAGAGGATCCGTATTAAAATCGTCCTTCACTGAACTCCTTACCAGACAAAAATGATGTTTTAGAGAACAAGATAATTTTTTAAATATGTTTAGATTAGGCAACCCCTTTGGAAATTGTCATTATTATTTTTAATTAAATTTATAAAAAAATAATTTTTTTTTTAATTTCACTGGCGTGTTTACTAAATAAAATTAACTCCGATGGAAAGTATATAATGTATACAATATGCTACACCTCAGTTGCAGACCTTTTTTTAGTCCCTATTACCTGGTTGCTGTGTTTAAACAGGTAAATTGATATTAGTAATTGCGCTTTATTGTTTACCAATTGAGACCAGTCTCAAAATGTAAGCAATTTAATTAGAAATAACGTAGTATAAAGTTGCTTGAGAAAATTCAGTCGTAAATACGGGTTGCAAGGGTTTAAAGTTAAAAAATTCGGGGCGAGCAAAATTGTTAGACAGAGAGGCATTGAGTGTACAATTCTCTGTTATAGAAAAGGATACACTACTACAGCTGTGCGCACAGGCGTCGTAAACTGTGAGAGAGTGTGCATGTTCCATACTCCATGGTAAAGACAAGGATAAATTAATGTACTATAGTGTAGTGTTTTGGAGTGGATAAAGTTATTTTTTTATTAAATTCAATAAAATGATTTTTGAAAAGCTTGGCATATATGAAACTAGTAGAGAAGCACGTTTTTAAAACAAATCAAAGAACAATATTCTTAAAAAAATTATTAATACATGTTGAGTAGGAAACTACTGCCATACCAAATTTCATTGAAATCTGGTCAATAGTTTTTGCGTGAAGGAGTAACAAACATACATCCAGCCATCCTCACGAACTTTCATGTTTATAATAGTAGTAGGATGCTGACAAGTCGATTGGACGATAGCCTGCATAGGCTATAGTGTGTGGGTGTATAGTTCAAGAGGCTAGCTCCCCCAACACACTTCTGTTTGTTGTAGACAATACTGCAATAATTTGTTTTTGATCGACTGATGGTGCATAGATCATTACGCATAAATCTTCCACTTTAATCATTCAATCTATTGGCTGCAAACTGCATTTAAATTCATTTAATAGTTTAAAAGATCTAAGCAAACATAAAGCGGAATAAAATACTTCATTTTATGCTATGAAAAGATTAACATTTTCATCATCATTTTGATTTTTATCGACACAAAATGCCGACTAGGGACTTCACTGGCGGACGGGAATATATTTACACATGAAGTTGCTGATAAATACGAGCATGGCAACTTGTAACCAACTTCAGACAGCTGATCTGTCTGAAGTTGGTTACATATGTTCAAAACCTGTAACCGTCTACAAAAATTGTAAGTAACGAACAACTAGATATATCTTTCTTTCTCATTGGCATGTGTCATATAGGAGGATAAGGTACGATATATAATTTTCCTCTTGCTAATAGCCTTTACTCTTTATACTTTATGGAATTGTACACTCAATGCCTCTCTGTCTAACAATTTTGCTCGCCCCGAATTTTTTAACTTTAAACCCTTGCAACCCGTATTTACGACTGAATTTTCTCAAGCAACTTTATACTACGTTATTTCTAATTAAATTGCTTACATTTTGAGACTGGTCTCAATTGGTAAACAATAAAGTGCAATTACTAATATCAATTTACCTGTTTAAACACAGCAACCAGGTAATAGGGACAAAAAAAAGGTCTGCAACTGAGGTGTAGCATATTGTATACATTATATACTTTCCATCGGAGTTAATTTTATTTAGTAGACATGCCAGTGAAATTTAAAAAAAAAATATTTTTTTATAAATTTAATTAAAAATAATAATGACAATTTCCAAAGGGGTTGCCTAATCTAAACATATTTAAAAAATTATCTTGTTCTCTAAAACATCATTTTTGTCTGGTAAGGAGTTCGGTGAAGGACGACTTTAGTACGGATCTTAGACTATAAGGGCTCGTACGTAAAATCGAGACGCGAAGTCGCATCGCAAATATGACGTCACACAGCCATACAATTATCACAATCTACTACTATTACAAATGTGCAAGTTTTTGGGGATGAATGAATGGATGGAGGCATTTTTATGACTGTTATACGCAAAAATTATTGAACAGATTTTGATGAAATTCGGTATGATAATAGATTAGACGCTGAATTAATACATAATATACAC
Source organism: Glaucopsyche alexis (assembly GCA_905404095.1). Classification (NCBI taxonomy): domain Eukaryota; kingdom Metazoa; phylum Arthropoda; class Insecta; order Lepidoptera; family Lycaenidae; genus Glaucopsyche; species Glaucopsyche alexis. The sequence goes on from FR990057.1 coordinate 4,372,189, forward strand.
ATGGGTATATTTCTGACGACCTCTATGGCTCAGTAGTTAGCGCATTGGTGCTTTAGCCGGAGGTCGCGGGTATAATGTCATGTTATCTCTCTCGTTCTTTATATAAACGAAAGAGCAAGCATGATGATCAGACAAACGATTAACGCTAACAGGCGTTGGTGAAATTGGTACTTAATCTCATTAATTATCTAGTGTTGTTGAATGTACCACATTGAGATATTGTTATATAGCTAGTGTTGGTGAGTGTACCATACGATAATGAAGTGAGTCATGATACACACACACACATGTATACAAGCTGTTGTCATTGATAACAATTAACAATAGACAATCCTCCATTCTATAATCAGTCAATTGAAACATTTTACATAGATTAAGTTAAACTGTAGATAGTTTCAAATAAAACATTATATTCTTTATCGTATTCTACGGTTATCTGCCTATCAGATTCATGGCTCTGCCAATGAAAATAGGTCTAGCCATTTCAGAGATTAGGAACAAACAGACAGACAGATGGACAGGTAAAAATTTAAAAAATATATATTGTAAGTACTCGTATATATATATATATATATATGCATTATCAAATGCATTAGATGAAAAGCTTTTAATTACAAATAGCAATTATATTAATTTGTTTAGTTAACATAATATTTAATGTGTCTTAATTGTGCATTTAATGTTTTTTCTGTGTCTCAGTGGTTGAGCGTGTTGGTGCTCAATCCGGGGTTCGCGGGTTCAAATCCCGCCGAAAGAACAAAAAGTTTTTCTGTGTTCTTGGGTCATGGATGTATATTCAATATGTGTATAATATAATAAAAAAATATATGTGTATAATATAAAAGTATTAAATATATTTCCGTTGTCTGGTACCCGTAACACAAGTTCTTCGAGAACTTACCACGGGACCATATTGACGTGGTGTGAAGCGTCCATAAATATTATTATTATTAGATTAACATATTATTTAATATGGATGTGTCCATGACCCAGGAAAACAGAAAACTTTTCGTTTCCCTGGCGGGATTTAATCCCGCCACCTCCGGCTTAAGCTCAGCCAGAGAGGTCATAGACTGTTACATTCCGAGATTGTTAAATTTTGTCCTGCATGCCGTATCTAAATTAACAGTCTACGTTTACAGTAACAGTTATCTCATCACATGCCCGAACACTCGGTCTTTGTGGACAAGGAAAAATCGCGCCTTATTGATTGTACCTCAGGAACGGATCGAGGACACAAGATAAATCTCATACAAAGACACACAATAGGTAGCTTAATTCAGATACGACAGTTCCATGAAACAATGGCCCGGTTCATTACGTGGTCAATAAAATAAATAAAGACCAGTTCCAAAACAACTATAGTTGCTCCGAACTATAGTTTGTTTCGGAAGCGGTCTTTAATCATATAAAATTACAGAACACCCACCCAAAGGGAAGTTATTTTTAACACGCTTATATTAACTTCACCTGTATGTAAGCTTGTTTGTTTGCTTGTATGTAACTCTCTCTTGCGCTCCTGCTGCCTTCCTGGTAGCTTTAAAACACGCTTATAAAGAATATCGAACTAAAAAGTTGAAAATAATTTTAAAATTTTTAAAAATAAACTTAAAACAGTAGTATATAAAAATTACTAGTATAATTGAGGGAAAAGCGTGGGTCGCTCGATATACGAAAATTATGGCACAAAGCGCCCCACGCTTTTCCCTCAATTATACTAGTATTTTTTATATACTACTGTTTTAAGTTTATTTTTAAAAATTTTAAAATTATTTTCAACTTTTTAGTTTGATATTCTTTAAAAGCGTGTTTTTTTAGTTTTTTTTTTAAACTATATTTAATTTATGGTGTAATGCACTAATACACCAGTATGTGATTTGGGTATTCCTTCACTTTGAACAGATGATTTTCAGTAGAAGGCATACATTTTTGGTGTTGTAATTATTAATGTCAAATTGTAAGCAGTATCATCAGAAATATGTACTGACAATAAATACAATTTTGGGATAAATTGGCTGGATTAAATTATTATTTAATTAAAGCTAGACTAAAAACTATTTATAAAATAAGAAAAAATAATTAGAATTGTTTTTTTTTTGAGATTCAAATGTGGGTCCTATTTTTTAAGATTTTCTTCTAAGTACCTAACTAATATATTATTGAAAAATAGAAAAAAAAATCTTAAGAATAAATTAAAAAATAAATTTAGGTTTATTCAACGTAAGGTAGTGGTAACCAAAGTATAAAATATGTATTCAATTGCTTCTAGCTCTGTGGTGGCGAGGGTAGTGGACCCAAAAGGTGGCTATTGTGTCGATAAAATTAAACCTCTTATCTGGTGCTAAAATCTCTTAACCTCGAAGCGACACACTTGTACACGTGCGAATATTAAATTCAACCACGTCTGCAGTCGTTGCGGTAACTTCCTTTGTGTTTTAGTATTTTGAGATATCCTAGTGCAAAAGAAAATGTTTAGAAACTGGTCGAGCAGCAGGTCGAAATGTGTATCTTCTTGTATACTGTATTCTAGTGATGTAACGAATGTCTTTTCTTTAGCATTCGCGAATGCGAATGCGAATATCTGCTACCGACATTCGCGAATGCGAATGCGAATGCGAATATTCAGTTTTTGTTCATATTTGGCGCCAATTTACATTTACAAGGTTCGTTACGTTCGTATCTTCCGAGTATTGCCGAGTTCATACGAACTCATCTATAATATAAATAAAGCGTCATTCATTCCGCTCCGCTCACTCAAACTCAAACTCAAAATTTTTATTTCCATGTAGGTTAAGATATAATGCTTATAGAATTGTCCTACATGATGCCTACCACCGATTCGGAAACTAGTCCGGCGAGAAGAACCGGCGTAAGAAACTCGCTCATTTGCTTTTGTTTTCTGATATTCATATTCGCAAAACATTCGCAAAAATTTTGCGAATGCGAATGCGAATGCGAATATACAAAAATGTGCGAATATTCGCGAATGCGAATGCGAATGCGAATATTCGTTACATCACTACTGTATTCAGTTCAAATTTGAGTTGAGTCCCATATCGTCTCGTTTCGATGTGAGCCGATCCTTATTGAAGTTTTATGAATTATTATTACTGGAAGACTATTAGAAGAGACGAGGTTAAAATAATATATAGACAAAGTTACAAAAATTTATCAAATTTAATCCACGCTTAGCGTTCCTAATTATAGTGTAATGGCCGAACAAGCTAAGTTCTTGCAACAAGGCGCTCTCTGAGCTAAGAGTGTTTGGAGTTTGCTGCATCTTAACTACTTAAGATAATTTGAATGTTATCATAACTTCAAGTACTTGTGTGGTGATTATCAGCTCTCGACTGTAATATTTTGTTTGGTGTGATATATTATATTACGCCGCGACATGTCTGTCGCGTCGCGTCTACGCGCAATAGTGCTAGTGGCGTAGATAAGCTTTCTGTTATAATATTATAGCATATAACGTAATTTACAAGCAAAAATATTCTAAAAATGGTACCGATTTTGCACTTCAAATATCACAAAATCAGTAAGAGAATTTGACATTGGCCAAGATTGAATCTCACAAGGATACCTTGTAACTTACATAAAACTTATAATAGAAAAGGTTACGACTTGTTGATAGAAATAAAAGTAAAATAAACAAGGCAAAAATACGAGACGGGTTAGAACACAGGTCCCTAAGGCTTCGTAACCTCCAGACGGGTTAAAGAACCACATAAAGTCTTCGTGGGCCTGTTGTATCCATTTAGAGACGTTAACAGGTTAAGATAAGAAAATATTATATTCTTAAATTAGAAATATTTACTTGTCTCTTTTTGCGACCTGGTTTGCATATACCTAAGTTTTAGTACTCGTGAGACCGAGCTTTACTCGTAGTTTTAGAGAACGAAAAGTAATTTTAATAAATAAAAAGTATTTAAGTATAAGGAATAAAAGCATCGCAAAAATATGCGTCTGAACGAAATTCGAACCTGAGACACCAATTTCACTACGAAAAAGTCCAATGCTAACTAAGCTGCCCGCTTTGACATTTACAAATATTTAATTAATATTTCCTAGGGATAAGACTTAGCTACATCGATTTTCCTCCCCCGAAACTCCTTGCATACTAAATTTCATGGGAAAACTTGCAGTTTTTTCCGAGATTCCGATGATTTAATTTAATATAACGGTTTTTCTCCTTTAAAATTATATGACTAATTTGTTAAAGATTTTATAGGTTTAGTGGTTTCGGTACGTAAATATAAGATTTACTCTGTGGTTCGGTTCGGAATAATCTGGAATACATTTTAATACCAGATTTAAGCTTATACGATTAAATATCAGATTAAAAATATGGGTTCATAAAAATACTTCACATTAACTTCATAATGTTTGAAATGTTTCAACTTGAGAGAGTCAATTATGATAATCAAAACAAAAACAATTTAACATTGTTGGAATTTCAATTTCAATATTTACCACAAAAAGCCAAAGCTGGAAATTCCTGTCCATGTCGGGATCAAACAAAGTAAACAAGCAAAAGGAATTCGAGGGTGCCAACCGCACAACTCAAAGTATTTTTTGTAATGTATGTTTTAACTTAAAGGTAGGAATTTGCTTTTAAAATTTTAAAATTAATGTTAAAAACTTAAAAACAAAACAAACTTAACAATAATATTGTGCATAAACAGCATAGCATAATATATAATATTTTGTAGAAAAAATAATAATAATATGGACGCTTTCACACCACATCAATCTGATCCCGTGGTAAGTTCTCGAAGAACTTGTGTTACGGGTACCAGGCAACGGAAATATATTTAATACGTTTATACTATACATATTATATTTAAGATTTTGATTATATAATACACATATTTAATACATATCCATAACCCAGTATCACAGAAAACTATTTTGTTCCCTGGCGGCATTCGAACCCGCGACTCCGGCTTTAGCGCCAACGTGCTAACCACTGAGCCACGGAGGCACCAAAATGATAGCGCGCGTCTTCGCGTCTGCGCTTGTCACTATCCTACAACTATTATATAGCAAAATTGTGAGGATGGATGGATGGATTTATGGATGGATGGATAGATGGGTGGATGTTACTCTTTCGGGCAAAAACTACTGAGCTGAATGAATTTTCATGAAATTTGGTATGGTTGTAGTTTGAGCTCTGAACCTCAATTCTCGTATTTAAATTACTTTAATTTTACTTTGTTTAAGTTGAAAGTTTAGCGACATGTTACCATGAACGGATTTTATGACGTTTCGACGAATCAGAGCGCGTTTCACGTTGGTTTAACGTTCATAAAAACACGGTTTGAGAGTTTTAGCGTGTCGGGACTTGATTGTAATTGTATTAATGCTGGTTTTATTTAGCATAATTGCCCCTATGGATTAACACATAGGTTCCTTTTTGCGGGCAAAAGGTAGTAGGCTAATAAACTTACAGGAACCCCTCGAAGAACTTCGCAGCGATGAGGACTTGGTACGTCTGACTGCCGGCGCTGATGACGGTGCAGACAAACACACCCAGGTTCCCACCGACTATGAACATCTTCCGACCAAAGGTGTCGGTCAGGAAACCACCTACCACGGATACCAAGATCATACCTGGAAGAAAACAAAATAGATATTGATAAGCAACAAGCAGACTGATCGCCTGATGGTAATCGTTTACCGCCACTATTTGATCGCCATACATCGGCAGCACTAGACGTGTAGTGCGTGGCAAGTCTTTTATATCCTAGAGAACTAAAGCGCTCTCTCATGGAAATATAATATACCTAATATAGTCGGTAATAACATAAAATGTTGTAACCCTTCTTTCATAAACATTCGATTTGATGTATTCCAGGCAGAAAATTGTATAAATTAGTGCAGCGGTTCTCAAACTTTTTTGGTGACGGTACCCTTTTGGAAGGCGAAATACTTGACGGAACCCTACAATAAAACAATTATTTTATAAATGTATTCTTTATAAATAAGAATAATAAAAGTACAGTGTAACAGTTACAACTTAGTACATACTAATAGTAAGTTACTAGATAGCAAGTAAAAGAAAATAAAATGACTAAAAGTACTAAAAATACTGGTCATTAACCTATTAGGCCCACTTGCGCCAATCCGGGTTAAAGTTAACCTTGGGTTAAAAATCTTGTTATCTCTCTCGTTCTTCGTTTTTGTGAAAGAGAAAGCATGATATTTTAACTCAAGGTTAACTTTAACCCGGATTGGCGCAAGTGGGCCTTAGAAGAATAAATACGCTGGGCTCATTATGGGTAGTTTGTAATTTAATACTTATCGGTTATCGCTGCAAACTCTAATCGTTGGCTGACTGAATGTCGCGACCCGATCGGCTGTTACTGTTGTGATTGGAGAATAAGTTCGGCTGCGCCTCATGATACGACGCGTAAAAACGTTCGACCAGAGACTCTCTCTGGTCGAACGGTTTACGACGCGTAAACGAGAATTTAGAAAAAACATCAATAAAACACCTCTGTGTTTAATTGATGTTTTTTCTAAATTCTCGTGGAACCCCTACAGGGGCTTCGCGGAACCCCAGGGTTCCGCGGAACACACTTTGAGTATGGCTGAATTAGTGTAAGCTTTAAAAATATCAGATGGCAACTAAATAAACTTTCGACTTGACAAAAAATTGTTTCTTTCTTTCCATAACTTTGACTTGTGGCGTCCCATCTTGTTTGTAAACTTTGTAAGAAAGAAAGATGGTTTTAAAATTATTATTAATCACTCATTTTATTGTGACAGATGCCTTCTAACTTAACTTGAATATCTTTCAAGGCCGAGTTATTTTGTTTTTTATAATTAAAAGAATTTGAAGATAATTAATAATTGGGGCTGTTTCACAATATTCTAGTAATTTGTCTTTGTACCCAGTTACGGCGAAGCCAAAAGAAAGGTAAAGATTTTGGCAGTCTATGTATGTATGTACGATTATGTATGTATGTTGACCGTAGCCGTTAGTAATATATATTCTTTGCCGTAGCGCCAAAACTACTTCTCCGATTTTAATGAATGAGGTGTCAATATATTCGTAAAAATAGCCCGGGTAACGAATATTACGGAATTAACATATTCGGGTTATATATTTTTAAATTATAGTTGTTCAAATATATTTCACTATCTTTGACACACGACTTTAAATAGGTATTTTTTTACTTTGTCTATTTTTATTTCTTTATTGGCCTAGTAACATTGTACCATATTTTTTTGAAAGAAAATATTCTTATTCCTATTTTAGTATACCTAGATAATAATAATGTCAGTCCTAAGCCAAAATGTATCGATACTAAATATGTCGAAAGAAATCCGAAGTTTTATTCAAAACTGATTCACCAGTCAACACTTACCAACATACGGACTAGCATTTAGCATCCCCTTATGCACGAGGCTCATGTTCAGATCGCACTCCGCCACCGGCAAGATGTACGGTGTACTGTTGGTCACTATAACTCCAGCCACGAAGGCTATGAAGGCAGTGAACAATAACTGAACATGGAACCTCCCGAAGCCACACTCCTTGAGGGCCAGCTCCACTTCCTGCATAGCGGTCGGCGTCTTCTTGACGTCATCGTTGTCTGTAAAAGAATTCATTATATGAAATAACTAGACGTTGCGGGCGAGTTCCTGCGTAACAAAAGGAAATCCCGCGGTAACCGTACATTTTTCCACGATAAAAAGGAGCCTATGTCCTTCTCCGTGGTCTATTCTATATCTATGCCAAATTTCATAAAAAATTGTCCCGTAGTTTCGGAGCCTATTCGATGCAAACAAACAAACAAACAAACTTTTCCTCTTTTTTATATTAGTATAGATTTGTGGGAATAGTGGCAGCTCTAAAGGGAGATCTCCGACTGAGCGAGGTGATACACTCTGTCAGGCTTTCAGCTGTTGTAGAGATAATATGTCACCATAAAATTGTAAAAACCGTTAGATTGATATAAATAGTGAAATTGTAAAATGTCGACAGATTGTCACATAAACATTTTGTTTACAATTCTACTTATTATTTTTGTGTATATTATGATATAACGAACTGAAACTCGTCAAATTGTAAAATGGAACGCAACTCGCGCACCGGCATAATATGTCCCGCGCCGCCATATTTGTTTGTTAATTTATTTGTTAAAGAATATATAAAAACAGGGTTTTGGTGATTTTAAATTGATTTCGTGTTTAATAACTCACAATCTTAGAATTAGGTATTTGAAAATTGTCGTGGAAGTAAATGAAATCTGTGATTAGCAAAAGAACTGCAGTTTAAATGATGAAATATTAGTTAGTGTTAGTCCCCGAACACGTGATTTTGATGTAATAATATAACAACAATCGATACCAAATGAAAAAGCTAACAAATATGGCGGCGCGAGGCATAATATGCCGTTTAACCAATCAGCGCGCGAGTTGTAATTTAACGAGTTTCAGTTCGTTTTTAACCCCCGACGCAAAAAGAGGGTTATAAGTTTGACGTGTCTGTCTGTCTGTCTGTCTGTCTGTCTGTCGGTCTGTCTGTCTGTCTGTCTGTGGGTGTGTCTGTCTGTCTGTCTGTCTGTGGCATCATAGCTCCCGAACGGATGAAGCGATTTCAATTAAGTTTCTTTTGTATTAAAGGTGACTTACATGCGGGTGTTCTTAGACATGTTTGATGAAAATCGGTTGAGCCGTTTAAAAGTTGTGGGGGGTGAAAGCGGGGAAGAAAATCCGAATGTGCAAATATACTCGAGTAAGGTCTCAAATGAAAGCGCACTGAAAGAGAATATTGATGACTTAATCGACAGTGTTCGTAGCTTCGTTTGATGAGAAAATTGGTGGTGGGAAGATCAGCCGTTTGAAGATGATCAGCTCTTTTCTAGTTGATGAGGGGATCTGACTAACTTTCCAATGTCCGATCGATTCAAAATTTGGTACTGTGTTACTACAACGATATTCAAAGAACATGCTAATGTAACCATGACCTGATCAGCCGTTTGAAGATGATCAGCTCTTTTCTAGTTGATGAGGGGATCTGACTAACTTTTTTATGTCCGATCGATTCGAAATTTGGTACCGTGTTACTTCAACAATATTTGAAGAACATGGTAAGGTAACCATGACCTGATTAGCCGTTTGAAGATCATCTTTTCTTTATTAGTTGATGAGGGGATCTGACATCGTCCATATGTTCTATCGATTCGAAATTTGCTACCATGTTACTTCAATGATGTTGAACTTGAAAGTATGTATATGGTAAGGTAATCATTATTTATACCTACTTTAAAAAGGATAAAATAAAAGTAAAATTAAAAATTTTAAAAACCCCCCGACACAAAAAATAAACTCTAAAAAATAATAAATAATATTTTAAACCTTTTATAATTATATTATCTCATATAATATTATGTAAGTTGAAATAATTTTATTTTCCAATCGTCGTCTCGTCGGGGGACCGCTATGTGAAAAAAACACGTGTAGTCCTAGTCGCAGAATGAGCAAAAGAATTTACTCCGAAAAAATTTGCTCATACCTACTTAAATGTAATTCGTAATAATTAATTAGCTGTTGTTGTAAAAAAACTTTATAAACTTTAGCGGTCCCCCGACGAGGCGACGATTGGAAAATAAAATTATTTCAACTTACATAATATTATATGAGATAATATAATTATAATAGGTTTAAAATATTATTTATTATTTTTTAGAGTTTATTTTTTGTGTCGGGGGGTTTTTATATTATAAAATAACGCAAAAATGATGCGTAAAATTGTAAGCAGCATGTTTATTTGACAATCTGTCGACATATTATAACCTACCTAGTTATATTACAATCTCACGGTTTTTAAAATTTTACTGTGACTACATACATACATACGTATATACATATAATCACGCCTTTTTCCCGTAGAGGTAGGCAGGACCGCCTCTTTCCCGTAGGGGTAGGCAGAGACCGCTTCTTTCCACTTGCTACGATCCTGACATACTTCTTCCGCTTCGTCCACTTTCATTCTTACCATCCATTCCTCCTCTTACATTCAACGTAGCCAAGCGTCTCTCCATGGTCCATGGTTACTGTGACTGAACTGTGAAAACTTCGTTAGCGCGATTCAGGATCGTGGCGCTAATTGGCTAGCCACAAGGTAATTTGCGCGTGGTAGAGCCATGCTTCGGCACGAATGGGCCGGCTCGACCGGAGAAATACCACGGGCTCACAGAAAACCGGCGTGAAACAGCGTTTGCGCTGTGTTTCGCCGAGTGAGTGAGTTTACCGGAGGCCCAATCCCCTACCCTATTCCCTTCCCTACCCTCCCCTATTACCCTATTCCCTCTTAAAAGGCCGGCAACGCACTTGCAGCTCTTCTGATGCTGCGAGTGTCCATGGGCGACGGAAGTTGCTTTCCATCACGTGACCCGTTTGCTCGTTTGCCCCCATATTTCATAAAAAAAAAAATAAAAAAAAAAAAAATTAGGGTCAGTTCACACCGAAACGAAACTATAAGCGATATGGCGCTGTATTTCAAGATAGCTATTCAAAATTGAACTTTGTTCATTACACAAGAAGACACATGTTTCATTGTAACAGTTCGAATTTCAGGTGACACCGCGCAAGTGTAGTAGATATTATGGTAGTTTTTAGTTGAATTTCTGGATAAACGCATCTTTTTTATCCCAGAAAAGTCAAATGTTTCCCTGGGATACTGTAATTACGCGGGCGAAGCCGCAAGTAAATACTAGTAACATATAGGAAGTGAAATAATAATTACGCATTTAAAGCGTTATCAAAGAGTAAACGTTATTAAAATAACGGCGGTATAATTATTTTTATATTTTTATTCAATATTTTTATTTAAATAAATGATAATACCCAATATTATATTGTATGTAAATCACGCACTAATGCTCATAAAATAAATTAGTAAAACATAAAAATAATTATGTTGTTTATATAGTAAACTTTCAATGTGAATAATATTGAAGAAGTAATAGTAAAGTCAGTATTTTAATAAAAAATAGTATTAACTACATAAATCATCTTCGCAAGATTCTATCTGTACCTATCTCACAGAAATTGGTCTGATAGGACGAGACACAGTATTATGATCGAATTACAGAGACCATTGCTCTGAAACTGTAGAATGATTTATCTTGTTTGTTGGGGAGAAATATATCGAAAAATGATTCTATACGAAGGAAAATACGTAAAAATGTATTCGTTTACATAATATAATTTGTATTATAAAAGTGGTGGTAAATAAATGTTAACAACTAATATCTAACATTATTTTTATACCTTTAATCAAAGTTACCAGTGTAAAAAGTGTCCTAAAGTTTTTCGAACAAAATATTGCAAAATCGGAATGTCCATCGCTTATTAAATGTATTCGGCTGAATCGAATTGATTCTGTATTCTTTCATCTACGTTCCATTGTGTCTTTCGTAGGGTTGCCACTTACCAGGTATCCGGGCAAAGCTGGAGTATTTTTGGTTGCATTTCCGGCCAAATAAAATGGTGTGAAACTTTTAGAGTTCATAGTTGGCATTTTAAGTTCCGCAAAGGAAGTAAAATAGGGAATAAGTTTTGTATGATTTTTTTATATTTTTTGGATATATTTGTATGATATTTCGTATACATTACATACATATAATACATATAATCACGCCCTGTTTCCTGTAGAGGTAGGCAGAGACCACTTCTTTCCACTTGCTACGATCCTTAGGTACATACTTGTTTCGCTTCGTTCACTTTCATTCTTACCATCAATTCCTCCTCTTACATTACATGGCGCTTGTTTTCACTTCTGTCATTTAGTGCCGTAAGTTATTTTATTTTTTTTACTTTACTTTCGTTACTTTCGAGTTCCGACTAAACTCCTATCCGTATAAACACTGGCATTTCTGTTTCAAAGCTCGACAAGTGACAACCCTATTTCCATTTCATCAGATGGAATCAATATTCAATAATTTATTTACTTGTAAATTTTTATTTCTCGAGCATTTGACTTTTTATTTTCGACGTTTCAAAGAAAATTTAGTTTACTCTTTGATATTCGCGCACTGTATGATTTTAATTGAACGTTTTCAGGTGTTGTAATCGCGATTTATGAAAGAAAAAAAATTTTGAAAAAATAAAATCTTTATGATATTCCGTTAGACTGGCAAATGCACCACCCCGTTTTTGTCTGAAGGAATATTCTATTCAATTCGCAGTGGGTTTCCAGTGTCGTGTATGTGTGTGTGTGTGTGAGTGCGACAGCATGCGCTGATGTCAGGGCATGCTGTCGCACCGCAACACTGCACAGGAACCGTTCTGCGAAAATAGTAACGTGAATACTAATAGAGGTTTCCATTACTAACAGACGAGCATTCGCCTTAAGTATTGCTATAAGTTCGCTGCATCGAATTACGCCGCGCGAGCTTAAAGCGTCTCACTCACTAACAGTTTGCCGGATGACATGAATCTGTCAGTTAATCGCAATAGCCCACACACTAATAGTCGCTTAAGGTTTTGGACTGACGATTAATACGAACTGATAGTGTGTGGCCGCTTGACGATTCCGATCTGCGCCGACAGATGTCGGCCGGACAGTCTATGGCCTTGAGGGCGAATGAACACACACTAGCAGGTAGTCGTCGAAAACTATCGACACCCGACTGCTAGTGTGTGGCCTCAAAAGTGGCAGCAGGACATTGCCGGCAGGCAAAAATCGCTTTAGTGTGTTGGCGCTATTGACCTTGGATGGCAGGTCGCCGGATATGACCAGAGACTGCAGGCGGACTGTTAGTGAGTGGGACCCGTAACAGGCTGCGTGGTGCATTGCATTTTTCTCCCCACATCACAAAACACCTCGTCAATGTAATGTTAGACGAACTCTGTGGCTGAATGGTTGAGAGAATTGGTGCTCAAGTCAGTGGTCGCGCGTTCGAATCCCACCGAAGGAACAAAAAGCTTTACTGTGTTTCTACTGAGTAATGGATGTGTATAATATAATAAAAATCTTTAATGTAATATGTATAATATAAAAGTATACTTCCCGTTGTCTGGTGCCCGTAACACAAGTTCTTCGAATACTTAGCACGGGACCAGATTGACGTGGTGTGAAGCATCCACAGATATTATTATTATTACATTGCGCACTTGTCATGCTGCCCTTAATAATGCAATGCTCGACTGTAGTATGTTACATTACACGCGAATGTTTCAGTGAAAAAGCACCTTTATACTTTTTGATAGTCCCCAGTTATTGTGCATAAATTCATTGATGTCCTTATCACAAATGTTCAGTGTTCCTGCCTGTAACACTCGCTTAAATTGACTATGATTAGTATTACCTACATTCAAGATATGGCCGTATTATTCAAATGTATTCAAGTCGGGAGGGTTGGGACTATTAGGTTACGATATTAGTTGTGCGATATTATGAATAGCTTATTAGTGCTTGTTACACAGTTCTGACAGCTGGAAATAGCACGTTCCAACCCACGCTCTGAACCGAGCGTGTGTCCGACAGTCGGCCGCCGTATTACGTAAAAATAGCGATTAGCAAAAATCTTGCAGTCGCGCGCATCGCGTGATAATCGCGCAGTCGATTTCTGAACGTCAAATAAAATCGTATTACCTATGCGATCGATTGCTTATCGCTCGCTGTTGTGTTTGAATGCACTTTGCTTCATTTTTGCTTATTATTGCTAACTGAAAGTTCAAATCGCTCGCTGATTGCTTTCGCTTTGCTGTAAAAGTCTTACGTAATACAAAAAATTAGACAGCAGTGAAGAGATCGAACGATTGATTGCAATTTATAGTTCCTCGATTGTTCGGAAGAGGCAGTACTGTCGCTAGGTTGCTTCTGCTAGGTTTTTGCAGATACGTAATATGAATTTGCTATTTTTGCGCAAAAATTGCGCAATTTTTGCTATTGCTTGGCTATTGCAAGATACGTAATAAGCCCGCCGGTCTGGTATGTCGATGATAACGCATTTTCCAGTTAAAACCGCTCGCTATGGTGTATTTGTCATATTATGTCAGACGCCAGTCGGTAATCCAAGCCATGATTAATTTTGGGGTACCTAAATTATATATAATCACATAAATTAGGGTGGTTTTTTTATCTCGAGTCTACCTCATAGTGGTAGTAGTACAACCGTTAGATATCTCTTTTAAAAACATTGAAAGGTTGTTAATAGTTAATAGAATCAGGCGTTACTTTGCGGAAATCCATAGCATTAAATTAATTAATATTATGTTTATAGCAGTTTTTCCGCTAAATAATACCCACAACCTGCAAGCAAATGTGTGAGTGCACGCATAAGCATGCGTAACGCACCTCCCTCCTCCCACACTGCTTATGCGTGCACTCAGATGCAAGATCGTGCAAACACCACCACCACACAAGCAACAACTTTGCACGATCTTGCCGACATTGTTGCTTGTGTGGTGGTAGTGTTTGCACGATCTTGCATCTGAGTGCACGCATAAGCAGTGTGGGAGGAGGGAGGTGCGTTACGCATGCTTATGCGTGCACTCACACATTTGCTTGCAGGTTGTGGGTATTATTTAGCGGAAAAACTGCTATAAACATAATATTAATTAATTTATTGAAAGGTTGCTAAGACAATTTTTCGATTTAGGTATCCGATATGCAACAAATTTAACTTTAAAAATTCTTGTTAAAATTTTGTTATTTGAAGGAAAACTATAACGGCTTAGTTCAGGAGTTACAGAGGCCTAACTTGCGCTTACTTGAAAAACTTCGTAAAAAATAACGAAATAATAAGTTGACTGCGGAATCATTTAGTAGAATTGACCCTCTGAACAATTCTGCTAAATACCTACAACCTGCACTAATACAATAATTACAATCAAGTCCCGATACGCTGAAACTGGCAAACGTTATTATAGTAAACGTTAAACCAACGTGAAATGTGTTATTGATGATAACTTCACAAAATCAGTTTATAATAGCATGTTGCTCAACTCATAATACAATCAAAGTAAAATGAAAGTCTATTTTAAATACGAGAATTGAGACTCTGCAGGTCTAAAAAGGCCGTTTTGGCAATTCATTTTCAATTCTTGTTATAAATTACTGACAGCGATCGTAAAATGGCCACTTGAATTGCATGCAATTCATATTAAGATTTGGATACAATTCATATGCACTTGAATTGCAATTCATATTAAGATTTGGATACAATTGGCTGAAATGCATTCATTTGACAGATTTACAAGCAGAATTGCTTTAGTGTCAAATAGCAATACTGCGATGGTATTGCGTAAGTGGCCTTTTTAGACCCGCTGGCCTGTCACGTACTTGGCCGGTTTTATTCAGAGTACTCCAAAAATCTTAGGCCTTTTCATCCGATAATGGATGATTTATACAGTTTTTTCTGAGTGAAGTAACCACTCTTGAAATACTGTATGCCTGGGACAGTTGGTTTTTAAATGTCGTATGGTTGCCCAAGCACATACGGCATTCTCACAACACAGTCAGCCTAGTCCAGAGGCATGACTGGTCAATACTTCTGGGGCCAACCATTTGCGGGTTTCCTCATGTATGCGATGTGTAATGTACTTGAGATCTGAAAAAGTCTCATGGGTACACGCCACAACCTGGGATTCGAACCTGCACTCTCTCGAGTGTGAACCAAACGGTCTACCCACTAAGCGACGGAGCTCTTTTTTTCACTAATTTTCTGATGATATTTAAAATGTCAACTGCAACTTTAGATGAATCTGTAGACAAACGGTCGCAAAACTTTGTCACAACTTTCCATGCAGATACAACTTTATCTCTATTATATTACTGGGCATTCAGAGCGGGGACTTGTGGACGTACTTTAGACGTACTTTACTTTAGTTCACGTCGGTGTGAACTAACCCTTAGACGTATAATCACAATTTGTGTCAAGCAGTGTAAAGGGCCCTTGACATTTCAGCGTACAGAAATTCGGATGTAATTTTTAATACAGTAAAAAGAAATTCCGCGATAATTTTTTCTTAAGTTTCTACCGCGTTCCTACATAGCTACTTTAATTTTGTTGCTCGTAGTAACAAATAGGTAGTTAGCTGGTTGCTGAACGAGTTTTCCAACTGTATGTATTTACTAGCTGTTGCCCGCTGCTTCGCCCGCGTTAGTATAGTATCCCTCGGGAACACTGTACTGTTTTGGGATAAAAAGTAGCCTATGTTTTAATCCAGAGCCTAAACTACTAACATCTTCAGCAAAATTTGTTCAGTCGTTTTTGCGTTAAAGAATAACATAAATCCATACATACATCAGTCCTCACAAAAATGTTTATAACTAAAACAAAACAAAAAATACTAAAACAATAAAATATTTATTTTAGTATTTTTTGTTATAGCGGCAATACAAATACATAATATTATGTGAAAACTTCAATTAATTGACTTCAAATAGTTGACTGTTTTTTTTTTTGCATAAAATAAGTTAAACAGAGAAACATTTTAGAAGAAACATATATTTTTATTAATCTGGGCCTCTAGTCAAGATGCATTCGATAATTTCGACGGCGAACTACGAAATAAAAAATGTATGGGATTTGACATAAGTCATCGCTAAGTGACATGTCGCTTGCAATACCTTATGTCAAATTCCATATATTTTATTGTCGAACTTCGTCGTCGAAATTATCTTGACTAGAGGCCCTGTTTCGTAAGTCGTTTTCGAGAAAACGTTCTAGCCAGGTTCTAGCTTTTACCCTTTAGGTATGGATGGGACCCTAAAAATTAAAAGATTTAGTGCTAGTAACTTGTAGATTCTTAGAAAATCTTAGTTTACTTACTTATTCTACACATGTATATTCTTCTCGTTCTGTTGATAGAAAAAATATTTTCACATAAGAACTACTAGAACCACCAGAACATATTAAAACCTTGACAAGTTATACAAAAGTAAAAACTAACTTCTATAATATTATCTCTACGTTTTAAGTTAACTAGAATAATTTACACGTATGATTTTATCAATAAATTGTGTTCTTGAATTTGAGGAAAATGATCACTACGTTAAACTGCAATCCGACACGAACAACTAAGTTTCATTATGTATATTACTATCGTGATCATAAATATTTATAACTTTTATATTAGGGTAAACCTGTTATTGTCGGTATCTTGACTGTTGCACGTTTTAAATTACTATAAAGATTAGTGGTCGAGGCTACTCTTCGACAGTGCGCACCACACACACGCGCACACGCGCACACGCGCACACGCGCACACGCGCACACGCGCACACGCGCACACGCGCACACGCGCACACGCGCACACGCGCACACGCGCACACGCGCACACGCGCACACGCGCACACGCGCACACGCGCACACGCGCACACGCGCACACGCGCACACGCGCACACGCGCACACGCACACGCACACGCACACGCACACGCACACGCACACGCACACGCACACGCACACGCACACGCACACGCACACGCACACTCACACGCACACGCACACACACACACACACACACACACACACACACAATTAATTGCACGTGGTCGAGGCTACTCTTCGACAGTGCACACCACACGCACACGATACATTGCGCGTGGTCGAGGCTACTCTTCGACAGCGCACAACACACACAATACATTGCGCGTGGTCGAGGCTACTCTTCGACAGCGCATACCACACACACAATACATTGCGCGTGGTCGAGGCTACTCTTCGACAGCGCATACCACACACAATACATTGCGCGTGGTCGAGGCTACTCTTCGACAGTGCACACCACACACAATACATTGCGCGTGGTCGAGGCTACTCCTCGATAGTGCATACACCACACTTACACCAATACATTGCGCGTGGTCGAGGCTACACTTCGACGGTGCAAATCACAGCTTGCAAAATGATATTACAATTTAACATATCCACACGACACTGCTCAGACATACCTTTCATCACGATTTGTAATACTATTTTTTTTTTGTTTTTGAAACTTTTAATTACTTACATTTTAGTGTACATGTGATTCCTAAAAGTAATAGAACATTCTTATTATAGTCAGTAAATAGTATGTTTTTAACACGTTTATAGCATACTAGCGACCCGCCCCGGCTTCGCACGGGTACAGTAGGTACTGATACTAATACTACAGAATGTCTTTAAACCTCTACCAAACGGGCGAAATTTAGTCAAAAGTTCAAAACAAACAGAAACAAATTAATATAGGTAGGCGGGGAGCTTGGTCCCCAGTGGGTGTGGCCTCCGCCAGAGGTCGCACCTCTCCGCCGGAGGTCGCACCTCTCCGCCAGGGGTCGCACCACTCCGCCAGGGGTCGCACCACTCCGCCAGGGGTCGCACCACTCCGCCAGGGATCGCACGTCTCCGCCCGGGGGTCGCACCACTCCGCCAGGGGTCGCACCTCTCCGCCAGGGGTCGCACCTCCGCCAGGGGTCGCACCTCTCCGCCAGGGGTCGCACCTCTCCGCCAGGGGTCGCACCACTCCGCCAGGGGTCGCACCACTCCGCCAGGGGTCGCACCACTCCGCCAGGGGTCGCACCACTCCGCCAGGGGTCGCACCACTCCGCCAGGGGTCGCACCTCTCCGCCAGGGGTCGCTCGTCTCCGCTAGGGGTCGCACCTCTCCGCCCGGGCGTCGCACGTCTCCGCCCGGGCGTCGCACGTCTCCGCCCGGGCGTCGCACGTCTCCGCCCGAGGGTCGCACGTCTCCGCCCGGGGGTCGCTCCTCTCCGCCAGGGCTGCTCCTCCCGCCGCACTTCTTGAAATCTTCTCTCGGAGTCAATGGCATCTCCAAATCCCACTTCTGACACCAGTTGTTACGTGTTGGCGTTCGAAGGATTTGGAGATAAACCTGATGACTCCTTTTTGAAGACTTTATTCACTAGCACTTAGTCCAACATTAAGCACTAGGTCCAAACACTAAACACTAAGTCCAAACACTAAGCACTAACGGTGTCCTTAATCGTAGCCAAGTCGTGGGGAGAACTCGCGGTATCATCACATCACTAATATTCACATCGATATCGCCACATCACTGTTCAACTCGAACTCCCGATCACTAATTTTCGCTGGTATCGCCCGTATCGCTTCGTTGGAAGCTCAAAGTGAACTCGACTCGCTCGCATTCTTCCGACGTATTTATACCGGTCGATACGAGTCCCAGACGATTCCAGAAGGTTCCCGAGTCGCGTGACCGTGTTAGATTTATTCTGGAACGTTTGCACAGTAGCGCCATCTAGTACTGAGTAGGGGGCCCCACGCTGTCCCTGTTCACACCAAGTGGTGTCATTGGTTGACGCTAGATGGCGCTTTTGTGTGTTCGTAACAGTATGAAATACCTATACTCTTCAAGACTAACAATACAACAAACACTAAATAAATAGGTATTCAAGTATCTATCCACCATAGTTACGTTAGTAATATATATTCTTTGCCATAGTTACAACGAACACAAAACAAAAAAAAAATTACCCCGCCCCCGCCTTGGTGACACCAACTTCGCAACGGGCCGTGCAGCAGAAATCGTAATATTTTAATTTCGCCATAACTTCAAAACCAAACGTCCAATTTTAATCATTCAAAGACCAAATATTATCTACATAAACTGTTCTTAGTGATGAAATAATTTATTTTGATAAGGATTAATAGCATGAGTAAAATAAACGCGTTTAAATATAGTCCAAAAAAAATTCAAGATTTCTAAATAAAAAAATGGTTGTTGTGCCTCACTCGACATAGATAGGTATAGTGTGTCGCGGACTTTTTTGTAGATATTTATAAGATCTACAATTAATTAGAACATTTTATGGTTCTATCTCTTATAGTTTAGGCAGCGTACGCAAAATAAGTAACTTTTCTGGTTGATTTTTTACACCTTGTGTCCGAAACCCCCAAATATCTTACGGAACCCTATTTTTTTCCAAAATAAAATTTAGCCTATGTTACTCGTGGATAATGTAGCTTTCGAATGGTGAAAGAATTTTTGAAATCGGTCCAGTACTTTTTGAGCCTATTCATTACAAACAAACAAACAAACAAACAAACAAACATACAAACAAAGTTTTCCTCTTTATAATATTAGTGTAGATATATAGCAATAATGTAATAACATCAAAAATTAAAGCGAATGTAAATTTGTGTAACAATTAAAATTGCGGGTAGACGTGAGCGTAAACAGACTGGACAGTGTATACATGCAGCACCGCGCGCAGCGTTATATTAGAAGTTAGAACCGATTACGCGTGGCTCACTTGTCAATAATAGTAGATTTGTAATACTAAAACCAATGATATAATAATATTAATATGAAAAGCATACTGCACTTCGTCGAATTGAAATAATAATTCCATGACCGTCGTGCAGTATTACGTTTTACTGTCGAATGTTATTTGTGATCACTGATCATATTATTGTTAATTTCAATAAAACTGGCATTTTTTAACACTATTTTTAGAACTTTATAACCATTCAAAGATTTAAATTTACACAGAACTTGGACACATTTTTACAGTGTCATCCCATATCATAAATTAAGTTATTCTTCATTACAATATGTTTTTCGGATTCTGATGGGATGGAGTGTAAAATATTCAGTAGGTATGGATAAATTTGGAATAAATAAACTTATGAAATAAATGTTATTATAATTTGAAGTAAAATATGGGTTGATACCCATTTACTTGTTAAATTAAAAAAAAAACAATTAAGTATAATAAATTGGAATGATTAAATTTTAATGATAATAAAAGAGTTAGGTTGACCTTACTACCCAGTAAATTATATTTAATTTATTAATGTTAAATAATATTATTGAGTGAACTAGGTTTGTTCACTGGACTATTAGGTACTTGAGTGAACTAGGTTTGTCCACTGGACTATTACTTGAGTGAACTAGGTTTGTCCACTGGACTATTACTTGAGTGAACTAGGTTTGTTCACTGGATTATTACTTGAGTGAACTAGGTTTGTTCACTGGACTATTAGGTACTTGAGTGAACTAGGTTTGTTCGCTGGAAATAAACTTGAGTGAACTAGGTTTGTTCGCTGGATTATGACTTGAGTGAACTAGGTTTGTTCACTGGGTTAACCCAAGTAGATTAGTTTTGTTCAATAAACTTGATTAAATTATGGTTTATTTTATTTTAACTTTGACTCGTTTAAAATTTTATTCCTACTAGACTATGTCAGTTCAACAATCGCCGAGTTAATTAATTGAAACATTACTTAGTAACGACTAGTGAATTATTATTATTTTTTCTTTAGAATTTTGATTTGATGAACCTTGGCTCACCGTTACTATATCACTCATGTCGTATTTTGCAATCACTTGTGTGGCCCTCTACTCGTATGGTTTTTATTTTAAATTTCAGTAATGCCGCGGAAATTAAATGAAGGAGGTACCCCTCCAACAACAATGTCAACAAGTAGACATAGAAGGAAAAGGCGTCGTTCGACGTCTTCATCGTCTGAAGAGGAAGATCGGTCCTCAAGGTCATGCAGAAAATCAAGCAGATTTACGACCAATGATGTGCTAAAACTTTTAGCTAACTATAAAGGCGAGCAAGGTAATGGATTAAACTTCAATAATCTCAATAACGTGATCCCTGAATGCAACCCATCAAACAGATCTCAGACAATTGAAATTTGGCTTAAGAAAGTTAACGAATGTGCAGGAATCTATGGGTGGAACGAAGCCCAAATTGTACACTTCTCGTTACAAAAGTTAACTGGACTAGCAAAAAAATGGTTCGAGTCTCTGCCAACTGTAGTATATTCTTGGAGTGAATGGCAGGCTAAGCTTCAAAAAGCGTTCCCTAGTGAGGAAAACTATGGACATATTCTGGAGGAGATGTTGCACCGAACTTCGCGACGTGATGAGAGTCTGCGAGAGTATTTTTATGACAAACTTAGTTTGATTAATAGATGCGAAATAACTGGCAAAAAGGCGGTAGATTGTATTGTGCATGGTTTAAGTGAAGGCTCTATCAAAAGTGGTGATCAGACTCTTGACTGCCAGGAACCTGAAGGACTTTTATATTTCCTTTGCTCCCAGCGGTCGCATGCGCAACAATCCAATCATTTTAAAAGTCAGGATGCGTGATATAATGACCAACAAGTTGCAAATAGAGCAGAACGACATTAGTACAAGTTTGAAAGATATCATGAAAAAGTTAGTTCTAACAGAAAAGGATCAAATTAAACAAAAGAATAGGCATGATAATATTCCCGCGTTCCCGCGGTTAAATATTTTTATAATGACGATTGAATGACAATTATTGTAATGATGGCAAGAGTTCTAAGCTTCTTTCGAAATTATAAACACGTAAAAAAAACGTAATTGTAAGCTTTTGAATTTTGTGATTGTGTGAGATAAAAGAAATATGAAGAAATGTCATGATTGTAATTTTAATATAATATTCATAGATTAAAAAGAGGATAATAATATTTAAATAAATAACTAAAATTCAAAAAAAAAAAATTAAATTGTAATGCTAGTATTTTTTTTTATAAATCACACTATGTACCTATAGCTTAAAAATATTTTCTGAGACAGCAATGGCATTCAATAGTTATACTATTAATATATACTAGAGGTCGCCCTGTGGCCGAAATTCGACCATAATATTTTCATGTTCATGTTTTAATTTCAAAGTTTCTTAGTATAAACTTTTATGATTACTATTGTCTCAAATCGCAATAAAGATAATATGTAAATATTGTTGGAATGTAAAAGATCATTGACACTTATTGACAAGTGTGTCAAACTTACCTACTGTAATTTATACAAAAATGTGAGTGAGTTAGTGAGTGTTGCTGATATTTTCATTAATTTCATGTATTTCTAAGCATTATTTAAATAAATTTAAGCTTTTCGATCGCCTTCCCCAACATCAACTTTATTTGTGCCAAATTTCACTCTAATCCGTACGCACAATTCTCGTAAAGCTGTATTTGAAATTTTTATTTCACGTACCTATTAATGTAATGATAATTGTATATAAATACCATAATTAAGGTTGATTCTCACAATTTATTTTATATTATTAAATTGTTAAGGAAATTCGAATTGTTAAACCTAGTACTGAATTAAGTTTCATTTCATTCTGATGTACCTAAATCTGTTTTCTTTAAATATAATATTTGATGTTCTACCTACTACTTCCAAATTTTAATGTATTAGCATTTAGTGTGAAACTATTGTTTTTTTAACCAAATATAATATATTATATCTATGATTTTAACTATGAATCTTACCGACTGTCATCTACGTGCGCCAGGAGGCTGCACCTTACAGGATGGCCGAATGTCATGATTTTATTTTATTTTGTTGTAATTTTAATCTTTTTTACCGGCAACACCGCTACAGTCCCGCCACCTTCATCGGTTTGTTAGGATGGTGGGGATATGACCGGTGGAGTAGAGATAGGCAGTCGGAGTGGATCATTATTCATTCTACCGGAGGCGCCAGAGACGAACGCACTGTTCACTGACATTATTTGTTACCATACATATTGTTATCTAGTACTAGTATTCAGTAATAATTTAATGTAAATTGAATAATAAATTGTCTACCAAGCGCTCGAGATTGGAGTTTTATTAAAAAAAAATCTCAAAAAATTATTCCTCCCTCCTATAGGGGGCTGTACTCATTTATGTACAATGGCGCCTTATGCAAGTACGGTGCAAGCAATTTACTGTATTTTTTGTAAAAAATAAATTTTTTATTAATATTTTACTATCAATATAGATTTTTTTAAATAAATAAAACACTGTTCAATTAATTCCAAAGCTTTAAAAAGTAAATTAAACATAATATTGTAAGTAAAATTAGTCGAACTCATCCATTAAATTTGAAAGAAAAATCGAAAAGCGTGTTAATATTTTTACCGCTTCCCTTGACTTGTGCCTCAACTCATGGCGCATGAGAGCCAGGCTTTTGGACAAGCTTACTATTATGTATAATTATGCCAAAAACCTACCATCTTTTACGAAAATGTATTGATTTGTCTAGGACATAAAATTCGGTAGTTTTACAGCCAACACCTATCTAGTATTATAAAATTACATTTGTAACAGCTTATGTTAGCTTTTTTATTATTATAAATAACAAAATTATTAAAAAAATCGCTGTATTTATTCGGCTGCTATACTCAATTGGGTACGGGAGAGTATTACAAACAATGTCCTTACAAATATAAGTTTGGATGCTATCAATTTACGTTTATTTTACAAATTCAAGTGTATTGTAACTGTATACGGTACCCTAAAAATTAAAATAAATCACACTTTTATCTAATTTATGATGGTAAGTTATTGGCGTTTTGTATTTTGATTTTGAGTGGAAAAGAAATTAAGGTGGTTCGTTTCCTATACAAAAAAACAATGGACATTAATTAGGTAATTTCATACTATTACTACATAAATTTATATGCACATCTATTTATTTTGCAATACAATTGTCGCAAAATATATTTAAAATACTTTATTTCACACAGAAGTCACATTTTTATTGAATTTTCGACAAAAAGTGACATAAGTTACAAATGTCACTTTTTGTCGAAAATTCAATAAAAATGTGACTTCTGTGTGAAATAAAGTATTTTAAATATATTTTGCGACAATTGTATTGCAAAATAAATAGATGTGCATATAAATTTATGTAGTAATAGTATGAAATTACCTAATTAATGTCCATTGTTTTTTTGTATGGGAAACGAATCACCTTAACTAACACATCTGCAAATCATAAAGTTAAACGTTCTTAGAAACTTTAATAACAATAGAAAAAAAACATCTAAAAAAGAGATCTCTTGACTCAGAGACTTGTATCTCTTCGGATTTATTTACCAACAAAACTGCTCCGGCGCGGCAACCCTCTGCGATCTCTGCTTCGTCAGCCCACGCGATCTTATTCCCTCACACCTAAACTCTCGCGACGCGTCAAACTTTTCCCGAGTTTTGAAAACCCTTCCGCCCCGTTTCCTGGTCCAAAACCGAATGACCCTACTACCAGCGTCCGTCCGCGTTCCCATACCTTATAGCCCCGCCTACAAGCTCCTTTTTTAGATGTTTTTTTCTATTGTTATTAAAGTTTCTAAGAACGTTTAACTTTATGACTTGCAGATGTGTTAGTTAATTTCTTTTCCACTCAAAATCAAAATACAAAACGCCAATAACTTACCCTCATAAATAAGATAAAAGTGTGATTTATTTTTAGTTGATATATTTTTATTTTTAGGGTACCGTATACAGTTACATTATTTTCTAAATTTAAATACTAAAATTAACAAATATTAAAAATTAGGCACCAAAAAAATACGACACAGTAACCTTACACGTGCAACCTCCAAACCTATCAACTTTGTATCTGGCTAGTGACAATAATTATAAATATATTCCTATTTTATTGTTAAAGTAAAATATTATCCTTTTATCAAGCAACTTGTAAATGATCACTGTAATTATGAACAATTTATTACACTCTACACTTATATTTGTAAGTGTACCCAATTGCGTACGGCGCACAGTAGTCCCGATTTTGACGCCCCATACTCATAGAACTCGATTCTTAAAAATCGTTGGTTTTTTCGCTCAGGAACGTTTCGGGGCATTATTTAAATATAAATATTAAGATATAAAACTCTTAGGTTTATTTGTGTGCGTAAAATTAACGTTTAATTTTTTTTTTTTTCTATGGACGAAAACATTCAAATTAATTTTATTCGAAACTGATTGAAACTGACACCTTGGTTTTCACAGGGATTGTTATCCTACACGAGACGAATCTTACAAGCTATAATACATGTACTAGTTTTTGCCCGTTTGGACGTGGAATAAACGTGAAATTTTTCTATGGACGAAATCATTCAAATTAATTTTATTCGAATCTGATTGAAACTGACGTCTTGGTTTTCACAGAGATTGTTGTCCTACACGAGATGAATCCTACAAGCTTTATTACATGTACTCGTTTTTGCCCGTTTGAACGTGGAATAAATGGGAAATTTTTCTATGGACGAAATCATTTAAATTCATTTTATTCGATACTGATTGAAACTGACATCTTGGTTTTCACTTGTAGGGCAAAAACGGGTACATGTATTATAACTTGTAGAATTCGTCTCGTATAGGACAACAATCTCTGTGAAAATCAAGATGTCAGTTTCTATCAGTTTCGAATAAAATGAATTTGAATGATTTCGTCCATAGAAAAATTACTGATTTATATTCCCACGTCCAAACGGGCAAAAACAGGTGCATGTATTATAGCTTGTAGGATTCCTCTCGTGTAGGACAATAAACGCTGTGTAAACTAAGATGTCAGTTTCAATCAGTTTGGAATAAAAGGAATTTGAATGATTTCTTCCATAAAAAATTACCGCTTTATGTTCCCACGTCCAAACGGGCAAAAACGGGTACATGTATTATAACTTGTAGGATTCGTCTCGTATAGGACAACAATCTCTGTGAAAACCAAGGTGTCAGCTTCTATCAGTTTCGAATAAAATGAATTTGAATGATTTCGTCCATAGAAAAATTTCCCGTTTATTCCACGTCCAAACGGGCAAAAACTAGTACATGTATTATAAATTAAAGGATTCATCTCGTGTAGGACAACAATCCCTGTGAAACCCAAGGTGTCAGTTTCAATCAGTTTCGAATAAAATGAATTTGAATGATTTCGTCCATAGAAAAAAAAATTGAAACGTTCATTTTACGCACACAAATAAACCTAAGAGTTTTATATCCTAATATTTATACTTAAACCATGCCCCGAAACGTTCCTGAGCAAAAAAAAACAATGATTTTTAAGAATCGAGTTCTATGAGTAATGAGTATGGAGCGTCAAAATCGGGACCACTGTGCGGCGGCGGTAAATAGGATTCTGCTTAATCTTTAATTTTCTCTTCTTTATCTTTATTATGGAAATGGTAAATTTTTATATGACCTACTAGCTGTTGGCCCATACAGTAGGTATCCCACTCCAAAGCTGTACTTTTTCGGGATAAAAAGTAGCCTATGTTTTAATCCAGAGCTAAAGCTACAACCATACCAAATTTCATCAAAATCTGTTCAGTACTTTTTGCGTGAAAGAACAACAAATATCCATCCATCCATCCATCCTCACAAACATTAAGATTTAAAATAGTAAGTAAGATTAATCTGGGGGGCAATTCTGCTAAATAAAACCTGCATTAATACAATCACAATCAAGTCCCGACACGCTTACACTCTCAAAAGGTGTTTTTATGAACGTTAAACAAACGTGAAACGCGCTCTGATTGGTCGAAACGCCATAAAATCCGTTCACGGTAACATGTCACTACATTTACAAAACTATTGAAGTAAAATGAAAGTCTACTTAAATACGAGAATTGAGGTTCTGGATTAATTAGTCTGTAGTCTATTCGCGTTAAGTTTTCAATGAGTCTTCCAAGAGTCTTCAGTGCAGTTGTCAAAATTATTTACTTCAATTGGTGCATGTGAATACATCAAGCATCATTGGTCAATTTTGACTTTTTTTCTAATAACTCACTGCAATATTCACCCGGATGAATAATATTCTAATACCATCTGAAAAAAGTACGTTCAAAGGTTTATCAAAATGTCATCAGTTTGCTTCTTTACCCTATTCATTTAAATAATTGGAAATTTAAATTGGGTAGCCATGTTTATAGGCTTCCCTTATCACAAAATACTGAATTTGAATATTCATTATGTGCAAATACACGAAAAAATGCCTTAAACTTGCCAAAACGATTTTACTCGTGCCTGACGATACTGGGCATTTAGTCGACAGTAGTTATAGTAGAGACGACATGTCACTTAGCCTCGAATTTTGCGGGCAGCGGGGCGGCAGAGTTGGTGGCGCGGGCGCGGTGGGATCAGCTGGCCCATTCTGTATCGTACATTTTGTGAGTTAGTAACGAAACGGAGGAGTTAATAACGGAAAGTCTCACTTTTGTGTTCACTATAATACAAAAGTGCGACTTTCCATTACTCACTCCTCCGTTTCGTTACTAACTCAGTGATTAACTCACAAAATGTACGATACAGAATCGACCAACATATGACGTGTCAAATGAACCGGTACTTGATGAAAACCGTGGCGCGTCAGCGGTGCGTGCGCGGATAACGAGCGGTGAGCTCCAGTCGAGCGGCGACCGCACGCGCGTCTGCATTGCAGTGTTGTGCAATTTATTTTTGTGTTTTTATATTTCTATTGTTGTGTATTTCAATTAATAATATCGATAAAACTAGCCTTTTATTTTCCTTGCCGTATAGTAGGGATTCACTTCTTCTTTTGCCCACAGTAAATCGAGTATTAGGAATAAATTTGAATCAAAAATATGTTGTCACCGTTATTCAGACATTTCTTTCGCGAATTAAAACAAATATCTCGACGACACAACCACTAACACAACACTACGCCGCTATTATAGTGCCACGCGATCTGCCCGCTGGTTCGAGAACGGGTCGGCGTCAGCGGCGGGTTGCCCGCGCCGCTGACGCCGCCGCGCCGCTGCTCGCAAAATTCGAGGCAATCAGCTGCCTTAGCGATGACTTATGTCAAATACCATACATTATTGATTTCCAACTTCGCCGTCGAAATTATCGAATGCATCTTGACTAAAGGCCCAATTCATTAAATAATCGTGTTACCAATGGACACTGACGACACTAAAACCCTTAAATAATAACCCCTTTACTAATAGAAATATTGACACGACGGATAAGATATTGATATAGATGTATTTGTCTGTCAAGTAACTATCCTAACGTATCACACAGAGATAGCAACAATTAAATAGCACATCACTTTCTCTGTCTGAGAAAGATTATAATATAGCTTATCATTTTCTCTGTCTGAGAAAAATTAAAACAGCTCATCATTTTCCCTGTCTGAGAAAGATTAAATAGCTCATCATTTTCTCGTTCAGAGAGAAAAGTGTCTTTAATAGTTACCTACCTCTTCAAAAACCTAAAAATAAATTAGTTGCCATGTTTATCTAGTAATTGTCAACTCAATCTCCCCTCAAAGTTTGTTCTGCCAATTAAGTTTGAGCTCATAATATTTTTAATTCACTTTAATACAGATTTAACGTTACCTTGTTGACATAGATGTTAAAAAGTTTTCCACTATAAAACGCTACACGTATTATAACATAATGTTAATGATAATTTTATGTTAATCACACATAATAATCATTGTACAATTACTTTTTAAAATTGCTATGGCACATGCAAAGTCGTTCATTTTAGTTTTTGTGTGCGAAAATAACGTATTGGTTCAAATATTTCGGGATATAATTAATCGAGCGAACAAAAAATAAGTTGGCGGCTGCACGTGACCATACTGTATTACTGAATTTGGCAGCGAATTAATATGTTGGCGACTAAATTACTAAACTGGCGAAAACACTCGGATGACAAAAAATTCTAAAGTCGGCAGATAAAAAGAGGCGAAATTTAATCCAAATTAGCACCGACATTTATAAGTTGGTGACTTAATTTCCGAGTTGGTGACCATTATACCATATAAGCAGCTATAAAACCAGATTTGGTTGATAAATTAATGGCTGCTAAAAATTCAATTTGCAGGCTACAGAAAATGCTATTTTTGGATACTGTTGGAGTATGTTTTTCTTTGTCATGGGTGTCATTTTCTAGGTTTCTGGGGGTACAGAATAATATGAAAATAAAATCTGTTTCGTAATTCCACAATGGCGTAAATTTTTGTTATTAAAATTAACAAGGTTGTCCTTTTCCCGGTTTCTGGGGGTTCTGATTACAAAATTGTCTTCCAATTTCATTTTCCAAAATGGAGAA
This sequence comes from Glaucopsyche alexis, assembly GCA_905404095.1. Taxonomy (NCBI): domain Eukaryota; kingdom Metazoa; phylum Arthropoda; class Insecta; order Lepidoptera; family Lycaenidae; genus Glaucopsyche; species Glaucopsyche alexis. Next base: position 4,402,005 of record FR990057.1, read on the forward strand.
TATTCAATCTTCGGAAAATGAATATGAATACTAAATTAAAAGATCTTTGGGATGCTAATTAGGATTGATGATTATTACAGTATGTTATGTAGTTCAAAGTACCAGCTATGTAGGTATAGAAATTTTTAAAAATTCAGGATTCATGAATTTTTCTGCCATTCATGAAGAAAATATGCGATTTCTAGATTAATAAGGGGGATCAAATTTTCATTACTTTTGCAGTAGGATGCACCGTTTCTGAGATAGAAGCGACTATAGAAAAAAATATGACAATGCTGTACTGAGATACGAGGGGTGTATCAATCTATAGAAATGTTGGAAAATTCAAGATTTTCGATTTTTTTTTCTCCCATCGTGAAGAAAATATGATGTTGCGTTATTCCTAAGGGGGACGAAATTTTCATTATTTTTTTCAATAGGATGCACCGTTTCCGAGATAGAATCAATTTTATAAAAAAAGAAGTAAATGCTGTACATTAAGATACGACGGATGTATAAATCTATAGAAATGTTGGAAAATTCAGGATTTTCGAATTTTTTTTTCTACCATCATGAAGAAAATATGATGTTGCGGGGTTCCAAAGGGGGGCGAAATTTTCATTATTTTTTCAATAGGATGCACCGTTTCCGAGATAGAATCAATTTTATAAAAAAAGAAGTAAATTCTGTACATTGAGATACGACGGATGTTTATAGCTATAGAAATGTTGGAAAATTCAGGATTTTCGATTTTTTTTCTCCCGTCATGAAGAAAATATGATGTTGCGGGGTTCCAAAGGGGGGCGAAATTTTCATTATTTTTTCAATAGTATGCACCGTTTCCGAGATAGAATCAACTTTATAAAAACATAGTAAATGCTCTACATTGAGATACATTCCTAGATGTATAAAGCTATAGAAATGTTGGAAAATTCAGGATTTTCAAATTTCTTTTTCTCCCATCATGAAGAAAATATGAGGTTGTTGGACTTGTTGGGTTACTAAGGAAATTTAAAATGGATGACTTTTGTAATCAGCACCCTCAGAAACCAATAAAAGGACACCCATATTATTTTTATGAAATTAAGTATGTCCGCCATATTGGAATTTCAAAACGAATATCATTTTCGTATCCAGCACTCCCAAAAACCTGGTAAACGACACCCATATCAATTTTACGAAAAATAAATATCCGCCATTTTTAAATTTCAAAATTAATCTACACCTCCCTAAAACCGAGAAAAATAAAAAATTGGGAATTTTGTACGCTCCTTTATGGTTTTTTTGTGTGCGCTCGTTTCGCTGCTTGTATGGTTTTTGAGTTACCTACATCAGGAAAAATATATGTGCCTATTCTTAAATTAAATGTGTACTCACAAATTGTCGCCTAGATGGTTATTTAGTCGCTAAAACATAATCTGTCTGCCAGTTTGGAAAATTCAGTGGTTATTATTTAGTCACCAGATTAGTAATTTTTTTGTTCCTTACATTCTTTCGCCAACTTGGTAATTTAGTATTCAATATTGGGTATTTTCACATCCAAAATTTAATTGTTTTGTCGCAAGTTTAAATACATGCCAAATATTTCTAGTAAGTATTAGGGTAAGAATAGACACGAACATATTATCGATAAAATTTCTACAAATGGACATTTTGTAAATTCTACTCGCACCAGCTGTGTTTCTTAGTAGTCAAAATTAGACTATAAATTCATTGGATTTTTAAGTATAACCTTCTTCTATGAGTTCTTTTGCCTCTTAGACAGACAAAAAAATGTTGTGACAAATAAACAAAGTACGTCAACGAGTAACGTAATCAAACTCATGGTGATGTGGGTTATTAGAAGTCTTTGGGGTTATTAATCTGAGGTAATTTTTTTTTTTCATTAATTTAATATATTTCTAAGCAATATTTTTCAAAATATTATCTTTCTGCACACTTTCTTCTAATAAACTTTAACTGTGCCAAATTTCATAGTCCTCCGTTTGCATAATATTATATTTTAAAAAAGGCGCATAATACCTTTCTCTTTTTTAAAGTAATTATTATACTGATTACAGCGGTATAGAATATTTTCTTTTTTACTTAAATAAATAAATGTTATACCTACTTTATAGCGACAGCATCCGTGGTCTAGTGGTTTGAGCTTTGACTCTCGACTCGGAGGTCGTGGGTTCGATTCCCGCATTGGAACAACAAAAAATGTTATTTCCAAGTTTGGTTAGGACAATGCAGGCTGATCGCCTGATTGTCTAACAAGAAAGATGATCCATGCGTCGGATGGGCATGTAAAAAGTCGGTCCTGCGCCTGATCTCTCGTCAGTCGTGACGGTTATCCGTCTCACTGCGGATTATGAGAGTAAAGGAAGAGAGAGTGCTCTTGTGTATTGCGCACACACTTGGGCACTATAAAATTACTCCTGCGTAACTGGTGACCTGGCTTCAATGAAACCGGCCACCGTCACCGAGATCGGTGTGGGGAGTTATTATACTTTATAGCAAAAAAAAGTGCGAATGTCCACTACTACTTTTTAACCCTAATATCAACGATACAAACTGATTTTAGATATAATATAATATAATCTTCAATTAAATGGACAATTAAGAATCGAAAAAATTTAAAAACGATTCTTGCGGTTCTTATGTTACCGCCTTAAAATATCTTATAATTCTGACAATTACATTGCCTTTTGTAGAAAATTTCATATCATGCCATTATTTAACCGTCGACAAATCTCAGACTGCACTTTTATTATGAAAATAATCAATAATGAAATTGATTGTCCAGACCTACTCCACAAAAATTAATTTTACTGTACCTACCAGATCAAGAAGATTTACTCCCCCACTTACAGTTGAAACCTACAACACTAACTACAGAGCTAACTCATTTCTGGTGCGAGCGAGCAGAACTTTTAACACTCTTTGTAAAGAACTCAATTTAGATCCTTATACTACCAAGAGTAAAAAGCTTAGATCCGATTTTAATAAGAATTTTTTTAGTCAATGACTGATATAGTTTGTTTGCAGCATAATTGTTATACAATTCCACTTTTATTAGTATCACCTGTATTTGTAAAAAATACATTAAATACAATCAAGAATAAGTATTGTTATGTATGAACTAATTAAGAATTAAGTAGTTAAGTTTGCTCTTTTTTATATTGTTTTTCTATCAGTGAAAACCTATTATTGGCTTTCTGTTATCTTATACTGACTCTATTTATACTTTATATAAGCTGTTGGTTTTCCAAAATAAATAAATAAATAAATAATGTTTATATCTAATCATATAAATGTAACCACAGTGTCACGGGTCGACAATTCTGGCGTCATAATGACACAGTAATTGCTCCCCGGTCGCGCGGGTGACCATTAAACTCCGAGACCGCAGTACATTACAGTTTTTATTGCAACAAACAAACATTTCACCTGATGGGAAGTAAAATGTTTAATGTAAGAGATGCCTTCGTCCTAGATTCTGGTCCATGACCCAAAATGCTTTAGTGTAGCGTGACGGCCAAGTGAAGGTGTTATCGCTTGGCAAACGAGCAGAGGATAGCCTGATGTTAGGTGAATATATATACAAAGAGCTCCGTGGCCTAGTGGGTAGACCGTTTGGTTCGCACTCAATAGAGTACAGGTTCAGATCCCAGGTTGTGGCGAGTACCAATGAGACTTTTTCAGATCTCAAGTACATTATACGGACGCTCTAACGGTGAAGGAAAACGTGAGGAAACCCGCACATAGTTGGCCCAAGACGTATTGACCAGTCGTTCCTCTGGACTAGGCTGTCGATGTTGTGAGATTGCCGTATGTGCTTGGGCAACCATACGACATTTAGAAACCAACTGTCCTAGGCACTACAGTATTTCAAGAGTGGTTCGCTCGGAGAATACTGTATAAATCGTCCATTAACGGATGAAAAGGCCTAAGCTTTTTTAAACATACGAAACACCAGATGAGTTAGGCTGGGACTTTAAGATCCGGAATCGGGCCTGGCCCGGAAAAATTCATAGCACTGAAAATAGAACTCAGCGCTAATACAATAGAGTTGAAAATCGAAGTGTCGAGCGTCAATCTGTCATATTATTATATTATGACATTGACATTTGACTTGCTTGATACATCTTGTGTGTTTGATTTTCAGCTCTATCGTATTAGCGGCTAGCGCACAGTTCTATTTTCTGTGCTTTTAATTTTTCTCGGTCTTAGGAATTCCGGATTACCTACTTTTCATCGCCAGAAAATTTTTGGGTTTCTCGTAGACTTTTCTTTTGCGCGTACGTACTTGCGGGCAACATCTAGTGTATTATAGAGAGAAAAGGTTTGTTTGTTTGAATTAAATAGACTCTGAAACTACTGAACCGATTTTGATGAAAGACTCAGATTGAGTAAGTAGACTACGGGTAATGAACGTACTTTTATCGCGGGAAAATGTACGGTTTTCCGGTAAAACTTAGAAAATTGCATACATACGACGACGTTTAGATATATACATCTAAGTATCGAAATGTTTGTAAGAAATTTAAAGCAAAACACGGTATTAATAGAGTAGTTTAAACATTAAACAGTTTTCGTGTTTATCTTCGATAACAAAGTTGACAAAATAATTACGATGCAATCTATCCATCTTCTTTCAAATAATGAAATTAAAAACGTTACATAACCGTTTCACCGATCACACGATTTTACTTCAGCGATTTTTGTACAATTTCGTGTCTAAAAATAATAGGGGATCGGACAACATCTGAAATATTTAGTTTCATGAATATATTCAGAAATATTGATGCATTATTAGCTGGTAAATGTAAAAAAATATATTATTTTATGTGTAGTTTACTAATTAAATACATTTAAAAAGTACATTTTTTTTTTGCGTAATTGGTTAACAAAACCTACATCATTAGTTTACTTACATCATATTATACAAAAACATTCATTATGATAAGTATGACCTTAAACGCACAAATATCGGAGATATTTACAAATATGTTCCTGCGGCCGTATACTTTATACCTACTTCATTCATCCAAGAGTGACGTCATTTGTATGTCGATTTTAGTTGGAGCGTTTTTACGAGATTTGCGAAATTTTATATACAAATCGCTGTACCTTTGAAAATATTGACTTTTGATATACGGTTTCTTCTGAGAAGTTACTCATATTTAAGAGTACTATTCATTCATGCAATAAAAATAATCAGTCCGATTGCCTATTGTGTTTGTAAAAAGGTAGACTAGTAGAGATTAGAGAGTTTAGAGACAGGCTATCCTTGACTCGTGATAATACGATTTGGATATGTCACCGAAAAATTGTAAAAACCGTTACATTGTAATAAAACTAGCGAAATTGTAAAATGTTGATAGACTTCGGACGCGAATTTTCTGCCTATAATTTAACACAATATTTTTCGTTAGATTACAAATATAATATAGTTATAAATCTTTCGGCATATTTTTACAATCTCGTTAGTTATTTTACAATCTAACGGTTTTTATAATTTAACGGTGACAGATATAATGCCATCGCTATGACGCTCTCTTTGTAATATAATACATCTATGTATAACGCCATCTATTGGAAGCTACTATACTGAACAACTTAACGCTCCAAAGTACACAGATGTCGCTAGGTGTACAAATTTTTTTTTTCTATTCTTGTTTGATTTGATGTGCTTTAGGCACGATGAGAGTATTTTTGGTTTTTAATTATTAATAAAGGTTTATTTCTGTCATGTGTACTCTGTAATTAATTTTTTTTTGAATTTTTTTACTATCGTCTCTACATTTTGGACAAAGTTTTCTTAACTAATAATAATATAACGAATAGTATCACAATTTAAACAAGTTTTTCAAGTACTTAGCATGGGGAAGAATCAATCTGTATTGACATGGTGTGAAAAATCCATAAATATTGTTATTTTTGTTTACCGTAAGACTTATAAACGGCACCTAGACTCGGTACGAAGTATCATGAACGGTCATCTTTCTTTTTTTTTAAACGGGCATTGGTCACGCATTCCCACCATTGCAAATTCTGTGAGCCGGGATCGACTGCAGCAGCAAACCGCAAAAATCCTCAGAGGTACCCGAGGAATATGCCAATCTGTCTTAGGGTCCTAAGACCCGCAACGAAATTAATCAGAAAAAAGGTTGGAGGAGTAGAAAGAATTCGGGAATTCTCTCGCGTGAAGTAAAAGGCGCGATTATCCACTTTCAGGTTTCTTCTTCGCCTTTCATTGAGAATATTTTAGAGGATCTTTGCCTTCTGGTAGCAAAAACATAAATATGTAAACCAGCTTAAAAACTTAGGCCTTTTCATCCTCATTGGACGATTTATACAGTATTCTCTGAGCGAAGTAACCACTCTTGAAATACTGTAGTGCCTGGGACAGTTGCTTTTAAACGTCGTATGGCCCAAACACATACGGCATTCTCACAACATAGTCAGCCTAGTCCAGAGAAATGGTCAATACGTCTAGGGCCAACCATGTGCGGGTTTCCTCACGATGTTTTCCTTCACCGTTAGAGCGTCCGTATAATGTATTTGAGATCTGAAAAGTCTTAACCAGCTTAAATCTACAGTAAAATCACTTACTGGTTGCAGCCAATGCGGGCAAATTCACTTCACTCATTGCGAAATAATCAAATATTTTATCACCATCCTAAGAAGATCCGTCACTGCTACTGAAATACTTCGCAGCATATCTTTATGTTATTATAACTAGCCTTGGTGTGAGAAAACTAATCTGTAACCTCCATAAAATGCACCTTATCAATTGGCAATAAAGTTGAATATGGATTGACGAAATAATGAAGCAAATGCAAATATTCAAATTAAGTAAATAAGATAAAAGTTTACGTAGTTACTAGTTAACATTTTCACAATAATGTTTAAAAATTACCATTATTGAGCAATTGCCTTGTATTTTTATGAAAACTTTTTTGGGAAAAGTCGTATTAAATAGCCCATTGGTTAGAAATAAAAACATCCGAGGAGTAACAAATGCAATAATTGCTTTCTCTCATCTTCATTTCAACATTTATTCCTGTTTTTCTGTAAGGCCGTGATACCGCTACCGTCAAGCCGGCTCATTCACGCCAAAGAAATGCGTATTTGATCAAAATCTAAAATTATTTTTAAAATGGGCTGTCAGCCTCTAAGGTCATACACTGTTCTGCGACAAAACGTCATTGTTACGTCAGAGTATGACAAGATAATTGAGACGTCATATATAGAAGCGCTGCAATAATACATGTTTTTTGATCAAAATCTTAAATTATTTGGAAATGGGCTGTCAGCCTCTAAGGTCATGATTACACTATTTGTTCTGCAACTAAACGTCATTGTTACGTCAGAATACGTCAAGATAATTGAGATGTCATACATAGAAGTAAGCGCTGCGATATACACGCGTATGTTGGTTATTGCAACGAAATAATATTCAAAACCCTATGACGAAGCAGGAAGCCAGGCTGATGAGATTAAGTTTGATGTGTCTGTCTGTATGTTTTTCAGTGACATCGTCGCTTCGAAACGAAAGGTCCGATTTAGATGGGGTTTTTTATTTTAAAAGTCTGACATGACGGAGTTTTCTTAGCTAAAATTCATCATCATCAGCTTTCTCAATACTTGACAATTTTGAGGCTACTTTATCTGCCAAGCTTCCCATGTTTGTACAAAATATACTTCACGTTATAGAGGACCTCTGTGGCTCAGTGGTTCAGCGCGTTGGTGCTCAAGCCGGGGGTCGCAGGTTTGAATCCTGCCGTAGGAACAAAAAGATTTTCTGTGTTCCTGGGTCATGGATGTGTATTAAATATGTGCATAATATAGTAAAAATCTTAAATATATGTATAGTATAAAAGTATTAAATATACTTCCCGTTTCTGGTACCTGTAACACAAGTTCTTCGGATACTTAGCACGGGGCCAAATTGACGTGGTGTGAAGCGTAAAAAAAAATTGTAGTACCTAAGTTCCTGTAGTTAAATTAAGAGCCAATAAACATAACAGATTGGCGGGATGTAAATTTCAGTTATTTAATGTATTTTTATTGAACAAATTATTAAAAAAAACCTTAGTAATATGTTACTTCCCATGACTTAGAAACCGGTGGTAACAATTAAAACCTGCTAGTTTCTTGCAAATCTTCAAAACAAATGAAATAATGAAAATAGAGTTTTGTGAACCACACGACACAGTAAGGCTAGTCTAAAGTGTAAACTACGCCTTGCCGTGTAATTACACGTGTCACGCACACACATATTGTAACGAAACTACGCCATATTATAATTATCACTTTGTAGGCGAGCCGTTGCGATGGTGGCGTGGCCTTAGTTTTTTTTTTTTTTTTTTTCGACAAAGACCTGATTCATTTTTTTGATGGACAGACGGACAGAGCGAAACTAAAAGGGTTCCTCAAGTAAGTACTTTTTTCCGATGACACTTCTCTAATTTTTTATGTGAAGCGACAACAGTCAGACTACGACGAGGTAAATAGTACTCTCTCAAAAATAGTACATTGGTTTAATGTTAATAACTTACCTTTAAATTATAAAAAAACAAAATGTTTAAAGTTTACATTGCCCAATGTTAGGCAAGTTCAAACCAATATACTATTAAATGATGAGAAAATGAATTTTGTGGACACCACTGTATTTTTAGGTATAACACTAGATAGTAAATTACAGTGGGGTCCTCATATTGCTAATCTTGCAGATAGGCTCAGTTCTGCAGCATATGCAGTCAGAAAAATTAGAGAAATTTCTGACGAAGACACGGCGCGACTTGTTTACTTTAGTTACTTTCATAGTAGAATGTCTTACGGCATCCTTTTATGGGGAAGTGCCGCAGACATTAATACAATATTTGTGCTGCAGAAGCGAGCAATACGTTCAATTTACAAAATGTCCCCCTTTGAATCTCTGAGAGAAAAGTTTAAAGAAATAGGTATTCTGACCGTCACTTCTCAATACATTTTGGATAATGTATTATACGTTAGAAAAAATATCAGTAATTTTAAAACTAAAAGCGACAATCACTGTAGAAACACTAGAAATAAGCACAAGCTAGATATACCGGTGATCAGACTAAGTAAAGTAAGTAAATCATTTAAAGGTCAATGTATACGCCTATACAATAGAATCCCAGAAAACGTTCAAAATCTTTCCATTAATAAATTTAAAAAAGTAGTTAAAGAACGCTTGTGTGCAAAAGCCTATTATAAAGTCAATGATTTTATTGACGATCGCACACCTTGGAAATAGGATGGCCACCTGCAAGGCTGCTTCTATGTACTATCTGTATCTGACTTTTGTCAATATTATGTAGACCTAAGTTTTCACATTGTAAACAACTTCATTTTTTTAAAAAAGAACAATTTTCCATCTTTTTGCTAAAAAATGGCCCCGTGCGAGTATCTTATGCCGGTTCTTCTCGCCGGGTTAGTTCCCGAACCGGTGGTAGGCATCAAGTAGGGACAATTCTTTAAGCGTTACTTTGTAACCAATATGGAAATAAAACTTTTTTGATTTGATTTTGATTTGATTTGATTTGATAAATACGGCACCCTAAAAAGGCAAAGCTGATTGGCTGATGCATCAACGGTTAGAAATTTGAAATTTTGCTCACGTATTTCTCATATGACGTAGAAATCCACTAAGGAAGGATTTTTCAAAATTCAACCCCTAAGGTTTTAAGCTTTCATCCCCTATATTACCCATATTGGGGATGAAAGCTTAAAACCAAATTTTTAAAATAATTAATTCTAGTAATATTATATTCAAACATTTTGCTTGATTTTCACATAAAATTAAAATTCCTAATTATATTATAACAACATTTGGATTCCCCTTGTTATTCTTAATCAACTCGTTTGAACCAATTGAGACGATCTCAGATAATTAAGCACGAATTAGCGAAGGTGTAAATAGGATTAGGTCTTATGGTAACAAATATCTAATTAAGGGAGGATGACACTGACGTACAATATTTAGGGAAATTAACGAATTGATACCCGACGAAAACCGAGGCGTGTTAGACGTCTGTGTGCGTACGTGTGCGTGGGCGTGTGCGTGTGCGTGTGTGTGTGTGTGTGTGTGTGTGTGTGTGTGTGTGTGCGTGTGTGTGTGTGTGTGTTTGTTTGTGCGTGCGTGTGTGTGTGTAACTCTAAAATTATTAATCGGCTGATTAACCGATTTTAATGTAGTTTTTTTTAAAGCGTAAAGTGTTTTTAGCTATAGTTCATCATCTGTGTGTTACATAATCCAGGCCACAAACTATCGGTATTCCAAATTTCATTCAAAACCGTTTAGCATTTTTTTGTAAAACATAGTGAAACACACATATTCACATATTTACATATGTCACCGTAAAATTGCAAAAACCGTTAGATTGTAAAATAACTAACGAGATTGTAAAAATATGTCGAAAGATTAAAAACTATGTATTTATAATCTAACGGAAAATAACGTGTTAAATTATAGGCAGCATATTCGCGTCGGAAGTCTATCAATATTTTACAATTTCACTAGTTTTATTACAATCTAACGTTTTTTACAATTTTACGGTGACACATACAAACTCTCGCACAAGTCTGATTTTTTTTCTTACAAAATTAGTAATATGTTATCAACGTAAAATGTAACGCATACATTACCTTAATGCTATCAAGAATAAAATATTATTATCTTTACAAATATTTGGCGTTTAAATTATGTAATGACACGTGGACGTGTTGGAAATTTTACGTTCGACACCGCACATGTCATGCCGCGGTTATTTCCTATATCCAACGGCTATTGTTTACATTACAAGAATCGTTTTTTCCTAACGATGGTTTTTATCTCGAACTAATTTAGGCACATGGAGAGTAAAATTAAGGTCGTGTCAGGAAGATCTCGCACATGAGCGGTACGATTTTAGATAATAATAACTCCCTTCACCGATATCGGTGACGGTGGCCGGTTTCAGTGAAACCACGCCAGTTACGCAGGAGTAATTTTATAGTGCCCAAGTGTGTGCGCAGTATACAAGAGCACTCTCTGTTCCTTTACTCTCATAATCCAGTGGGACAGATAACCGACACGATTGACGAGAGATCAGGCGCAGGTCGGACTTTTTACATGCCCATCCGACGCATGGATCATCTTTCTTGTCAGACAATCAGGTGATCAGACTGCTTTGTCCTAACCAAACTTAGAAGCAACATTTTTTGTTGTTCCAATGTGGGAATCGAACCCACTCATCGAACCACTAGACCACGGAGGCTGTTAAGAACGATTTCAGATATTTTAACGCCATCTGTCGGAAACGACTTATGCTTTCACTATAGCTTAACGTGTATGCAACTTCCATAGAATATACTCTACTGTCTATCAATTATTAATTGATGTTAGTGACTATTAAAATTTTCTGGTCTAACCCCCTTACTAATAAAAATATTTATCCAGTAGTTAAGCAATACAATGATTTGTGTTTGTCAGGCAAGCGACTTTTCCAACACATAAGACAAGAATAAATGTATTGTTTATCTACTGGATTAATATTTTTATTAGTAAGGGGGTTTATATATAAAAGGCAAACCTGACTGACTAATCTATCAACGCGCAGCCGAAACTACTGAACGGATTTTGCTGAAATTTGGCATACAGATAGTTGTAATGACGTAGACATCCGCTAAGAAAGGGTTTTTGAAAATTAGCCCCCTAAGGGGGTGAAAAAGGGGTTAAAGTTTTTTATGGAAACCGAACTCCGCGCGGACGAAGTCGCGGGCAAAATCTAGTAAAATATAAGCACAAGTTTGTTACTATAAAACGACCTGAAGGTCGATTCTGCTAATTAAATCCTGCAATGATACAGTTACAATCCAGTCTCATACATGCATACATATAATCACGCCTCTTTCCCGTAGGGGTAGGCAGAGACCACTTCTTTCCACTTGCTACGATCCTTACATACTTGTTTTGCTTCATCTACTTTCATTATTCCCTTCATACATGCTCTTCGGTTTAGGGTACTCTTGACCTGGCCTTTTTTCAAGACGTCCTTGATTTGGTCTCGAAACGTCCGCCTAGGTCTACCCCTTCCAACACTTCCATTCACACTCGCATTATACACTTTTTTCGTCAATCGTTATTCATACATTCTCTCAACATGGCGAAACCATCTGGGCATACATTTCTCAATTTTTGTCACTACATCTTCTTTCAGACCACAACGTTTCCTTATCTCACTATTTCTTATCCTGTCACCCAGTTTAACTCCTATCATGCTTCTTAATGCTCTCATTTCATCTGTATTTATTCTGCTTTCATGTTTCTTCTGCCATACCCAACTTTCACTTACACTTACCCAACACCGTACATGAGTGTCGGAACCAACACCCCCGCAAGCACAGCCAAACGAGCCTTGTTAGACACCTTCTGTTCATGAAGGAGTGCAAAGTTCCATTCACCATGTTTCCTGCATTCACTCTTCTTTCAATATCACTCTCACACTTTCCATCTCTTGTAAACTTTGAACCCAGATACACAAAATCATTCACCTGTTCAATTTGTTCATCTCCAATCACGATATTGCACTCTGTCACTGTCTCATCTCTTTCAAACACCATCACTTTCGTCTTCTTTACATTCATCTTCATTCCCTTTCTAGTAAAAGCTCCACTCATCGCAGTTATCATCTCCTGCAACTCCTCGGCCGAAGACGCAAGTAATACTTGGTCATCAGCATAGAGAAAACATTTGACGAGTAACTCATTCATTCTCAACCCACTTTCATTCTCTTTTAAATCTGTCAAGCAATTGTCCATGAACAGATTATCAGCCACGGTGACGCTACACATCCCTGTCTAACAATTTTTTCGATATTGAACCAATCCCGTCTCGATTTGTTAAAATTGTAAGATGATATTCTGATGAACGTCAAACGCGTTTCGATTGGTTTAAACTCTAATAATCATTTTATGATATCAAGACGATTCATTTATAATCCAATAAAAATAAAATAAATGAATTGGGGATCAGATTTAATTTTTAATTGCAGAAATGAATAGTACTCTTAAATATGAGTAACTTCTCAGAAGAAACTGTATATCAAAATATTTTCAATGGTACAGCGATTCGTATACAAAATTTCGCCAGTCTCGTAAAAACGCTCCAGTCGGGCCACGAGTGACGTCACTCGTTGGTTACAGACTACAGTGCATGAAGTATAATATGGCCGCCGGAACATATTATTTGTAAATATCTCCGATATTTGTGCGTTTAAGTTCATACTTACCATAATGAATGTTTTTGTATATGATGTAAGTAAACTAATGATGTAGGTTTTGTTTACATTTATCAAGTAGTAATGCCTCAATATTTCTGAATGTTCACATGTTGTCCGAACCCCTATTGAGTCCACCAATGAGAAGTACAAACACCTTAATATGCTTCTCGGTACGGTACTTTTAGACTGAGATGATAACATTTTGTAACCGCTGAATATAAAGATAGATAATATTTAAACTACGCTTCCACTTTGTTCACATCGTGAAAACTTAAAAGCGTAGTCCAATTTGCTATCCAAATATTGAACACTCAGCTTATACTAACGTTCGAACGACGCGCGACGCCCGCGCCGTACAAGTGTTTTGGGTGTCGAATTTCTGTACTCAAATACTCTTTGGCTGTGGAATTTGCAATCATCCTTATGGCTTTCACCCTGGACTTGAAGACATATCACATTTTCTTAATACACCACTGGATAGAAGATCAAAAAGAATTCAATACGCCAAGTGGAGACTGGAATGCATCGTGTATTGTGTATTAGTGTATTTGACGACCTCCCGCCAAGGAACAAAAAAGTTTTCTGTGTTCCTGGGTCATGGATGTGTGTTAAATGTGTGTATAATATAATAAAAAACTTAAATATAAGTATAGTATAAGAAGTATTAAATATATTTCCGTTGTCTGGTACCCGTAACACAAGTTCTTCGTATACTTACCACGGGGCCTGACTGACGTCGTGTGAAGCGTTCATAGATATTATTATTATTATAATATATTATTAGTAGTTTAGATTTAACAGCCTGCGTGCTCCAGTAGTTTAGAGCTTGGCTCTCTATTCGGACGTATGTCGTGGGTTCGATTCCTGCGTTAGAACAACAAAAAATTTGGTTAGGACATTGCAGGCTGATCACCTGATTGTCTGATAAGTAAGATGATCCATGCGTCGGATGGGCATGTAAAATGCGGTCCTGCGCCTGATCTCTCGCCAGTCATGTCGGTCATCCGACCCACTGGGTTACGAGAGTAAAGGAAGAGCACACTCTTGTGTACTGTGCACACACTTGGGCATTATAAAATAACTCCTACGTAGCTGGCCTGGTTTCAATGAATCCGAATAAAGAGGAAAAGTTTGTTTGCATTGAATAGGCTCCGAAACTACTGAACCGATTTTGATGAAATTTGGCACAGATGTAGGAGTAGACCACGGGGAAGGACATAGGCTACTTTTTATCGCAAAAAAAATACGGTTTCTACAAAATTAACTATTGCATGCACAAAGTCGCGAGCAACATCTAGTATTTTATAATAACCACATTAAACCACTACTATTTTATTATAATATATTACTTAGTAACAATTACCAAGTTATCTTATGGTATAAATATACGTATGTATAACAATCTTTACTAAAGTTATAATCATTGCAATTAATACTCGTACTGAATTACAGACGTTGAAATGAATATTCTCAATGGTTACAAAAGTGTAAAAGAAACCGAACACTTATCTTAAAAGAGATTTGCTTTAAATCTATCTAAAAGCTGGATTTTTACAGAATATTCTGCGGTAAATTGAAATTAAAGCTATTTCGCTATAACGGAGCATAGGAAAGCTTTTTATGATAACATCGCTTTTACACTACGCCGTGTTTTCAGAACGTCTCAGACACGAGATAGCAGCTGTTCTTGATAAATAACTCCTTTCGTAAGGGTCATTTTACACTACGCGTTTGTGACTCATTACCGCCATGTATTAGACGCGTTTTCAAATTGTTTCAGGCTAACGTCTCAGACTTAGAGATATCCGCTGCTAGGCTTGATATGTTTATAATATAGTATATGTTGCCCGTGACTTCGTGCGCGCAAAAGGTAATTATGCAGGATCCGTACATTTTAATGCGATGAAAAGTAGCCTATGTCCTTCCCCGTGGTCTACTTTTTATATATACCAAAATTCATCAAAATAGGTCTAGTAGTTTCGGAGCCTATTCAATGCAAACAAACAAACTTTTTCAATCTATGCTAATCTATACTAGTATAAAAAATATTAGTATAGTCTGAATAACTCATTTCGTTAGGGCGATTAAACTCTATGTATGCCTTTGAGATAAATTTTTATTTTTAAGTAGGCCTTAGTGATAAAACGTAAGTCGATTATTCAGTATTCTGTTTTTGAATGATAAATTATTCTTAAATTGATTTAAAAATTCAGCAACAATATTCTAGCTGAATGATAAAATCAATCAATTCGTATTGTAGCTGGTAAAAAAAAGCCATCGTACGTTATCGTATATTTTTTTAGTTTGAATTTCTTTTTCGAATGGTTAGAGATATTTAAGTAAATATTTATGCTAGGAATGTCGTAAAAACGTATTTTTTGAGGGTCAATTCTGCTAAATAAAATCTGCATTAATAAAGTTACAATCAACTCTCGATACGCTAAAACTACCAAACGGTATTCTAGTAAACGTCAAACGAACGTGAAACGCGTTCTGATTGGTCGAATCTTCATAAAATCAGTTCATGATAACAATCATGTCGCTTCACATAGAATGCAATCAAAGAACAATGAAAGTTTACTTTAAATACGGGAATTGAGGTTCAGAATTCGAACGCTCTGTCTCTACGGTGCCTTATTCGTATCTTTTTAGCCCCTATAAATAGAGATGTATACCGTATCATTAACTCGCGAGAGCCGAGATTGATAATACTGGGGCGCGGGTTCAAAACCATTTCGTCGGAAAAAGGGAAATTGAGATATAAAACCTGTGTAGATAAGGCATTGTAATAAGGACATAAGGGCGCGTCACACATGCCACGGTAGAGCGTCTTTTTTATCTAAGCGAAGTATAATTATTATCTTTTCTTATTTTTCGAAAAAATATCAGTGAATAGGTTATATTGCTTAACTCTTTGGAGATTTTTAACTTGTGACTTTTACGAACACTTTTTATACAGGTTATAAAAGGTGGAAGTAAAAAGAAAATATTCTTACAATTAAATAATATAATATTTTGTATGTGAAAGTTTGTGAGTTGTGTGAATGGATGTTTGTTTCACGCAAAAACTACGGAACGGATTACGATGAAGTTGGTATGGTAGTAGTTTAGGCTCTGGATACTTTTATCCCTAAAAAGTACTGTGTTCCTTTGGGATACTGTATTTACGAGAACAGAGCCGCGGGCAACAGCTAGTGAAAAATAATATAGGTACCTGTTAAAAAGCATTTAAAATGCTCAGACACTCCGATGTTATTTAAATTAAATTTATTTTCTGCAGGCGAAGGCAATATATACTCCTTGGGGAATATTTCAAAGCAACTATGTTATATGTAAAATTATAACAGCCAGTACGCGTGTTATAATATTGATTTGTTAAATATAATACATATGATAAATACCATGATTTTCCGATTGTTTTAAAAATATGTAAATAGTTATGTAAATAATATATTTAGTAATTAATGTTATTTTGTATAAAACTGTAGATAACACCTGTTAGTTGTTGATGTTCACAAGTCGTAAACAACACTTGTTGTTTACGACTTGCTGTGCTGTGATAAACACCAGGTGTACAGTGACTCACACCCGGTGGGCGAGTCGAAGGGTGGGGACACGTTATAAAAGACGGCTGTTGACGTGCTCCATCACTTTTGCTCGAGCCGTGACCAAGCAAGGAACTCTAATTTGGCGAATTAAAGATAAGTATAATTTCTATTGTCAAAATAGTTAATAGATTAATTATTTATTTTATAGTGTTTATCTGTTTTAAGTAATTAGTGTTACATACCTAGCTATAATTGCTTAAAAATGAGTACTTGTGTTCTTTCACAATAAATTATTATTTATTGCTTATTGCTGTTTTATGGTTAATGTGCCTTGCTTAAATAATAAATTTATAATATAGCTATAACTTTATTTTATTTACTATACTTTTGGATTAAATATGTAATGAAATTATTATTATTATTCGATAGAATTTGCTTTTATACTTTATAAATTTTGATTTATGTTTTAATACATTTTTATTTTTATAACATCAGAAGTGGGATTGGCCCATTCACAATTAGTTGATTGTTTAGTTCATTAATTATTATTTTTTTACGTTTCAGATCATGGACCCGTCTTTGCTAAAAGACTTTTTTGAGGCCATACGTGATGCCGTTTCATCGAAGCCCCAGAACGATGATGTCGCTCTGCC
The DNA here is from genome assembly GCA_905404095.1 of Glaucopsyche alexis. Lineage (NCBI taxonomy): Eukaryota > Metazoa > Arthropoda > Insecta > Lepidoptera > Lycaenidae > Glaucopsyche > Glaucopsyche alexis. Next base: position 4,419,462 of record FR990057.1, read on the forward strand.
AATCTTCGACCCGGAGAAAAGCGACAACGGCGCAGCAATGTGGTGTGAGAATATTAAGAAGCTGGGAGACGAGCTTAAATGGAGTGGCATCCAGCTGACTGCTAAAGCTGGTAAGGCCCTACGGGGCTCTGCTTTAATTTGGTTCGAATCGTGGGAACCTGAGGATGGGAGATCCTGGGTGAACTTTAAGAAAGAAATATGTGACCTTTTTCCTGAAAAAAAGAATTTGACCGAAAGACTTTCTAGAGCTGTATTATATTCTTCTGATGCTGCCAACACGTACTGTGAATATGCTAGAGAAAAACTTAGATTGTTACGTAATACAAAGATAGCCTTTACTGAACTTCAGTTAGTCGAGCTTGTTTGTGGTGGTATACGCGAAATAAGTGTAAAATTAGCTTGCCTTAATAGTTCTTTAAAAACTACACCAGAACTAATAATTTTGCTATCGACGCATATTAAATTACCTCGTAAGAGACCTATAGATAATAGCAACGTGGTGCAACAGTCGCAGTTAGACCCTTCTACTTCTGGCTTTAATCCAAAACGCTTAAGAATAGATTCGGGAACAAAATCCGGTGTAGCTAAACGTTGTTACAATTGTGATGAGGTAGGGCATTTTAAAATTCAATGTCCAAATAATTCAAAAACCAAAAATTTACATATTAAGAAAAGTGAAAATCTAGAAAACCCTGTAACTCGCCCAGAAGTTCCAAATTGCACAGTTTGTAAAAAGATCGGTCATGTTGCTGAAAAATGTTTTTTTAAGCGTCCTCAGCAGCATGACACGGCAGCACTAGTTAATTCTGATAAATCGTGACTAAATCTTATTACTATTTATATTAACCACCATAAAATAAATTGCTTAGTTGATACTGGGGCGAGCTGCAGTATACTGAAAGAATCTGTTGCCCGGCGTCTGGAATGTCATATATCTCCCCAATCTTTGTATATAGATGGTATAGGTAATGGGAAAATACACGTGTTCGCTACCTTAACGGCCTCTGTTCGATTTGATGACGTTTGTCTTGAGTTAGACTTTCACATTGTGAGGGATACAGATTTTGTTTACGATTGCATAATTGGTATAAATGCTATCAAGCATCCAGATGTAACGATCATAGTTGATAGTACTGGCAGTAGAATAATACGTACACCTCATTCAATGGAAAATCATAGTGTTAATCTGATTAATATTACGTCTGATGCGCATAATATTTTGATAAATTTATTAGGTCATCTTGATTCAAGTTTACAACAAAAAATTAAAAATATTTTTGAAAAATACCCCTCGATAATCCCTTCGTCAGGGTCTATTAGCACAGTTACAACAGCAGAATTAGTCATTAGATTAAAAGATGATAAGGTTATTAATTATCGCCCCTATCGACTAGCACCTGTTGAGAGGGAAAAGATAAAGGAAATAACAAATGATCTGATAAATAATGGAATAATTCGGGAAAGCTCTTCAGATTATGCTAGTCCGGCACTTTTGGTAAAAAAAAAAGACGGAACCGACCGAATGTGTGTTGATTTTCGAGCACTAAACAAAATAATAGAAAAGGAAAGATACCCTCTCCCTCTCATACAGGACCAACTAGATCGACTAGGTAAAGCTAGATATTTCATTTCTATCGATATGAAAAATGGTTTTTACCAAATTCCAGTATCCTCTGAATCTATAAAATATACTGCATTTATAACACCGGATGGACATTTTGAGTTTTTAAAAATGCCATTTGGCATATGTAATGGACCATCAGTTTTTCAGCGAGCTATTAATAAAGCTGTTAAACACCTTAAATTTTTGCTAGTATATGTTGATGACCTGTTAATTCCTTTTTTTCTGTTGATGAAGGCTTGCAATATTTAGATCAAACATTAAGTGCCTTAAGCTTAGCAGGATTTACTATAAATCTGAATAAATGTAAATTTTTTGAGACCAGTATAGAGTATTTAGGAAATGTTATCTCTGAAAAAGGTATTAGACCAAGCGAAGAAAAAGTATCTGCACTTGTCAACTCCCCAGTCCCGACGTCAGTAAAACAAGTTAGACAATTTATGGGTTTAGCGAGTTATTTCCGTCGATTTATTCCAGAATTTGCTTCTCGTACTGCCAGTATTACCAAATTGACCAAAAATGATCAAAAGTGGGAATGGGGGCGGGAACAGGATGAGGCTCGCGAATATATTATAAAACATTTAACATCCCAACCACTTTTAACAGTATTTGATCCAGAGGCACCGACAGAGCTATATACTGATGCCAGTGCTCTAGGTTATGGTGCAATACTGTTACAAAATATTAATGGTTTGAATAGAGTCGTAGGATATTTTAGTAAAAGAACGAGCCCAGCCGAGTCCCGCTACCATTCTTACGAGCTGGAGACGTTATCGATATACAATGCTCTTAAACATTTTCGTGTTTATCTATTAGGTAAAAACTTTAAAATTATCACTGACTGTAATGCAATCAAATCTACTTTTCACAAAAAGGACATATCCCCTCGTGTCGCACGATGGTGGACCTACCTTCAAGATTTCTCATTTGAAGTAGTTTATAAAAAAGGAAAATTTGTTGGACATGTTGATTATCTTAGTCGAAATCCAGAGGGATCTTCTCCAACAGTAAATGAGCAAGTAAACCTTATTGCTCCTCGATATTCATGGTTAGAAATAGCTCAGTTAAAAGATGCTGAAACTCAGGCACTGGCTGAGAGGGTCCAATCTGGAGATATTAGTCAATACGTATTAAAGAATAATTTATTATATTACAAACTAAATGATTTCACAGATCCAAAGCTATACGTACCCAAGGGTAGTAGATTAAACATCCTCCGAATGTATCACGATGACAATTGTCATGTAGGACAGGAAAAGACTTATGAAAAGATATTGGAAAATTTTTGGTTTCCCGGTATAAATAAATTCATCAAAAAATATATATCTCACTGCTTAGTTTGTGTATCTACAAAGTCTCACCATGGTCCAAAACAAGGACTGCTTCATCCGATTGAAAAAAATTCCAATACCTTTTCATACAGTTCATTTAGATTGTACTGGCCCGTTTACTCAGTCTAGTGAAGGATTCAAACATATCCTTTTAATTGTTGATGGATTTACAAAATTTTGTATCCTGAAACCCTTGAAAGGTTTATCGGGAGGTGAACTGGCCAATACCATTCGCGATTCTATTTTATTATTTGGAACTCCATCCCAGGTTATTACTGATCGAGGTAGCAATTTTAGTTCTCAACAAGTACGATCTATGTTTAAAGACCTGCAAATTGAACATCATATGATTGCGACTGGTACGCCACGGGGCAATGGGCAGGTTGAACGTTATGTTTCCACGGTAATTGATATGCTATCAACGACATGCAACGTTACGTCAGATTGGCCGAACAATCTTTATAAAGTACAACAGTCCATAAACACGACAGTACAAAAATCCACGGGATTTGCACCACTTAGATTATTGATAGGCCGTGACTCAAATATACCATCCGTTCAAGCTCGATTAAATGAAATAGTTACTAATGAAAATGAACAACTTATTGATGTACGCTCTGATAGAACTTTAGCTCAGCAGCGCCTTAAAGTAAGATCTGATTATTCCAAGAGACGTTTTGATTCTACTCGACGCGATAATTTAAAATTTAATATCGGTGACATAGTTTATGTTAATCAGGACCACAGAAGACATGATAAATTAAAACCTAAATATAAAGGCCCTTATCAAGTAATTAAAATTTTAAATAATGATCGTTTTTCATTAAAGGGGTCAGGAAATTTACGAGACATAATTATTTCTAAAGAAAAACTCAGGATTTGGCCAGGGGAATGGGTTGAACAAAACGTCTCATTGAAAAATGATTTAGAAAATAGTTCTGATGATGATTGTATTTTAAACCATCAAAATGGTTAGACTCTAAATGTAGAGTGTAGGGAATTTGGTGAAATTAGTACTGATGAAGACAATCTGTAAAAATTAAGTTGTGTAATGAATCATGAATAACTATGTAATATAGTAAAGTAAAAAAACTAAGAAAAATATAATAAGGTTGAGCTGGTCGTTAGTGAAATGTTGGCTTGGTCTTCACGGGCAGCGGTGATGGAGCCATACATTGTTAAACTCACTAACTTGCGAATAATATAATATGTAGCTGGTCGTTAGTGATGTTGATTTCGGCTTGGTCTTCACGGGCAGCGGTGATGGAGCCGTACATGGTGATACTCGCTAACTTTTTGGAGTGTAGAATTGGACATGACATGGCAATTGAATGATTCATGACACAAGAGAACAAACAATTATATTGCAATTATGTTGTATTATATTCTGATTATTAAAAGTTCCATAATTTAGCTTTTTTTTTATATTCATACTTATATATTTTTTTAATACTTTACTTTTGTTTTTATCATGTACTTCGAGAACGAAGTACTTATCAGAATGGCCGTGTTATAATATTGATTTGTTAAATATAATACATATGATAAATACCATGATTTTCCGATTGTTTTAAAAATATGTAAATAGTTATGTAAATAATATATTTAGTAATTAATGTTATTTTGTATAAAACTGTAGATAACACCTGTTAGTTGTTGATGTTCACAAGTCGTAAACAACACTTGTTGTTTACGACTTGCTGTGCTGTGATAAACACCAGGTGTACAGTGACTCACACCCGGTGGGCGAGTCGAAGGGTGGGGACACGTTATAAAAGACGGCTGTTGACGTGCTCCATCACTTTTGCTCGAGCCGTGACCAAGCAAGGAACTCTAATTTGGCGAATTAAAGATAAGTATAATTTCTATTGTCAAAATAGTTAATAGATTAATTATTTATTTTATAGTGTTTATCTGTTTTAAGTAATTAGTGTTACATACCTAGCTATAATTGCTTAAAAATGAGTACTTGTGTTCTTTCACAATAAATTATTATTTATTGCTTATTGCTGTTTTATGGTTAATGTGCCTTGCTTAAATAATAAATTTATAATATAGCTATAACTTTATTTTATTTACTATACTTTTGGATTAAATATGTAATTAAATTATTATTATTATTCGATAGAATTTGCTTTTATACTTTATAAATTTTGATTTATGTTTTAATACATTTTTATTTTTATAACACGCGCAACTACGTAACAAAATATAGTCAAGTTTGTAGACCTCTTTAGCTCAGTGATTAAGCGCGTTGGTGCTCATGCTGGGGGTCGGGGATTTGAATCCCGCCGAAGGAACTAAAAGTTTTCTGTGTTCCTGCGTCACGGATGTGTTTAAATATATGTATATTAAAAATCTTAAACATATGTTTAGTATAAAAGTATTAAACATACTGCCAGTCAGTGCCAGGGTCTTAGTAGCCTACCTGTAAGAGAAGTTCTTTGGATACTCAGCGCGGAGCCAGATTGACGTGGTGATAAGCGTCCATAAATATTTTTATTATTTTATATTATTACTATGATATGACTAAATTAAACGACTTTATTATATATACAAAATATATTTTACCAAACTGCAATAATAGTATTATCGATAAATACTTATACAAACAAAATACGTGCATCAATCTTAATTTAATTAATGCCATATAAACACCAATAAATAGAACTGATAATTAATTTTATGCGGCGTATCTGTTGATATTTGTACAGTTATCGTCGAACGTGTGAATGGTGCTTTATGATATTAATAAATTGTTTGGAAAGAACGAGGAATGGAGAATATAATTCGTCATTTTCCCCTTATTTTCCTCCGAATTGGCCGCAGAGTAGCTCTGTACAAGGGTTCAGTATGTGAAAAAAACAACAACTACCTATGGTTATATTGCACACGATCTACACGGACTAAATGTAATTTATTGTATGTGTTGGTAATCTAACGGTTTTTTACAATTTTACGGTGACATATTATATAATACGAATATTGATTCGATAGAAAGGTAATTTATATGTATATCACTACATAGTATAAAACGAAGATGCTTTTTCTGTCTGTCCCTATATATTATGCTTCGATCATTAAAAATACGAAACGGATTTTGATGCGGGTTTTTTATAGATAGAATGATTCAAGAGGATGGTTTATATGTATATAACATGTATAATATTATAGTAGAGAAACAATGATAATTTTAGAGGTTTCTAATGTCATGTAATCACATTTTTTTTGCTTACATTGCAAACTCCGACTGAACCCTACGAGATAGATCAAAATAATAATGTAACTGCGACACGTATACATTGCGGTGGACGCGTTACCTTCAAAGCCGGCGCGTTATACGGCATTACGAGTGTCTATACGTGGTAAGAGTTGTCAGGAAATGTTAGTCATGTTATTTTTCTGTAAATATAACGCAAATTTTTAGTTATGCATACTGTTATTACTTACGTAGTATTGTAACATTATATTAATTTGCTGTGCATGTCTTTTAAACTCTACCCCCCTTACTAATAAAAGCTGTATTAGCTTTGAATACCTATACAGTGTTTTGATCACGTCACACAAGTACCTACATGTTTGGTCATAGCAAGATGCAAAACTGAAGACTCTCTACATGATGAATAGTATCTTTAATCCAGGATTAGAATTATAAATATTTGTTTTCCTCTAAGATTAACTTATTAGATTAGTTTATAAACTAAATTTTAGTAAAAACTAAAAACACACACAATGTCGGTACTCGGAGACTGTAAAAGTTAATGACACCATTCCTTACTCCCTCGTCGGTAATAGCGGCATCCGTAGTTATTACCTTTTAACATTACCCGCAAAACTAGTTTCGAGAAAATTTTAAATGTGTTTATATTAGGGGATGAAGCGTTAATTTTCACTAAGAATTTTAAAATGGCTGATATTAATAACAATAATTTATTAATCTATTTAAATAAAAGGCAAAGCTGTTTGACTGGTGTATCAACGCACAGGTCCTTAAGGCTTGAAATTTGAAATTTTGCACACGTACCTATTTCCCATATGACGTAGAGTAATGAAGAATTTTTCAAAATTCAACCCCCGCGCAGGTAAAATAGAGGATGAAAGTTTGAAACCTAATTTCACGCGGGCGAAGCCGTGGGCAAATAATACTAGTAATAAGAGATCAGAGGGCCTAGCAAGAACATTTGACGATCTCTGTGGCTCAGTGATGCAGCGCGTTGGTGCTCAAACCGGGGGTCGCGGGTTCGAATCCCGCCGAAGGAACAAAAATGTTTTGCTGTGTTGCTGGGTCATGGATGTGTATTAAATATGTGTATTATATAAAAAATCTTAAATATATCTATAGTATAATAGTATTAAATATACTTCGTTGTCTGGTACCTGTAACACATGTTCCTCGCATACTTAGCACGGGGCCAGATTGACGTGGTGTGAAGCGTCCATAGATATTATATTTAACAGCGGCTTAAACATAACTTCGCACCTTCGGTGCAACAAAGTCACAACTGCTTATTATTCAACTTTACAGGAGAGAACTTTTAAGATTTTTTTCACATTTATTTCATGATTTCTGGATCACTTTTTATAGTAGGCTTAAACCTTTATAGTAGGCTAAAAACTTAGCCTACTATAAAAAGGGATCCAGAAATCATGAAATAAATGTGAAAAAAATCTTAAAAGTTCTCTCCTGTAATATTTAATAATAAGCAGTTGTGACTTTGTTGCACCGAAGGTGCGACTTTATAATTACATTATATTACATAATCTTTTCAACTTTATTATAATATTCATTATCATTCTACATTGCTAAACTCCGACGTAAAAAGAGGGGTGTCATAAGTTTGACTTCTGTTTGTCTGTCCGTGGCATCGTAGCTCCCAAACGGATGAACCGATTTTGATAGACTTTGTTTCGTTTGATAGCTGACATGATCGAGAGTGTTCTTAGCTCATCTCATCATCGTCAACTCAATCTCTGCTTGACAATTTAGGGGATACTTAAATTTTCTAATTTTGTTTATCCTAATATCAAAACAAAGGATAACAGAAAGAGACAAAGTTTATAGAATATTATAATAGCTGAGTTTTCAAGTCTTGTCTTGGCATCCTCTTAAGTATAAGAAACATTTCGCGCGTTTTAAAGCTAGTTATCTAGAAATCGATTAACAAAATATAAAAACGCCGAAAATTGACACACTCTATTGTAAATTTCAATATGACACGAGTACAATGGCAAAAACAAGCTTTAATTACAAACAGGGAATCCGACTTAGCGGCGAATAATGTTAAGCAATTTGAAATTCAGATTCGCAATAAGGTTAGTTCGTACTTCCCGCATTAAAATTCTACGTCATTTTCAATTCGGAGTGCAGGTTTAAACAAACAGGTTAAGGCGCGACATACTTCTCGCGTTTTGGTTGTAAAACATTATATTTGGTTGTTAAACATTGTATGTACTTATGATTGTTTGTTGAAGCTGTCAGAAACTTGTTAAAAAGCGTTTTACATTCATGAAATAAATATATTTTAACCGAGAAAAGAGATGTTTGATTTTGGGCCAGCTGTATGTACACCACATAGGTAAACAGGAAAAAAATATGGGAATTTCATATAATTATTAAAAAAATAAATTATAAAAGGAACATTACGTACAAAAAGAATTATTTTTATAACCCTATTTTTAGGTCCGCCATGGTTTGGCATGGCCGGATACGTCAAAAGTCATGTCAAGTTGCTTTGACATGACTTTTGACGTAGTTGACAATTTTAGGTAGAGATGTCTTCTTGAATGTCATACGTCTTTCTTTGCCAAAAACCATGTAATTGTCAAAATGTCATTCTTTGGTTAATCCTCATCTGATCCGCCATGTTTAATTATACGTTGTGTTGCTCTCCTTAGCGAAGCTAATTTAAATGTACATTGAAACGAAGTGAAATCAAATAAAAGAATAGGAAACAGTTACATACTGTATTATGTAGCTACATTTACATATAGTGTACATAGTGCTGGCCCACGCCTCATACATTTCTAAAACATCTCTTTTACAAAGAAAAACAACAAAGTTCCTATGAGGAAGTTCGAGTGAAAAAAATTGAAAGTAAATATAATGTTATTAAAAGTACAATGGCAAAAAGTTTATAGTAAAATTAAACCAGTGATAACATATTATTGTAAAGATAAATTATAAATATTTTAGACTAGCTTTTGCCCACGGCTCCGCCTGCGTAAATACCTTATTCCGCGGGAACACTACTTTTTCGGGATAAAAAAAATCCTATGTCCTTTCCCGGGACCCAACGTATGTCTAAGTATATCAAATATCATAAAAATCGGTTCAGCGGTTAAAGCGAGAGAGGTCACAGACAGACAGACAAACAGACACAGTTTCACATTTATAATATTAGTATAGACGCCTTTATAATATTAGTATAGATAAAATTACGAGTATTTTTATTGTAGTTGCATCAAAGAAGTCTGACTTTTTTGAACAAGATATTCTGGTATAAATAGCCATTTTTTTTTTTTCGAAACAATGATGGCTATTTCGCATATTTAATATAGCTACTTATTTGGGGTGACGAATATTCGGGGACAATTTTAAGGAAAGATTTATATTAGAAATACGCACGCTTTTAATAACACATGCTATGGTGAATTAGAATAAAAGCGCCTCAGTATCATTTGTCCGAGCTTTGATTCAAACATTTTACAAACGTTAATTCACAAAGTTTCCATCATATTGTTATTTTATTATTCTTCCTCTATATAAATTTACTTGGAAAAATCTAAATACAAATACAAAGCTAAAAGTCTTATTGAATTGCTGAGTTTATTGTGGAACTGGTTGAGCTCTGAAGCCTAGTGGGTAGACCGTTTGATTCACACTCGAGAGAGTGCAGGTTCGATTCCCATGTTTTTTAAACGGACGATGATTACATTATACGGACGCTCGTACGGTGAATGAAAACATCGTGAGAAAACCCGCACATGGTTGACCCCAGACGTATTGACCAATCATTCCTCTGGACTAGGCTGACTATGTTGTGAAAATGCCGTATATGCTTGGGCAACCATACGACATTTAAAAACCAACTGTCCCAGGCACTACAGTATTTCAAGAGTGGTTACTTTGCTCGGAGAATACTGTATCATTTATCTCATAACAATGAAAATGCCTTTTAATTTTATTAGTGAAACTATTGTTAATCTTAGATTCTGTTTAAAATAAAAGTGATAAGTAACTCGAATTTTCCGTTTAATTTCGATACAGGCTGAATATACAGGTTTCAAAAAATCGATAAATGACATGAATTTCTTGTTAATTTTAGATACATTATTGAAGAAAACACCAATAATACTTGCTTAAACTTATACTACATTTTGCTCTACTATTCTCTACATCATATCAGCCTTCATGTCATATTATGTATATACGTTAAATAGTTATATAAGTTGTTCTGTTTTCATTTTTTAAAATGTATTTGTTATGAAATGACAGTCAAAGTCTAATTAAAATGTATTTTCTCAGTAATTACTGAGTAGTGAACTATAAAAAGTATTTGCGAAAGGTATAAATTTATCAATGTAATAAGCGGAGGAATGAGTTTTTTTTTTGTTTTCATATTTGTTGTGTAATAAGTCTATTTGAAAGTCTTCACTTCTTTCCACTTTATATTAGGTACAATTGTAAATTAATTAGATACATTGCGATGTTGATTTCTTTAATCTTACACGAGAATTATTCATTATCATTAAACACTTACGGATTATGTCGTGATGCCGTTTTCTTTTCCCGACATTTCCACGTAGCCTGAAGTAGCCGAAATGTTAGGAAAAATTGTGCACCGCGACACAACCCGGTGTTTAAGACAATGATAAATAGAGGGTTAATGAAAATGTCAAGAACAAAATAACCTTAAGGCCCTCCCCCGAGCAAAAGACCTTGAGGCGGTCAGCAGCATAAATTTTTCACATAACTTAGTTCAAAATTGACCAAAAAAAAAAATTAAACGGCGAATATCTAGCTTATGAAATTGCCTATCTATTGGTGTGTGTCCCAAATAAAGTTTACTTGTAAATACTATGGAGATGCTGAAACTATAATTCAATGAACATTCAATTATAGATTCAGCGTCTCCATAGTATTTACAAGTTAATTTTATTTGGGACACACACCAATAGATAGGCAATTTCATAAGCTAGATATTCGCCGTTTAAATTTTTTTTTGGTCAATTTTGAACTAAGTTATGTGAAAAATTTTCAACTGAGTTATGCGGCTGACCGCCTCAAGGTCTTTTGCTCGGGGGAGGGCCTTAATATATTATTATAGCTGTAAGACTTATTAAATTATTATTATTATGGCCACCGCTTCTGGGTATCTCAATTTTGTTAATAGAATACCGATATTCCTAGAATCCATTTTCAAATACATAACATGATTTCCTTAACTATAATATTAAACTAAACTAATAAAAATATTAAACTATTTTATAATCTACACGATTTTATGTATTTGAAAACAAACTCGGACAAAACGATTTGATTTGTCAATCAGCAATGATTGCTCTGGATTTCTATTCTATTGACAAAACTAAATTATATATTTTTTTATGGGCAAACGAGCTTTCAACTGCCTAATGGGAAGTTTCACTGCCCCTAAAGATCCTCAATGCGTGTAAAACATAAACTAGTTTTTTCCCACGGCACCGCCCGTGTAAATACATCCCACGAGAACATTTTACTTTTTCGGGATAATTGATGGATAGAATGATACAATATCTAAAACAAATTATAGCTATTAATTATTGCTATACACGTCATGCATAAACAAAATTTTAAAAAATGTTACCCCAATCTTATGATGATAATTCATCATCATAAGATACTTAGCTTAGAACATTCTAGATCGCGTCAGCTTACAATAAAAAGACACACATCATAATCGGACCTTTCGTTTATGAAGTAACTATTTATTAATCTGTATTCTCGTTCAGGAGCTACGATACCACGGCCAGACATACAAATAGACAGACACATCAAACTTATGACACCCCTCTTTTTGCGTCGGGGATTAAAAATGTTTGTAATTGAATAAAAGTTGAATCTTGAAAATTTTAATATGAATTATGGTCGAATTTAATCGCATGCCGACCACTATAGTGCGATTCAAATGAGAATAGGATCGAGTCGGCGCCATATTGTTTTGAATTTAGACTGTTATGATAGTTAAATTTTTGTTTAGATAATTGATTACTATTTAACGTCGTTATTAAAATTCGATGCAAGACTATTAATATTTATATGCATATAAGTTTTTCTGAAAATCGCACTTTTCAAGTGATATTTGACAGAAAAAGGTCATTGACGTTCCTATTCTCATTTGAAACGCGTTATAACAATTTTTAAATACTAGATGTTACCCGCGACTGCGTGCGCGCAAAAGTTAATTTCCCGGAAACCGTACATTTTTTCGCGATAAAAAGTAGCATATGTCCTTCCCCGTGGTCTATTTTATATCTGTGCCAAATTTAATCAAAATCTGTCCAGTAGTTTCGGAGTCTATTCGATGCAAACAAACAAACTTTTCCTCTTTATTATATTAGTATAGATAGGCAATATATAACTACAATTTTTATACAAGTCTATAACCCGACTACGCAACCAATCTATTATAAATGAAAACCTCATTTACCAAAATTGGACCAGTAGTTTAGGCGCTACGGTGGAACAAATATACATACATAGACTGCCAAAATCATTACCCTTCCTTTTGATTTCGCTATAGTCGGGTAAAAATTCATGCGGTAAATATCTAGTTAGGCTAATAGATATTTTGTGCTTGTACCTACAGCGTCAAATTACCTAATATTAGCACTTTACAAGAATATAATTTTATTTTCAATTTCCCCTAAAATGTAACTGAAATTCACTGAAAAACGACCGGCTAAAGAATATAGAAGCTCTTGTCCGTAAATCTGAATAAATAAAAGCGTTGCCTATTCTGTGCTCGGATGTTGAGTATAATCAGATTTCTCGCGTGTGTTGAGTATTTCGAGCATAGTCAGATTTCTCGTGTGTTGAGCATTTTGAACATAGATTCCTCACTCAAATCCCAGAATATGCTCTTTTGATCAAACATAATAGGTTTATTTTAGCCGTGCAATTCTAAAGAACCATTCGAAATGGCGAGGTTTAAATTAATATTTCAAATATATAATTTCAATGAATTATATTTTGAATTTTTTTTAAATATCTATGGCCGCTTCACACCACAACAATCTGATGCCGCACAGTGGGTCGAAAATCGGCTTTCATAGACATAGAAATGAAATCTCGAAAGTGATAGATTTTTTGATGGATATTGCTTCAGTTTAGTATTACTATGTAGAAAGTTAAGTTTGAGATAATTTGGCCCAAACATGAGGGAGTAATAATTTTTTTACGAAAAACTTGTATGGAGCCAACATGAAAAATTCAATTATTTCAAAAACGGCAAGTTTAACCGTAATATCCTGACAGATGGTTATGGTACCAATTATTCATGATTTTTTGGCATACATCATATAACGGTTTTAGCTGCTCTTTTTTTTTAAAAAATCGTCGAAATTTTTGAAAAACAGTCACCCTGTATTATTGCACGATTCGATAGTGTTACTATTAAGGAACAATTTCTGGAAAGTAATGGTATACGGCAAACTTGAGGAAAGCGTTGAATTTTAATAAACTCCTTCACATTTTGAACAAATGTATGAACAATTATATAAAATGCTAAAATTAAGCACTTTCCCTAACTTTCTCACATATAGTTACTTCCCAGCAATTGTTATTTACTAGCAAGACTATCGAATGCTGCAATAATACAGGGTGACTTTTTTTCAAAATTAACGGATTCGAATCCTAACCAAGGATGTTGACTTGGCTATAATCTGATAATGCAGTTATATTCGTCGTACACTGTGAAGTGAAGTAAAATTATGTCAGAGTAATTGCTTGCCAAAAATACTAGATTTATGACTTTTTTATAAAAAAAATCTATGAAGCCAATGAGAAAAATCCAATTATCTTCAAAACGGCAAGATAAATCCTTATATCCTTACATGCTGTTATAGTACTATTAATTTGTGTTTTTTTACACAGTTCATGAAACGGTTCTATTTGCCATTTTTTTTTATCACCGAAATATTAATTTTGAAAAAAAAAGTCATCATGTATTAATGCACCATTCGATAGTCTTGCTAGTAAAGAACAATTTCTGGGAAGTAATAGTATACGGCAAACTTGAGGAAAGTGTTAAATTTCAATAAACTTCTTCATATTTTGAACAAATGTATGAAAAATAATATAAAATGCTAAAATTTAGTTCTTTCCTCAACTTTCTCATATGTAATTACTTTCCAGAAATTGTTCTTTACTAGCAAGACTATCGAATGGTGCAATAATACAGGATGACTTTTTTTTCAAAATTAATATTTAGATTATTTAAAAAAAATGGCAAATTGAACCGTTTCATGAACTATGTAAAAAAAATCACGAATTAATAGTACTATAACAGCATGTAAGTATTTATGGATTTATCTTGCCGTTTTGAAGATAATTGGATTTTTCTCATTGGCTTCATAGATTTTTTTTATAAAAAAGTCATAAATCTAGTATTTTTGGCAAGCAATTACTCTGACATAATTTTACTTCACTTCACAGTGTACGACGAATATAACTGCATTATCAGATTATAGCCAAGTCAACATCCTTGGTTAGGATTCGAATCCGTTAATTTTGAAAAAAAGTCACCCTGTATTATTGCAGCATTCGATAGTCTTGCTAGTAAATAACAATTGCTGGGAAGTAACTATATGTGAGAAAGTTAAGGAAAGTGCTTAATTTTAGCATTTTATATAATTGTTCATACATTTGTTCAAAATGTGAAGGAGTTTATTAAAATTCAACGCTTTCCTCAAGTTTGCCGTATACCATTACTTTCCAGAAATTGTTCCTTAATAGTAACACTATCGAATCGTGCAATAATACAGGGTGACTTTTTTTCAAAAATTTCGACGATTTTTTTAAAAAAAAGAGCAGCTAAAACCGTTATATGATGTATGCCAAAAAATCATGAATAATTGGTACTATAACCGTCTGTCAGGATATTACGGTTAAACTTGCCGTATTTGAAATAATTGAATTTTTCATGTTGGCTCCATACAAGTTTTTCGTAAACAAATTATTACTCCCTCATTTTTGGGCCAAATTATCTCAAACTTAATTTTCTACATAGTAATACTAAACTGAAGCAATATCCACCAAAAAATCTATCACTTTCGAGATTTTATTTCTATGTCTATGAAAGCCGATTTTCGACCCACCGTGTGCCGTGGTAAGTTCTCGAAGAACTTGTGTTACGGGTACCAGACAACGGAAATGTATTTAATACTATACACATATTTAAGATTTTTATTATATTATACACATATTTAATACACATCCATGACCCAGGAACACTGAAAAACTTTTTGTTCCTTCGGCGGGATTTGAACCCGCGACCCCCGGCTTGAGCACCAACACGCTCAACCAACTGAGCCACAGAGGTCGTTAATTCGAGGTCGAATTGTTTTGTTTCTAAGAAAAAAATACAAAACTGGTGTAACTGATCGCTGCGACTAACACTTTATCGAGTACCATCTTCTGTTCTGGAAGTTGATTACACTACATGATATATCCTTCGTCCAATTCTTCTGCTTATTGGCGTTAACCGAACGTAAAACAGGAGGAGTTTCTCAATTCAACTATATTTTTTTTTGTATGTCACCTCAGAACTTTCGATTGGGTGAACCGATTTTGATGATTATTTTTTTATTTAAAAGCTGGTGCTCCCCGTGTGGACTACATGGGGAGCACCAGCTTTTTTTCAATTTGATCCAGTACTGACAATACCATATATAATATAAGCCTTAATTTTTTACGTTGGATGTCGCTTTTCATTGATTGTTTAAAAATAATTGTTATCTATACTATATTATAATACGAAGTTTGTTTGTTTGCATTGAATAGGCTACGAAACTACTGGACCGATTTTGATGAAATTTGGCACGTATGTAGAGTATACCACGGGGAAGGACATAGACTACTTTTTGTCGCGAAAAAATGTACGGTTTCTGCAACTTTTTCGCGCACGAAGAAGTCACGGGTAACATCTAGTACCAAATTTATTTATTTACTTATTCATACAAATGAAAACAAAATATAAAATAAAGTCCTACAAAACTGTTCTTCAGTTTGTCTGTAGGATCAAAATAAACTCTTACTTTTAGTATAAAACTATCCACATAATATTCAAGACATTCACTTTATATTTCGAAGAAAGTCTTTTCTGTGAAATTCAATAGCGATAAGTAAAGCTTTCAATATCTTATAAATAAGTTGTAGAGGCATGGGGATGTGTGCCGATCGATCAATCATCAACTGAAGGGACATCGATTAAATTGAGACCGCTTTTAGACCTTATCTTAATCTTTTTGAGATGACTTTGTACATCCCTTAAGTATCGATTATTACATTAGGTACTAATAGGTGTAATGTTTTGACACACTAATAAATATATAAAGCACGCACACTTGTGGGGCGTGGTATCGGTGGTGTGATGGTGGGGGTAAACTAGTGGTGGGAGCACCCAACGCACTAGGGTTGCCAACTTTTACAAGAAATAAAGTATATTTAGGTCTGAGAAGAATATTAAATAGTATTTAAAAAAATTAACATTATTTATTTATTTAATGTTTTAAATACATATTTTAGAGCTTCTCGCACAACTTATTAATTTACAGTCTTTTTTAACTCCATTAATGTGACTGCTGCGCTGCACTGAGCGCCCTGTAACAAAAAAATAATAATGTGTGAGCGTCTAAGCCTTACACTTATAGTAGTAAGCATTTTGATGCTGAAAACAGTATGTTGTATACTTTATTTTTGTTCAACAGTAAAGATTATAATGTAGTTAAAAACAGTATTATACTGTTTTTAGCAGTATAGTTGGCAACCCTACCACGCACCCACTGGCCACTATCATTCCAAAACCCACCACCGAGCGAGTGAGTTTGTTACACAGCAGTCTACAAGTGTTTCTGTTACCCATCCCAATCCTACATTAGGTAGATAGTAGATAGGTACTCAAAATGCGCAACGCTGTTATGAGTTCAAGGGGTAACTGAACTATGTTCGAAGCTCTGGTAGATTTAAAAAAAATAAAAAGTATCACAAAAATATTTTACCGGATTCGTCGATATTTAACAATATTGAGAATTTCCGAACTACGCAAAAATTATACACACGAGTACGCATATCAAACTGCCAATCAGACTGACATGATAGTAGATAATATATTATAGCACGATGAAAGAAAAAAAATAATATATAGCCTAAAATGCACAGTTTCCCTGGTATAAGACTTAGCTAGATTGATGTTTCTCCCTCAAAACTCCCTGCATACTAAATTTCATGTAAAGGCTTGAATGTCAGCAAGATCGTGCATGTTTGTTTGGTTTCATTTTTTTTTATTTCAATTTCAAACCATGCAGCTTTCAAAACTCCAGCTGTTATCAGTTGTTAAGTGTTGCAAATATCTAAATGTTGTAGTTGTTTTTCCGGCGTTTTTTTTACCGAGAAATGAGCATGATGTACTTACTACCCCCCCGCAATCGCTCGCAGCTCCCATTTAGCGTAATGATTATTTTCTTAAAACTTTCTTTCAGTAATGATTCTTAAATTTCTGATTCTGATTTTATTATCTTCATTTTTTACTTGCCTCGCACCACATACGCAATGTATAGTTATTGTAAGACATGAAATCACAAATCGCGTTAAAATTAAATGTAAAAACAACGCCATAAAATCTCTAAAAAGTACGTTAAAGATGAAAGAACTACTAGATATAAGAAATAATAATTCATTATAAAGGCTACGACGAATCGATCGTACTAATAATGTGGTATAATTTGACAGGCGTAAATGAAAATATTGTGAACGTACCACGCGACGGCTGACCTAGTTCTGTAAACACACGGGCCCATAATGTAATTAAAACCGCCGCGATCATTAAAACGAAACAAAATGTTAAGTGTAATGCTGAGCTGAAATAGATCTTAAAATAATTAAAGTGCATTTCATTACAAAGTAAGGTTGAAGGTAAAATTATTTTAACAGATTTTTAATGTTTTGATAAAATATTGAAATAAATGAATACGCTTTGTCTAATTAATTATTATTTTAAGATACAAACGAAATCACCAAAAAAGAGGAACTTATCAATTCGTCGAACTTATCAATTTCAAACAAACACAGTAATTATTTATAATAATAATCAGTCACAGTCTGTTAAACAATGTCACTAGAACGATAGTTAAATTAAGCGACGCTCAAGTCACACACTGTCCTTGTCATTTCGGCTAGCAGAGACTGCGATAGCCTGCGAATAGAAGGCTATTAATTTTGATTACCGTTTCAGTATTCGGACCAGGAAATGAGCAGACCGATCGCCTGATGGTTAGCGATTACCGCCATGGACACTCGCAACTTTGCACACTTGCGTTCTTGGTCCTCAAAATCTCCTAGCACACTTGGGCCTCCGCTAACCTCACTCATTCAGCGAAAGACAACACAAGTGTTATTTAACGCTGGTTTTCTGTGAGGCCATGGTATTAATTTGGCCGAGCCGGCCCATTCGTGCCGAAGCTAGGCTCTCCCATGATTAAATCAATATGCGATTACTAGTGGTTTTCAGTTCTTTACATTTGAATATCTCGCCTCCATGGAATAATAAGTACGTGCACGCCTTAGTTTAATGAAAACCCGATCCGTGGGTTTAATTATTTTGATATTTTCATATTGTTCCTGATAACCTTTATTAACAATAACGTACCCATTATTGAAAAAGGAAAAAATATACGAGCTCATAATATTATAGATTCTTGTTGTTTGCTATTAATTTTTGATATAGGGGTAGTTTAGGTTAGGCAGGGACCACCGAGCCCAAAAGGGCACCGAGCTCGATAGGTGTAGAGAGAGGCCGCTGAGCCCAAAAGGGGTAGACAGAGGCTAATAATGCAACGGAAGTGTCGTAACGGAAACAGATATCAAAAGTAAATCTTAGCAGAAGCGGAATCGGAATTGGAAGCGGAAGTGTTGATACTATGAAAAAAGCAACGCCAACAACGCAAAAAATCCGATGCTAACCAAGCCGCCAATTATTAGGTAGGTACGTGACGAAAGAAAAAATTTAATGCGCAGTTTCCAATACTTGAGGTCAGAGAAATGCTTGAAACCGTTTCCGAGATTCCGATTACTGTATATACAACTGCTTGTTTATATATAAGATTAGTAAGTCTAGTCGTTATACATAAGGCATATTCGTACATAATGAAATATCTTTAATTTTCAAGTCGTTTTCACAAGAATTCCCTAAATGAGAATTCTCATCTAACATTCAGATACCCATTTAGAATTTCTAAATAGGAATAATAGTTCTTTATGAGTATTCCGAAAAGTGGTATTTATTGTCTACTAGCTTTTGCCCACGGCTCCGCTCCCGTAAATAAATTATCCCACGAGAACACTGTACATTTTCGGCATAAAAAGAAGCTTATGTTTTAATCCAGCGCCTACACGACAAGCATACCAAATTTCATCAACATCCGTTCAGTAGTTTTTGCGTGAAAGAGTTACAAACATCCATCTATCATCCATCCTCACAATACTTCTTGAGATTAGAGTGTTCAACAAACTGTATATTTATAATATAAGAATATACAATCCAGTAGTATTGATAGCAGTTATTATTATAAATGTGACTATTAAATGTAACTATTGAATAGTAGACTTATATTATAAATCTACAGTTTGTTGAAAACTCTAATCTCAATAAGTACTGGATCGATTTAAAATAAAACAAAACCGGCCAAGTGCGAGTCGGGCTCGCGATTTCCTTTTGCACGCACGAAGTCGCGGGCAATATCTATAATAAATATTCTTAGAATTTCATAAGGCGATTAAATATGGCGGAATATTCATTTATATTGGTAATAATAATTTATTATTTTTGTTTCAGGTAAGACAAAAGACCACTATTTCTGCATCTCGAAGATTCTGTAAGTTAATATTTTTCGACCGCAAAGAACAAACAAAAAATATTATTTTAGCATTAGTTGTCAAATCCTTAATTACAACCTTAAACTAGGGACTACTAGGTATCTGGTCTACCGATATTTTAATGTTCATTGTTCAATGGGTCTCATTTGTTCAGAAAATATTAAATTAAATTAAATTAAATTCATTTTTTTTAAATGCCAAAAGTCAGAAAGCACATGAACTTGTTTAATTGAACAATATTATCCTGTAACTGCTATTTTGATTTTAAAAAAACTTGTAATAAAAAATCATTATTTTTAATTACAAGTTTGTAAGGAACAATTATTCACGGTTTATGCACAAGGTTTATGTTAATGAAATTAAATGTTTTTTTTATATATATTAAAGTTGATTGATTGAAAGGTAAATTGACGTTTATTTAGGTTTATTACGAATAAAAAAAACTAATTAATAGATCTCGTTCCAACCAATTTTCGGTGGAAGTTTGCATTATAGCTAGGTTAAATATATTAATATTAATATACATCATATATTTAGTTTTATCATTCTCTTATTTTAAAAGTTACAGGGGGACACATATTTTACCACTTTGGAAGTATTCAGTTCAGAAAAAAATGATACTAGAAACCTCAATATCATTTTTGAAGACCTATCCATAGATATGGGTTTGATGAAAAAAAATTTTGAGTTTCAGTTCTAATTTCTAAGTAAAAATTTATTGTTTTATTTTTTATTTTTGTGTAAAATCTTAATGCGGTTCACAGAATACAAGTTTCAACAGTATATTTCTTATAGTTTCGGAAAATAGTGGCTGTAACATACGGACAGACAGACAAACAGACAGACATGACGAATCCATTCGTTCATCAATTCCAGGTTTCTGTTTTTTGCCATTTGGCTACGGAACCCTAAAAATCTTTATATAGGTAGTCTACTACTTTTATACTACGCTTCATCCATTCTACGAGAACGAAAACGCAGGCAAAGGCTAGTTAAGTATACCTAATGTCCGATATACACGGAACGACTAAACTGCATAGTTAAATTTAACGGTCTAAACCAGACGTCAGCAACCTTTTGGCCAGTTCACATAGTTAAAAAAGTTGATAAAGGCGGCTCTTGTAAGACCTAATGATCTAGTTACACATTGTAGGTAGGTACTAGGTAGGTACTGTGATGTTAAATATGCAAAATTATTTATTTTCATTATTGATAAAGGATCAATGAAGACAAAATGAGGGGAAAACAAAAAATAATATAAAATAATAATACCTAATTTAAAAAATCTATAACCCGACTATGTAAATTATATAGTCTTGAAGCAAACAGAGACGTATTGATTTTTTTTTTTTTGTAATGACGAGCAGACGGATCGCCTGATGGTAAGCGATTACCGCCGCCCATGGACACTCGCAACACCAGAGGAGTAACTCCTCTGGTGTTGCGACTTGCGTTCGTGGTCCTTAAAATCCCCAATCCCCCCATGGGCCTCCGGTAACCTCACTCAGCGAAACACAACGCAAGCGTTATTTCACGTCGGTTTTCTGTGAGGTCGTGGTATTTACCTGGTCGAGCCGGCCCATTCATGCCGAAGCGTGGCTCTCCCACAGTTAAATGTCGGTGGCATCATAGCTCTCAAACGGATGAACCGATTTTAATCTACTTTTTCTTATTCGACAGGTCACTTACGGCCAGTTTCAATAACCTATCTGTCTATAACTATTTGTTAAAAACGTCGCCATTCAATCATTTGCCGGTTTTTCGCGATACAAATTTGAAGTTTCTAACCAATAGTTATAGATTGATAGGTTATTGAAACGAGCCGTTAATCGAGTGTTCTAAGCTACAATTCATTATCATCAGCTCGCTTAACTATTGACAATGAGGGGAGGGGGCTACTTAATTTTTTATTATTTACACTTTACCAGGTAATTAATACATGATTGATTACATATCAAACTTGCATTTGATCTCATAATGCGTTATTGACTTAGCTAAGTTATTCAGTTCCCGAAAGTCCACACTCCACAGTATCGAACACTAATTAGCATCGCGAACAAAGCGAATATCGATTTATTGGGACGCAGTCGGTTTCGAAACGAATGCGAAATTCTAAATAGCACAACCAATGAGGTTTCAATGTTTAGTTTAAATAATCATCATCATAACACGTGAAGCAAAAACTTTCAGTACAGTTTTAGGAGAATTGTGCGTAACGTGCGTATGATATTTAACAAAGTATCTACCTCACACCGCCACACGATTTAAAAACGTAAACTTTATGTAATTGATTCTTCTAAACGTTTTATAAATATCTTCTTTATCGCATCAATTCAATACATAACAACCTAGCTATAAAGGATCAAACAATTAATTACGCTGAGTAATAGTGCGAATACTTTAAGGTTGTTTTTCTGCAAATTTTTGTTAGTAACATTGTATAACGTTCTTTTTAATGTCACTCGATTATAAAATTTAAAAATTCTAGTTATTAATGTATAATTGTATATGTAAGTAATTAAGAAACTAGGTTCAATTACGCGTTTCTGGTTTTATTTTTGTATAAGATTGAATTTTATTCGAGCTGAAAGGCATCTGTTACATCTAATTTATCTTCCGTGGAGTTTGGATAAAGTTGAGAGTACTTCTCGATTGTTCCGTCAGGTATGGACGTTTTAATGAAGGAAAGTTATATTTTTGAATGACTTCATGAGTCTTTACTTACCATTTCAAATGTGGATGAATACTTTTGAGGAGAAATTATGAACATTGCAATTTATGCTAATTTAAATTAATAATATATTATTAATGGAAAACGCTTTTTGGGATATACATAATTATCATTAAAGAGGATACAGGTACATTATAAGTAGATATATTGGTTTCTCATTCAGTGGCCAAACTTTGAAGAGAATAATAACTCCCCACACCGATCTCGGTGACGATGGCTATGGTTTCATTGAAACCAGGCCAGTTACACAGGAGTAATTTTATAGTGCCCAAGCGTGTGCGCAGTACACAAGAGCACTCTCTCTTCCTTTATTCTCATAATTCAGTGGGACGGATAACTGATACGACCGACGAGAGATGAGGCGCAGGTCCGACACATGGATTCTTGTCAGACAATCAGGTGAACAGCCTGCATTGTCCTAACCAAACTTGGAAACAACATTTTTTATTGTTCCAATGCGGGAATCGAACCCACGACCTCCGAGGTCGAGTGCCAATGCTCTGAATTCAATTGTTTGAAGAGAATATTATAGTCTTGAATATTTTATTTTATTTTTGAAAAAAAATCGTCTGTTTCCTACAAGACTGACATCTATGCCTAATGTAATAGCCCTTTTGCTGGAAATAGGCAAGATTTTTTTCGTAGCAGGAAAGTTGATTCCATAGTAAAAGTTGCTTATATTCATTTGTATATATTGACTATAATTGAAAGCTTGGCCACTGATTGAATAAGCGTACGCGTGTGGCTGAGACAAAAAACTATACTGAAACTGGAAATATTTTTTTTTTATAAAACTAGGGGGCAAACGAGCAAACGAGCAAACGGGTCGACTGATGGAAAGCGATTACCGTCGCCTATGGACACCCGCAACATCAGAGAAGTTGCAAATGCGTTGCCGGCCTTTTAGGAGGGAATACGCTTCCTTTTTGCAGGTCGTAATGGTGCGGAAATACTGCTTGCTGGCGACAGTTCATTCCAGAGTTTTACAGTGCGCGACAGAAAGCTTCAGGTAAAGCGCACGGTGGAGGACTGCCACTCATAGGTGATGAGGATGGTGAATATTTTGTCGCTTGGAACGGAGGCGAAAAGTTGCAGCAGGTATAAGTCCGAACAATTCCTCGGAGCACTCCCCGTAATACGAGGAGACGAAAAATAAGTGAAATAACTTTCAGATTTAAAATAAAAACAAAATTCACTCACATACATTGCTGATGTTTTGTCAGCATATTGCACACGACTATAACATTACACTTGTAATAAAAAACTAATAATTTAAATATCGTATATATGAATAATTACTGTATGTGTTTTTTTACTACCTATTTCCACATGTGACAAAGGCAATAAATTAAGGGTTTGAATGTTAAACTGCACCACTCAGTATAGCTCGCCAATGATCATGCAATGAAATGTACCTATAATATATTTTTGTGTCCTACTAATAGTAGAAATTATCGTGAAAGTTTATAAGGATGTATGGATGGATGGATGGATGTTTGTTCCTTTCATGCAAAAACTACTGAACGGATTTTTATGAAATTCGCTATGGTAGTAGCTTAGGCTCTGGATTAAAACATAGGCTACTTTTTATCCCAAAATTTTTTGCCATTGTAAAAACATGTACGTTGTGGCTTTGTCAATAAAGCCCGATTTGTGGTAGCAATATTGTGATTCTTGTGGTCATATAAACGTGCCCTGAGGGTCATATCATACAAACGCAGAGTCAAAACGCAGCGAAGCGTCATTCTTAAATTTAATATTATATTATATTAAATTCAATTATTCATCCATACTAATATTAAGTGTGTATAGAATGTAAGCTCCTAAACTACTAGATCGATTTTGATAAAACTTGACATAAATATTATGTAGACTACGGAGAATGATATAGGCTACATTTACCGCGGTAAAATGTACGGTTCTTGCGGAACTTCCGTTTGTGACATCTAGTTTAAAGATAAAAAGAAGACGCACGAATTCGTTCACAATATATTCACGACCGACGCTTCTTGGTTAGGTGTCTCAGAAAGAATATTATGTGCATTACGTTGTGGATGGCTATTTTACGCTTTCGGATTGACACTTCGCTGCGTTTTGTCTCTGCGCAAGTCTTGGCGATAAGGGTCAAGTCACACCGAAACGTATTTTGCGTATCGTCGACATAATCCTACTAATATTATAAAAGTGAAAGTTTGTGAGGATGTATGGATGGATGGATGTTTGTTTCTCTTTCACGCAAAAACTACTGAACGGATTTTGATGAAATTTGATATGGTACTAGCTCTGGATTAAAACAGGCTACTTTTTATCCCGAGAAAATTCAGTGTTCCCGAGGAATGCTATATTTACGCAGGCGGAGCCGCGAGCAACTGCTAGTAAACAATATGTTTATAATTTTTAACGAAACTTTAAAATGTATGAAACACTAGATTTTATGGCCGCTATAGTAATATTTATGAATCATTATTTACCGGAATAACTCACGATAACAGTTATTTCTGTGTTCGTGTCACTATTGCGTACATATTATATCAAAACGACCAAGTGTTTACCATCAAATATACTAGAAGCTCTGATAGACTCATAAGAGTCTAATAAAAACATTACCTGAGCCACTACGCCTCTCCTCGTTTGTGAGTCGGCAGAGACAGAATGATTTTTTTCTTTCGTTCTACCGACTGAGATCAAAATTTTTGGTGATATCTTTAATCGATTTTCACGATAGACAACAACAATATCACACTAGTCATATTGTTGTCTCATCACAAACGAAAGACATTGTTCAAGGTTAATACACGCTAGGCAAGCAATTTGGCGAGATCAAAATAAATTTGGTTGCAAAGCATATACTTAGTAATTCGCTAGGCTAGGCAGCTGCCTATGCTTTGTCGTAACATAATAACGCGATTTGTTTTGCAAGTGTAAATAGTAAAGAGCGGGTGGGGCGGTATTTCACCATGGTTTTGGTTACAGTGCGCTGCGTACAAATGTGATCGAACACAGCTATTAATTAAGATATTGCCCGCGACTTCGTGGACGAGAAAAGGAAATCCCGCAGTAACCGTACATTTTGCCGCAATAAAAAGTAGCCTATGTCCATTCCCGTGGTCTATACTATATATGTGCCAAATTTCATCAAAATCGGTCCAGTAGTTTCGGAGCCTATTCAATGCAAACAAACAAACAAACTTTTCATCTTTATTACATTAGATAGTATAGATAACCCGCCTACGTGAATTATACAGCCTATGTTACCCTACTTTTACGAATCTGTTGACACCAAATTTACTGAAATCGTATCAGTAGTTTAGGCGCTACGATGGAACAAACATTCCTACATACATACAATATACATAGTTTACCAAAATATTACCTTTCCTTTTGGCTTAGCCGTAGTTGGGTTAAAACAGCCCGCGTGCACGT
This sequence comes from Glaucopsyche alexis, assembly GCA_905404095.1. Lineage (NCBI taxonomy): Eukaryota > Metazoa > Arthropoda > Insecta > Lepidoptera > Lycaenidae > Glaucopsyche > Glaucopsyche alexis. The sequence goes on from FR990057.1 coordinate 4,445,699, forward strand.
TTTAAGATATAAAATAAAATATAATTAATAAATATCATCATCATCAGCCTATTGCCGTCCACTGCTGAACGTAGGCTTCCCCCAATAATAATATCTATAGACGCTTCACACCACGTAGATCTGATCCCGTGGTAAGTTCTCGAAGAACTTGTGTTACGGGTATCAGACAACGGAAATATATTTAATACTTTTTATACTATACACATATTTAATATTTTTATTATATTATACACATATTTAATACACATCCATGACCCAGGAATACAGAAAAACTTTTTGTTCCTTCTGCGGGATTTGAACCCGCGACGCCCGGCTTGAGCACCAACGCGCTCAACCAACTGAGCCACAGAGGTCATCATGAGCGCCAACCATCCCGATCTTGGGCAGCCCTCATCCATCCGCTGCCAGCCACCTTCTTCAAATCGTCGGTCCATCGTGCCGCAGGTCGTCCTACACTACGTTTGCCTAAGCGTGGTCTCCACTCTAATACTTGTCTGCTCCATCGATTGTCTGTCCGTCTGCTGCAGACATGGCCGGCCCACTTCCACTTCAGCGTGTTAATTCGTTGAGCAATGTCATTGACTTTAGTTCTCTGGCGAATAACGTCGTTACGTATTTTATCCACCAGAGATACCCTTAACATTGCTCTTTCCATCGCACGCTGAGCAACCTTAAACTTATGAACCAGGCCTACGGCGAGTACTGATATTTATTATATTAATAAATAAAAAATATCAATAATAATAATATTATCAATATTATCGCACTTTGAATTTTAGATATATCATAGGGGTATGATGAAATGGATTGGGAGGATGGAAAAAAGTTACAACAATTATTAGGTGGGGACCTAATAATTGTTGTAACTTTTTTCATCCTCGCCTGGTTAAAAAAATAAATTGAAGGTTTTACTTTTGTAAGGTTTTTTACTTTTGCCTCTTGCTAACTTGGCTCTTATATCTCTTATCTATAGCTACTGTGTACAATATACCTTAGCTATAGATTTGTTTCCTTCCAAACTTTCTCCATCTTCAATTAAACTTTGAAAGGCTTTCGTGATTATTAGCAAATGTTAATTAATATGGGAAATACGAGCTTATACCTCGGTTTCGTTTATGTAAAATCCATTCAGAACTGGATTTCATTTAATTATTGTTAAAAAAAAATATTTGTATTTTTATCCTGCTATTTGATTGTGACCTACTCGATGTGGCTGCCAGCTGCCAGCTCGTATACCTTCTCATATTAGTCTGTCTAGATTTTTTATATTTCATAGTAAATTTAAGTCAACACCAACTGGTATTGGCTTGAATTGACTGTGAGTGTTGGCTTAAATTGACTATGGAATCTAAATTCAAATTGCCATAACGTAAATCCGTGCGAACGAATAGTTTGTCAGAACTTGCCCTAACGTTAGCATTCCGATCTTAGCGACTACCACGCGCGACCACAACCAGCGACTAGCAAACCCGCGAATCTGAGGATCAATTCTGCTAAATAAAACCTGCATGACGCTCAAACTGCCAAACCGGTATTCTCGTAAACGTTAAACCAACGTGAAACGTTATTGGTTGAAACTTCATAAAATCAGTTTATGATAACAAGTCGCTTCACTTATAATACAGTCAGAGTAAAATGAAATTCTACTTTTAATACGAGAATTGAGCTTCAGGCTTTCTGGCGACGACCTACGGTTGCGCGACGCGGAATTTCTGTGCTTCTTCAAAATTCACAATCGGTCGCTAAGATCGCAATGCAACCGTTAGATTGAGTGAGGAATAGCGCCGACCGCAACTCCTTTGATACTTAAACCCCACGAACATTTTCAGGCAGCCTCAAAACCCGCAGCGTACAAAGGAAGAAATTCGGGGTGAGATTCCTTAGCTAATAGTATAAATTACTACTATATTATGCAATCTACGAGTAGTAATGAAAACCGCCTGACAATCTAAATTCTTAAACGCTTAACCTACTAGTATTATAGATCTGAAAGTTTGTGGGGATTGATTGATGGATGTTTATTACTCTTTAACACAAAAACTACTCAACGGATTTTGATGAAATTTAGTACGGTAGTAGTTTAAGCTCTGGATTAATACATAAGCTATGTACAGTGTTCCCATGGGATACTGTACATAGGCGGGCGGAGCCGCAGATAAAAGCTAGCTAAGACTAAGTGCTACTTAAATCATAGGCCTCCTTCCTCGTGGCAGAACGACAAGGGTAGTATAATGTGACTTGAATGTTTCTTACTTTAAGATGAATTTGAGAAATTGGGCATCAGGAGATCTAAGCGCGATAAACGTTATTGTTTTATAACGTCGAGTCATGCCTTGGCACGGTCATGCATGGGCCAGATCGACCGGATAAACACCACGGTCTCATAGAAAACCACCGGAAAAAAAGCGTTGTTCCGTAGAGTGAGTGATGTTATAGAGCAATAAATGATTATGATTATGATGTTACCGGTGGCCCAAGGGATTAGGGATTTTAAGTACTAGTAACGAAAGTACCATGGGCAGTGGCATTCGCTAATCATCAGACTGGACACCTGTTACAGAATACATATAACCTAAAGTAACAACGCCTGACTGATTCATCAACGCCGAGCCAAAACTACTGATGCTAGAAACGTAAAATTTAGACCGTGGCTTCCTTTTGTGACGTATAGGTCCACTAAGAAGGGAATTTGCAAAATTCATCCCCTAAAGGCGTGAAAAGGGGTATCAACAATTGTATGTTAATTTTTGTTTGTGGTCAGATGTCTTTGAAATTTCGTAAGATTGCTCTTTGGCATCATTTACTAATACTCTTATTCAAAATTTTCTAAAATTTGATCTTTGTATGGAGAAAAAATATTATTTATAGACGTTTTGGCTTAGAACTTTGTAAATGAAGTCCTAAAAGAAAATAAATAAACATGTGTTTCATAATTTAGGGATATTTAACTAAAGGGATGAACGAGGGTATGATTGTCTTTTTTTCAGAGTCAGACTCATGCTTGACAACGAACTATATGTTTTGTACATTTTTGGAATGGTTTCTTCAAGCTCTTTATTTTGATACCAAACACCTTCAGCTGCAGCCAGGTAATAACATACATAGACAGCCAAAATCATTATCCTTCCTTTTGGCTTCGCCGTAGTCGGGTAAAAATGGTTTCGTATACATTTACTAATTATACGCAAACGAAATTGCAGGTACCAGCTAGTCTGTTGTTAAAGATAATTCCATAAAATTACCTATGTTGACTTTAGTTTTATTCATCTCTTTATATTTTGTCAAGGAAATGCAAAATAAATATTATGATAGAAGTTTAGGAAAATAAAATTAAAATTACAATTTCAGTAACTTTTTAATAAAAAATTCACAGTTATATTCTTAAAAAAGTGAGTTACCTAATACTAATCTAACCAAAAAAACACATTGATAAATGTTCATTGCCATTTAATTATTACTAATTATTTTTTTTACTTTTAATTACCTACATAAAAACAAGTAAAATATTTGAAAAACAATAACTAAGAAAGCAAATCACTTTGGAAGGAAGATGCTCTAAAGTTTATTGATTCGCTTATTCTGTTGCCAGAATTTAGATTAAATTTTAAATGTCGGTTATAAGCTACGAGTAATACAATACAATATACAACCAGTAAAGCAACAACAAATCCGACAACCGTCAAAACAATGGCGCTTCCAGTACCCGATTGTGAATTCACAGCTTTCAATTCATTTGTTGTTTCGTTTTGTTTTGTATAGCCACATTTGATTCCATGAACGTTATCCTCATGGTAAACCATCTCAACTGACGTGACTTCTATAGTCTTATTTAAATTTCTAACATTCCTCACAATCTCTTTACAATCAAGTAAATTCCCACCTAAACTCACGTGATTTATCTTCGGAACTATGTTTATAAGTTTGTCGATATCGAACTCCTTTAAATTATTAAAATCTATGACAAGTTTTTGAAGCTCGTAACACTCATGAAAAACTTCTAATTCTAATTTAGTTACATTATTTCTTGATAAATCTAGACTTTTCAAATTATCGAGACCTTTAAAACAACCATAATGGATGTCAGATATTAAATTAGATGAAACATTCAACAATTTCAAATTCTTTAAGTATTTGAATGTACCTGGAGGAATTACTTTAATTTTATTGAGGCTTATATCCAAAGCTTGTATACTAAGCAAAGATCTGAAATTGGAACCGTCTAGGGTTTTCAAAGTGTTGTTGCGTATATCTAAATTAATTAATTTAGGAAAGTAGCTTGCGTTTATATAAGAAACTAAATTGTTACCTACTTCTAAACTTGCTAGTTCTGTGAGGGAATTTGTATATTTATTGTTAAATGACTCAATTATATTGTCACTTAAATGAAGTGTCTGTATATTTTTCATATTTAAAAATTGATCATTCATTAAATTAGAAATATTGTTAAACGATAGATCTAAATATACTAAGCCTGTTGTGTTTATTTTAGGAAGATCATTTATATTATTGTGACCTAAATACAAAGATTTTAATTTGCTTAAATCACCGTCAATGTTAAATGCTGTTAATTTATTGTCGGATAAATCTAAGCTATACATGTTACGGAGATTTACAAAATTGACTGGCGAAATATTTCCAATAGCATTTTTAGAAATTTTAAGCCAAGCTAAATTTGGCAAATCTATAAAAGCACTTTCATCTATTCTAGTAAAATTAAGAGAGCTCAAATCGAGATACCTTAAGTATTTTGCTGGACTGAAAACATTTTTTGCTATTGGACCCGCTAAATTATTATTTGTTACATTTAAATATTGAAGGTTATTTAAGGGTAAAGTGAATTCTTCGATTGTAATTATTCTGTTATATGATATATCTAATATTTGCAGTTCTAATTGATTTTTAAACATATAAGATTTTAATCTGTCTATATTATTATGATTCAAATAAAGTTTAATTATATTTTTCAACGTGTTTGTAAAAAAATCTATAGTTTTAAGATTGTTATGTGAAAGATCTAATATTTTCATGTTGTTTGCGTTTTCAAAAGCTAAGATTTCAACTGATTCAATTTTATTGGTACTTGCATTTAAAAATTCTAAAGCGACCATATCATAAAAGGAATGATTTTTTAAACTTATTATACTCTGCCTACTTAAATCTAATGCAGTTATCTTTTTCAACCCAGCAAAAGTCAATTCTGTAATTGTAATTGATAAATTATTATTTTTTAAATCGAAATATTGTAAATTATTATGCCTAAAAGAATTGTCTTGCACTTGTGTAATATAATTATTCTGTAGAAACACTTTTATTAAATTAACATTATTTATAAACATTACACTTTCTATCGTTGATTTTATTCTGTTATTACTCAAATCTACTGTTTCTAAATTTAATTCCTGGGTAAAACAATTCGACTCTACGGATTCGATTAAATTATTGGACATATTAATATATTTTAGTGCCGATAGTCGATTCAGTTCAAAGCCGGATACCATCTTTAGCTCATTGTTAGAGATATCAAGTGTTTGTAAATTTTTTAAATTAATTAGAGTCATATTTAAAAATGAAAGTCTGTTGTTGCTTAAATCAAGAATAGCCAAGTTTTTCAAATTTGTAAAAATATTATCTGAAAGTTCAGTTATTTTATTATTTTGTAGATATAACCTACTCAGGTTTGGCATCATATTGAACACATCATTGGCTAATCTACTGAGTCTATTATAAGATATATTTAGAACTGTAAGTTTTGAAGTAATGGATTCTGCTGTCACCAACGATTTAGATGTGAGTTCTTCTATCAAGTTGTGTGATAAATCTAGAGTCAGTAGATTAATTAATGCAAAAAAAGCGTCATTGGTGAGAGTTTCAATATTGTTGTTAGTGAGGTTCATTTTCAAAGCATTTGAATAGTATCTGAATGTTTCTTTTTCTATTTTAGACCAAGTGTTGCCTTGAGCTTCGAATTCACGGACACGCGAGTCAAAGTTGGTGGCTCTAAAAAATCCGTCTGATATTACGTCAGTATGTGAGTTCTGCATTCGGAATACCACATATGAGTAGTCGTTACATGTAGGGTTCTCGGCTTTTCCAGAATGCTCATTACACACGATGGTGTACGAACAAGAACTTATTCTATCTTCCACACTACATCTCGTTTCTGCTAATACGCCGAGGAATCCCACAGCAGTGATGAAATCTGAAATATAATTATGATTTTACATGTGACTGTCAAGAAATATGCAAGATGTTTGCTGACTGAAACCCACATATTGATAACCAAATTACTATACATTTTAAAAACTTAGGCCTTTACATCCGTTAATGGATGATTTATACAGTATTCTCCGAGCGAATTAACCACTCAAACTCAAAACTCAAACTCAAAATTTTTATTTCCATGTAGGTTATGAAATAACGCTTATAGAATTGTCCTACAAGACGCCTACCACCGGTTCGGAAACTAGCCCGGCGAGAAGAACCGGCGTAAGAAACTCGCACGGGGCCACCTTTTAGCAAAAAGATGGGAAAATTGTTCTTTTCAAAAAAAATAAATTACAATGTTGTAACTTAATCTATATAACATTAGTCATAAGTACATAGAGCATACTTAAGTATATAAAAGCAACCTTGCAGGGGCAATCTTATTCCCAAGGTGTGCAATCGTTAATGAAATCACTGACTTTATAATAAGCGTTCTTTAACAGCTTTTTTAAATTTATTAATGGTAAGATTTTGAACGTTTTCTGGGATTCTATTGTAAAGGCGTATACATGAACCTTTAAACGATTTACTTACTTTGTTAAGTCTGATCACCGGTATTTCTAACTTGTTCTTATTTCTAGTATTCCTACAATGGTTGTCGCTTTTCTTTTTAAAGTTATTTAAATTCTTTCTGACATACAACACATTGTCCAAAATGTATTGAGAAGCGACGGTCAGAATACCTATTTCTTTAAACTTATCTCTCAGAGATTCAAAACATGACATCTTGTAAATAGAACGTATAGCTCGCTTCTGCAGCACAAATATTGTGTTAATGTCCGCAGCGTTTCCCCATAGAAGAATGCCATATGACAATATGAAATACTATGAAAATAACTAAAATAAACTAGCCGCGCTGTGTCCTCATCGGAAATTTCTCTAATTTTTTTCACTTCATATGCTGCAAAACTAAGCCTACCAGCCAGATTTGCAATATGGGGACCCCACTGTAATTTACAATCTAGTGTTATTCCTAGAAATACAGTGGTGTCCACTAAGTTCATTTTCTCATCGTTTAATAGTACATTGATTTGTGTCTGCCTAACATTTGGCAGGCTAAACTTTAAACATTTTGTTTTATTGGAATTTAAAAGTAAATTATTAACATTAAACCAGTGTACCATTTTCGAGAGAGCACTATTTACCTCGTCGTAATTTGACTGTCGTCGCTTCACATTAAAAATTAGTGAAGTGTCATCAGAAAAAGTACTATCTCATGCTTATCTTTAACTAGATAAGGAAGGTCATTTATATAGATGAGAAAAAGAAATGGGCCTAAAATGGACCCTTGTGGCGCACCTAGTTCTATTTTGGTCCCATTAGACCTTGTAGAATTTACTTCTACTCTCTGCGTTCTATTTGTAAGATAAGAGCTTAAGAGCTTATGTGCCGTGTCCCTTATACCATAATGGTACAATTTTTTTACTAACGTAGCATGCTCGACACAGTCGAAAGCCTTGGATAGATCACAAAAGACACCAAGTGCATCATGCGATCCCTCCCAGGCCTCAAATATGCTGCATAGAAGACTGATGCCTGCGTCTGTTGTGGACCGACCTTTAGTAAACCCGAATTGATTACTATGTAATAAATTATTTATGTTGAAGTGAGCTAGCAATTGATTTAATATTATTTTCTCGAAAATTTTACTGAAAGTCGGTAGTATAGATATTGGTCTATAATTGGCTGGGTCAGATTTATTCCCAGCCTTGAAAAGAGGCATCACCTTGCTATGCTTCATTAGGTCAGGGAACACACCTATCTTAATACAATTATTAAAAACTAAGGCTAGGTAGGGGGCAATGATGTCAATTATTGATTTTATAATTTTTATAGACATACCCCAGAGATCAGTAGTACTTTTAATATTGAGTAATTTGAAGGTGTTAATAATATCTCTGGAGTCAATTTCTCTAAAATTAAAACTGACATCACATTCCTTGACATTTTCTCTGAGTATTTTTTCAGCAACTGCAGGTGAAGAATTTAAATTTTTTGTAGTTGAGACCGGAATGTCAGCAAAAAAACTTTTCGAAGATCGTCGCAACCTCTAGGTCAGACCTTTTTATCATTGATACAAAGTTCAAATTTAGAGTTACGACTGGATCTGCCTCTTCCAGTCTCATCTGCAATTATCTTCCAAGTGGTTTTCACTTTATTTTTAGAGTTCATTATTTTTCGTTTTATGTGAAGTGCTTTCGCTGCTTGACAAACTTCTTTAAACATTTTTGAATATTCCTTGACATATAGCATAAAGGATTCACTCCTATTAAATGTCTTTTCATTGTACAGATCATACAATCTTTGTCTACTTACTAAAATTCCTGCAGTGGCCCAGTTTTTAAAATTACTTTTTCTATTATTAAAACTGACCATTTTAGAAGTAAATACAGAGTTAAAGTGGGTTCTAATTATTTTAAATAGTTTATTAAATGCTTCATCTGAGTTATTTAACCCATCCAACTGTTGAATATTTGAAACTAATTTACCTCAAAATTTCTCAATACGTTTTGTATTCACAGGAATATAAATAAGCTTTTCTTGAGGTTTATTTTCACAATTAATATTAATTGAAGCAAATTGTCCACAGTGATCAGAGCTAAGCGCATTAATTATTTCTTTTTTATTAGGAGTAATATTAGTGAAAATATTATCAATACAAGTAGCTGTTGTATCAGATATTCTTGTCGGTTCATAAAATAAATTAATGACATTATACGATTTAAAAAATGATGTGAATCTAACAGTGGTGGAGTTATAGTCCAATAAATTAATGTTGAAATCACCACATACAAAAATATTTTTGTTAGATGTACATATTTTTGTCAAGATATGTTCCATGATTTGTTCAAAGGAATCGTATGAACCTGATGGAGGCCTGTATACGCTTACAATAATAAGGTGGCTCAACTCAATACAAGCTACCTCACATATTCGTTCAGTAGAGAGTCTTACAATATCTTTTCGTTCTTTAAATTTAAATTTTTTATTAGTCAATATTAAAGAGCCACCTCTAATGGCATTCTCTCGACTGAACGAACTAGCAACCTGGTGATCACAAAAGTTAAATATTAATTCATATTTTCTAAACCAATGTTCCGATATACACATAATATCAATGTTACATTCATTAAGAAACAACTCAATCTCTAATTCTTTACCTACCATTCCTTGCAAATTTTGGTGCACCAGGTTTACAGTAAAATTACAATTTTTGCTAACAATTTTGGTAGGTAGGATAGGTAATTTATTTGAATAATTTATATTATTGTATAATACATTGCTAGAGTGGGCCTCTGTTGTCTTAGAAACTAATTTAAATTATTTGGAACATATTCCAAGTTGTTAACTGTATAGTAATCAGAATAGATAGCCAATTCCTTGGCTTGTCCTAAAACTAAAAAATTAAATAGCCATCTAGCTATGCGTCTAGTACAAAACTGTGATAAGAAATACTTATCATATTTTAGATTATTAAATCTAAAACTTATAATATTATTTATGTCAACCACATCTATATGTGATTGATTGTTACTTAAGACTATACAATTTTGATTAGTAGCACTACACAGTAGGCTGTTTAACTTAAATCTAATATAATTTTCGGTACTCTCGTGTGGCAGTTTTTTTATGTAAGGAAAGGTAAACAATATAAGCTTAGTAACATTTTCTTTGTTACTCAAAATATCAATATAGTCTGTCATCTGCTTTTTGTTTATCTTTCCTCTTCTCCCGGCTAATATAACTAAAGTTGTGTTAGGGCAATAAGTAGCATTAACTGCCCGGCTAACTATTTGTTCATAAGATGCCCCGGGCAAACATGTGCTAGTTACTTGTTGCCCCATACACAAATTATTTTGGTTTACACCTACTCCATAGCCTATTTCATCACAGTAAATACTTATCAATCCGGCCTCTGAGATAGGTGTAGGTATCTTATTATAATATTTTTTTGAGTATTCAGTATCAGCCCTCAACTCTGAACAGATGACTGAACTATCAGAATCATGCCCTGAATGACCTTTATTTTCGAGACATTGATTGTTTATAATGGAGTTTACTCGTTCCTCATTATAGTGGCCAATCTTTATTATGTCAATCATGGCAGATATATGAGCAGCAATTTCTTTTTGTGCTAATTCATATTTAACTTTTATTTGTGTTAATAAGCAGTGTAATTCTGAAATTTCAGACTGAAGGCTACATACATCCACCTCATAATCAAACCTAGTGTTTTTTAACTCCTGACAGCAGCTTAACAATTGATTTTTTATTAATATTTTATTTTTAGACAAATTTTTAAGCTGCTTTACATATTTCTGGTTTTTTTGTATTAAATTTTGAGTTTTTCTAATGCATTTCTTAACTTTTACATATTTTTTCAACTTATTTTTACTATTCATAATATGACAGGCCGTTATTGTGTCGTCCTCTGTCAAGTCTATGGTAGTTATGTTATTTTTAGATGAGTCATTTACACTTCCTAACAGTTCATCATACAAACTTTGTGTTTCCTCAGATTTTTTACTATTTATTTGACATTCTAGGGACTTTATGTACTCTTGAGCATCTTGCAGCTTCTTTTTAATGTAACAAGTGTCTTCTAGAGATTGTTCATATTCCATTCTACAATTGTCAAAGCCGTCCACAAAACTTTTTAATTCCAAGTTTCGTTCGCAGATGTTTTCATATTTTTGGTTTAATTTGTTGAGTTCTGATTTTAAATCTGCATTTTTTTGCAAAATTAAAAGCATTTCCTTTTCACTGTCGTCACGTTCAATAAGCAGCTGTTGACATTGCTGCTTAGAGTCCTTTAGTTCCTTAAGAGCAGTTCGCAGCTGCTCTTCCGTCTGGCGGAACTCAGACGTCGTCACGTCGTCACTAACGTCACTCTTGAAATACTGTAGTGCCTGGGACAGTTGGGATTGTTTAAATGTCGTATGGTTGCCTGAGCACATACGGCAATCTCACAACATAGTCAGCCTAGTCTAGAGCAATGAACTGGGGCCAACTATGTGCGGGTTTCCTCACGATGTTTTCCTTCACCGTTAGAGCGTCCGTATGATGTACTTGAGATCTGAAAAAGTCTCATTGGTACACGCCACAACCTGGGATTTGAACCTGCACTCTCTCGAGTGCGAACCAAACGGTCTACCCACTAGGACACGGAGCTCTATACATATTAGTTCATAAAAAAATAGTTTTTTCAAAATTGAACAGAATTGAAAATTGTTTTTTTTTTTAAATTTTCAAAATTTAACTTTATTAATTACATAAAAAGATACACGTTTCACGTGACTCCAGTGCTCCACTGCGCATGCGCTGTGCAGCGCGGTACTTCTTGACATTCGAGCACATAAAACAATGAAACGTGTATATTTTTGTACAATAAGCGCCGCGTCGCTTGTCGTTTCGTATCGGTGTTAATTGGCCATAAAATATGATAATAATTAATTAAAAAATATATATATTCTGAGAACAAAATAATGTAAAGTATAACCTAGTTAGTAGTTACTATTGTTGGTTCTATAAAATATTTGTTATCAGTGAAGTAAAATACAATATCTACATATATTTTTAATTACTGGGTTTTCGGCTATTTCTTACGAGAACAATAACTGAAGTTTATTTAGCAGTAATAATATGTAAGTACCTACGTAAACATACAATGAACGGTTTTTGTGTTTATTAAGATTTAATTATTATTATTTGGTTATGAGATCTTCGACTACTGCTTTTATTGAGCAGAATACTGAATATAGTATTAACGAATTGGAATATGTTCCAAATATTTCTTTAAATTAGATAATGAGACAATAGAGAATATCTCTTGCAGAAATAATTTAAGTTTTAAATGTAAAATACAAAATCCTACCAATAATGTAAAAAATCCCATTGTATTACATAATAAATCATATGTAATAATTAATCTGGTGCATCAAAATTTACAAGGAATGGTAGGTAAAGAACTTGAAATTGAGTTATTTTTAAAGGAATTTGACGTTGATATTATTTGTATATCTGAACATTGGTTCAGACAACATGAACTCATTTTCAATTTCAATGAGCACCAGGTAGCAAGTTCGTTCAGTAGAGAAAATGCCATTAGGGGCGGCTCATTAATAATAATTAATAACAAATTGAAATTCAAAGAACGTAAAGATGTTGTGAGTCTCTCCACCGAACGAATAATTGAAGTAGCCTGCATAGAGTTGAGTCAACTTATTATTGTAAGCATATACAGGCCTCCATCAGGGTTATACGATTCCTTTGAACAAACTTTGGAACAAGTATTGACTAAAATATGTACATCTAATAAAAAGGTTATACCTAGTATGTGGTGATTTTAACATTAATTTGTTAAACTTGAACTCCACTACCATTAGATTCACATCTTTGTTAAAATCGTATACTTAATCTTTTTAATCTGTTTCATGAACTGGCAAGAGTGTGTGATACAACGGCCACTTGTATTGATAATATATTTACTAATATTACTCCAAGTAAAAAGGAAATAATTCATAAGCTCAGCTCTGATCACCGAGGACAGTTAGCTTCTTTTAATGTCATTTGTGACAGTAACATCAAGGACAAGCATGTGTTTGTTCCTGTGAATACAAAACGTATTGAGAAATTTAGAAGTAACTTAAATTCAAAAATTCAATTGTTAAATGGGTCAAATAGCACAGATGAAGCTTTTAACAAATTATTTAAGATAATAAGAACCCAATTTGATTCGATATTTACTTCTAAAACGGTTAGTTTTAAAAATAGAAAAAGCAACTTTATTAAATGGGCAACTGCAGGAATTATAATAAGCAGGCAAACATTATATGAATTATATGAACAGAAACATATTAACAATAGTGAAACCTTTAAAACATATGTTAGAAATTATTCAAAAACTTTTAAAAGAGTATGTAAAGCCGCTAAGGCTCTTTATATAAAGAATAAGATTAAAAATTCTAACAATAAAATTAAAACTACATAGAAGGTGATAGCTAGTGAGACTGGAAACATCACCTGTCGTAGCTCCGATTTTGAATTTTTTTTTGAAAATAAAAAGATAACCACTGACCTAGAAGTTGCGACGGTCTTCGAATTTTTTTTTTTGCTGACATTCCGGTCTCAACTACAAAAAATTTAAATTCAACACCTGCAGTTGCTGAAAAACTACTCAGAGACAATGTAAAGGAATGTGATGTCAATTTTAAGTTTAAAGAAATTGACTCCAGAGACATTATTAACACATTTAAGTTGTTGAATATTAAAAATACTGCTGATCTCTGGGGAATGTCTACAAAAATTATTAAATCAATAATTGACATCGTTCGTAGCTCCTTATCTAGCGATGGTTTTCAATGATTGTATAAAAAGTGGTGTTTTCCCTGACTTAATGAAGCATAGCACGATTATACCTTTATTCAAAGCTGGAAATAAATCTGATCCGACAAATTACAGGCCTATATCGATCCTACCAACTTTTAGTAAAATTTTTGAAAGAATAATTTTAAGACAGTTACTAGTACATTTTAATTCGAATAATTTATTACACAATAATCAATACGGTTTTACCAAGGGTCGATCCACTACAAGTGCTGGTATGGGTCTTCTTTGTAGAATCTTTGAAGCTTGGGAGGGGTCGCAGGATGCATTAGGTGTATTTTGCGACCTTTCCAAGGCATTTGATTGTGTTGAGCAAGCTACATTGATCAGAAAATTGCACCACTATGGTATACGGGACTCTTCACTCGACCTTTTGAGTTCTTACCTTAAAAATAGAACTCAAAGGGTAGAAATAAATAGTAAAAGGTCCACTGGGACCAAAATAGAATTAGGTGTCCCACAGGGATCCATTTTAGGCCCATTTCTTTTTCTCGTCTATATAAATGACTTACCTTATCTAATTAAAGATAATGATAATAAGATATTACTTTTTGCCGATGACACTTCACTCATTTTTAATGCGAAGCGACAACAGTCAAATTACGACGAGGTAAATAATGCTCTCTCTAAAATAGTACATTGGTTTAATGTTAATAATTTACTTTTAAATTCAAATAAAACAAAATGTTTAAAGTTTACTTTGCCCAATGTTAGGCAAGTTCAATACAATATACTATTAAATGACAAGAAAATGAAGTTAGTGGACACCACTGTATTTTTAGGTATAACACTAGATAGTAAATTACAGTGGGGTTCTCATGTTGCGAATCTTGCAGATAGACTCAGTTCTGCAGCATATGCAGTCAGAAAAATTAGGGAAATTTCTGACGAAGAAACGGCGCGACTTGTTTATTTTAGTTATTTTCATAGTAGAATGTCTTATGGCATTCTTTTATGGGGAAATGCCGCCGACATTAATACAATATTTGTGCTGTAGAAGCGAGCAATACGTTCTATTTACAAAATGTCCTGCTTTGAATCTCTGAGAGAAAAGTTTAAAGAAATAGGAATTCTGACCGTCGCTTCTCAATACATTTTAGACAATGTGTTGTATATTAGAAAAAAATTAAATATGTTCAATACGAAAAGTAATAATCATTGCATGAACACTAGAAATAAACACAAATTAGACATTCCGGTGATCAGACTAAGTAAAGTTAGTAAATCTTTTAAAGGTCAATGTATACGCCTATACAATAGAATCCCAGAAAACGTTCAAAGTCTGTCTATTAATAAATTTAAAAAAGTAGTTAAAGAACGTTTGTGTGCTAAAGGTTATTATAAAGTCAGTGATTTCATTAACGATTGCACACCTTGGGAATAAGATGGCCCCATGCGAGGCTGTTTTTATTTACTTAAGTATGTGTTATGTACTTATGACTAATGTTATATAGATTAAGTTACAACATTGTAAAAATATTTTTTGAAAAGAACAATTTTCCCATCTTTTTGCTAAAAGGTGGCCCCGTGCGAGTTTCTTACGCCGGTTCTTCTCGCCGGGCTAGTTTCCGAACCGGTGGTAGGCATCATGTAGGACAATTCTATTAGCGTTATATTATAACCTACATGGAAATAAAAATGTTGAGTTTGAGTTTTGAAATGATTTTATAGTTAATGTCTCAGGCATATGAAATAATGTACAAAGTGTCATGTTCAATTTGTATAAAAAAAATTAGGAAAACAGTTGACCTAAAGGCCATACGTGCAACTTCCCGCTAAGCGCTTAAATTTTATCTAATACGTCATTAAAATAAAAGTGCTTCTTAAAATTTTCACTGATAATTTTCTTTCATCAGACTTTTGAGCTCGAAGAGTATAAAACACTATTTTTTTAAATTTCAAACTGTCATAACTTTGGAAGGAATCAACCGATTTTCACGAGATTGGCAGCAATCGATACAGTTTTTGTAAGTCATTTGAAAAAATTGTCAATAAAAAAATTTCGTCGAAAAATTTCGGAGTAATTCCAAAAAATCCCTTTTTCGGTTTTCTTTCCTTCACTATATCTCTCAAAAGAATCAACGGATTTTGACCGGGTTAGCGGCAATCGCCGTGTTTTTTTAATGTTAAGAGCTGATTCGTTTTTGGAGTTGAACGATAAAGTTGTTTAAAAGTTATTTAAAAAAAGCCACTTTAAAAAAATCGCAGTTTTTTTAGATTTCTTGAAATCCCAAGCTGTCTGTCCAATCTGTCCAAATCGGTCCAAGCTGTATTCAAAATCTAAGTTTGGTCAAGCCCTTTCGAATGGCGCCAGCCACAATAAAATCAGTCAAATCGTTCAAAAGTTATAAGAGGCTTACATACTTACACACATACATACACACATAGTTACACCCTCGCGAGGGTAGTCAAGGAAGCTTTCTGTGGCCTCAGAACGTCGAAACCTGAAGGTCGATTCTGCTATTTTAATCCAACAATAATACAACTTCGTTACTGTTTCGATACAGTCCGGAACCTATCAAACAGCAAAATGGTATTCAACTAAACTTCAAACAAACGTCAAACGACGAATTACACCGCGATGCGATTATCATTGTATCACAGCTTGATTATAGATTGAGCGAACCACTTATCCATGGAAAATGGTATTCTCGTATGTTTATAAACTTAACTCCAATTTGACTCGAACCGATCCGTCAGCCGGATATTTTTTTCACTTTGACATGTGGGGATGCCATGACATAAAAATATTTATTTTACGCAAAAATTTCTTTTTTTGCCTTCCCCCTCTCTAACCATACGGAAAATAATTTTCCGTCCGTCTCAGAAGAGGATAAAATCGTGTATGCGTACACAAATGTGCATAGCCATCCCCCAAATTCGATGATTTTGTGTAATGTTTCAAAAAACATGAGCAGGAGACGCGCCTTAACTGACAATAATTGGCAACACTGGATCGTACAAACGTCAAGCAACAGCTGTCTTTATACATGCTTTGTGCTCGCTTTATTCAAAGAGAATATAATCACTACGTTTTAGCTTTATTTATAAATTGTAATCAATATCATTGCAAAAAGACTGTGTTGGGATTTTAAATTTACGAAAATAGTGTAGTAGAATACCGACTTTCGGTCAATTTAATATGAAAACAGGATGATAAATTTATAATGAATTGATGGTTGATAGTCTAAGTTTATTAAGAGAATTGGCCCTCTGATTAGAATTCGATTTTTGCAAAACGGGGTAAAACCAATAACTTCCCGATTTTTGAAAATCTTAGATTTTCTTAGCAGGAAGTTATAAATATAAGATTCAGTATCGTCATTTGTTTTGGATGGACGCCGGGATGGGCATAACTAGCGAGAGACGGCCAGTGAGACACGTTATGATAATTTAAGGACAGTAAATCCTGTATATTAATAATGGGGAATAACGATTGTAGTGAGAACTTTACACTACCCAGCAGCTTTAGTTTTTGTACAAAAATATTTTTATAGAAAAGGCTTAGTCACAAGTCACGCCAGAGGTTTATTCCATTTAAGGCAGTATACTGCTCGCCGTAGTCAAAAAACTATTAAAATACACTTTTTTATGAACTTATATCTCAAAAACTAGAGGTGCTAGGAAAATAGCACAGATTTGAAACCTTGAATTATTTAAAAACGGTCACAAAATTCGAGTACAAAAGCTCTAATGATTCTCGTCTTGGGCTCCACTCCGTAATTTTTCACCCACACATTTCCTGCGTTGAGATTTTGGGAAGCTGTATATAACTTAATAAATATCAATTACGGATACTTCGGGCACACGATCCACTAATTATGTAAAGACGTTTAAGCAGAAAAATAATTGTCACACTAGAAAAATTTTTTTTTCTTTATATGGGCTTTATGTAGATCATATGCCCAAAATATCCGTAATTGATTTTACCGAAATTTATAGACACCCGATTAATTTTAATATTTTTTTTTTTAGAATTTAAACCCCAACACTTCCATAATTAAGAGAGTTTTTTTTTTATTTCTCCAGCACAATAGTTTAATTCTAGAAAAATATTTGAATTAAAGCAAGATATTTTTGATTAAGTTTTTACACTGAAACAGGAAAAATATGGTAGGTATGAAGCTGTGTGAAGAATCAAGTACGGGATGGCTTGATTTTTTGCTCGCAAGTGTTCAGTTTGCTCCGATTTTAAGTACCTAGGCTCGCTCATCCAAAACGACGGTAACATCGAACGAGACGTGCAGAACAGATTGAATGCAGCGTGGATGAAGTGGCGACAGGTCTCGGGAACAACAAGTGACCCACAGATGCCCCTCAAGCTTAAGGGGAAAATTTACAAAACGGTCATCAGACCTGTCGCAATGTATGGATCAGAATGCTGGGCAATGAAAAAGATGGATGAAAGAAAGGTGCATGCAAGTGAGATCCGCATGCTAAGATGGATGTGTGGTGTGACCAGGTTAGATAAGATCAGGACTGAGTATATAAGAGAAGTTTGAAAGTGGCACCGGTAGTGGATAAGGTAAGGAGTGCAAGGTTAGCATGGTTTGGGCATGTAATGAGGAGGGAAGACACACACGTCACCAAAAGGGTGATGAATATGAATGTGGACGGATATGTATGCAGAGGAAGGCCGAAAAAGAGATGGATGGATTGCGTGAAGTTTGATATGGAAATGAAAGATGTGAATGTAGAATTGACGGCTGATAGGAATGCGTGGAAGGGGAAAACATGTTGCGCCGACCCTACTTAGCGTGGGATAAGGGCAGGAAAATGATGATGAAGTGTATAATATTATAAATTTAATAATAATAATTAATTAATTGCAAAAGTTTTTATACTTACAAAGTAATAAAATTTCCTTCATTTTGTTTGGTTTGATTGTATATTTATTTATACACTTGTACGAAAATTCATAAACTTATCTTTATTTTTACACTAGTAAATATACAATTTTAATATGAGCCCCGTTAGCTTTAAAAGTGGAGTCTGTACTGCCCAAGCCCATCGCTATGTGATATTTTATCAACTCGCATTACTCATCTTTATGTTACTGTAACAGTTCGAATGTTGGTATGTAGCAGATTGTCCGGAGTTTTAGCTTATTTCTAGAAATAGGTCTGGGAATAGGCTAGGTCTAAGGCTGGACCTGTATGATCCGGAATTCGGTAAACCCGGGAAAATTCAGAGAACTGAAAACAGAACTCTGCGCTGAAAATCGAACACACATCATCCCTGACCCACCGGATCCCGGATCATAATTAAGTTCCAGAGTCTGCTGTACATGTTATGATATTATGGACGTAACCTTGTTTTCCGTTCCGTGGACGTAAAATACGGACAAAATATTACAATTATTCCAAAGTTTTTGTTAGCAGTTTAATTTATCACTTCATATTTTAGTGCAAAAGGATAAAATATCTGTTCATCTCGCAAGAACGGTAAGTGCAGTACAACTAGTTTCTATCGGTAAATGTCAGACGATGCTTGGAACGCGAAGTTTTCTAGGGTACGGACTATCAGAATGTGCCTTATTCCATTCAAATATGTTCAGTGAGTTATATGCAAACAGCCACACTCACATACATAGAAATTTTATTTAATTGTTTAAAGGTACAAGTGTGATTGTATAATTACAAATAATGCAAGCAGAGCCGCGAGCACACACTAGTATTGTAATATTAATTGGACTATACATTCTAACAACATCGCGTACCAACGGAAGTCACTATCTGTATTCGTGATAAACCATTCTTAATAAATTTTATAAAAACAAAAAAAAATGAATTAAATAAAAATTTTAAATTAACACTTAAGACATTGCGTTCTTTATTTATCCCGATAATATGACAAATATTATCGGGATGTATGTCATGGGATACTCTTCCCAACTTACCTGTCCGGTAGTTGTGGTATAGTATACGGGTATGCGACCCCGGCTTCCCTAGCTATTACTGTCCTATCCCTTACCCTCCTGGGCGGTAATATCCTACATTCCCTATTTCCCACTCTAACTTACCAATCTTCCTTTCCTCACCACCTATCCTTCCCTTTCCCTATTCCTACCCTCTCCACCAATCCGTGGAAACGCAATGGATAATCAAAAATAATTAAATTATCCAAAATGGCGGCGATGTGGTTCGCCACCCATCACGTCTCGTTTCTCGCGGAGGCGAAAAGCGGACCATGGAGAGACGCTTGGCTACGTTGAATGTAAGAGGAGGAATGGATGGTAAGAATGAAAGTGGACGAAGCGAAAGATGTATGTAAGGATCGTAACAAGTGGAAAGAAGTGGTCTCTGCCTACCCCTACGGGAAAGAGGCGGTCCTGCCTACCCCTACGGGAAAAAGGCGTGATTATATGTATGTATGTGTATATGACAAATAGGAAAGTTATAAGGGGTCAAACGAGCATATACCTAGCCTGATGATAAACAGCTAGTTGCTACTGCGCGGCGTTGCCTACTATACATATATATTATACTCCGCTTAGATCAAGTTTAATTTAAACGTAAACAAAGAAACAATAGCCTACTATAATGCTACCAATTTAAATACTGTCACTTGGTCACCGTATAATAAATAAAGATTATTTTGGTCCTCCCTCTAATGTCACTCGAGTAAAAAACTAAAAAATCTAGTTTTTAATTTATATATAAGTAATTAAGAAACTAGGTTAAATTACGCGTGTCTTGTTTTATTTTTGTATAAGATTAAATTTAATTCGAGCTGAAAGGCATCTGTTACATCTAATTTATCTTCCGCGGAGTTTGGATGAAGTTGAGAGTCCTTCTCGATTGTTCCGTCAGGTATGGACGTTTTAATGAAGGAAAGTTATGTTTTTGAATGACTTCATAAAAGTCTTTACTAGTCTTACCATTTCAAATGTGGATGAATACTTTTGAGGAGAAATTATGAACATTGCAATTTATGAAAATATAATATGGAAAACGCTTTATGTGATATTCATAATTATTAGACATTACTAAAACCAAAAATTCACTCACATACATTGCTGATGTTTTGTCTGCATATTGCACACGACTTTAACATTACACTTGTAATAAAAAACTAATAATTTAAATATCGTATATGAATTATTACTGTATGTTTTTTACTACCTGTGACAAAGGCAATACGAGTACATTAAAGGTTTGAATTTCAAAATGCGCCACTCTGCATAAGCCGCCACTGATAATGCAATGAAACGTACCTATTATATTCTTGTGTCCTACTAATATTATAAATGTGAAAGTTTGTGAGGATGTATGGATGGATGGATGTTTGTTCCTCTTTCACGCAAAAACTACTGAACGGAATTTGATGAAATTTGGTATGGTAATAGCTTAGGCTCTGGATTAAAACATAGGCTACTTTTTATCCCGAAAAGGTATAGCGTTCCCGAGGGACACTATATTAACGCGGGCGGGACCGCGGGGAACAGCTAGTACTGCTAGTACTGAATAAAATTAAAATTTGAATCCAGTGGCAGATTATCCTAAAGGCAAACTAGGCATGTGCCTAGGGGCGCGAGGATACAAAGGGGCGCTCCGACCAAGCGAGGTGGTATGCTTGATCCCCCCCCCCCCCCCCCAATACATACAATTCAGTGTTATAAATTCCGTGCATACAATGACGATTTCATAATGCTGCAAATAATAGACTACGACAACTTTTAACTTTTTTATAGGGGCACCGATGACATGTTTGCCTACGGCGCTCTCAACGTTTAATCCGCCTCTGTTTGAATCACTATTTTGAAAATGCCGTGCTACGTCACGTATCGACTTGTTTCGGTGGGAACTGACCCTCAGACGTGGCTGTCGCCGCGCGGTTATTGCGAATTGAGCTTTAGTGACTAGGCCACAAAGTACAACCTAATGGCTAGCCCCACACACACCATCATATTATTGGCAATAATGCTCATAGCATTCCTTGTGTGTGGGCCATATTGCCGTTTTTTGTATGTGTTGACTGTATTGACAAATTCATTCTGTCAATAATATTGTACGTATGCGGCTAGCCTATGGCAATCGTCCTAACGCGGCATTCGCTCGGTTGGGTGATTGTCATTGTAAAAACATGTACGGTGTGGCCTTGTCAATAAAGCTTGATTTGCGGTAGCAATATTGTGATTCTTGTGGTCATATAAACGTGCCCTGAGTCAGTAAAAAAATATTACCAGTCACTACGCCTCTTCTCGTTTATGGGTTGGTAGAGACAGAATTATTTTTTCCTAATGTTTTCTATCATTCTACCGACTGACATTAAAAATTTAAAGATATATTTAATCGAATTTCATGATTAAAAAAAACTTAGGCCATCCGTTAATGGATGATTTATACAATATTCTCCGAGCGAAGTAACCACTCTTGAAATACTGTAGGTAGTGCCTGGCACAGTTGGTTTTTAAATGTCGTGTGATTGCCCAAGCACATACGGCATTCTCACAAGATAGTCAGCCTAGTCCAGAGGAATGAACTGGTCAATACGTCTGGGGCCAATCATGTGCGGGTTTCCTCACGATGTTTTTCTTCACTGTTAGAGCATCCGTATAATGTAGGTACTTGAGATCTAAAAAAGTCTCATTGGTACACGCCACAACCTGGGAAGGTTGGTTGGTCAAGGTTAACACACGCTAGGCAAGCTGCCACATAATACATAAATCATCCAGAAACCGTCAACGCGCTTGAAAGTGAAGCCGTCACGACTGCTCCAAATTGGAGTGGCTATCCACACATAATTTTTTTTTGTTCAACTTTTTTCAATTTATTTTTATTGAATGCCTAACTGTCGTAACATAATAACGCGTGTTTTTTAAGTGTAAAGAATAAAGTAAAGTAAAGAGCGGGCGGGGCGGTGTTTCGCCATGGTTTTGGTTACAGTGCGCTACGTACAAATGTGATCGGACACAGTCTAGATGTTCTGTATTCTATGGCAGCTGCCTAGCGCGTATCGTCGCGGTATGAAATGACCCTATAACATTTCATAACTTATACATCACACGATACGATAATTTGGGTCGCATGACAAAATATGTGTACCGACTACCGACTACCGGGCGATATCAGTATCGCACATATAAATAAACTTTATCTGTCAGTCGTTGCAAAATTCCATATATGTAATATATTTATATTTTGCGTAATATTACAATAACTAGGACTGTTACTGCCCATTAATAGCTATATTTTTTAAAATATAGCTATTAATTAAGATATTGCCCGCGACTTCGTGGACGACAAAAGAAAATCCCGCAGTAACCGTACATTTTGCCGCAATAAAAAGTAGCCTATGTCCATTCCTGTGGGCTATTCTATATATGTGCCAAATTTCATCAAAATCGGTCCAGTAGTTTCGGAGCCTATTCAATGCAAACAAACAAACAAACTTTTCATCTTTATTACATTAGATAGTATAGATAACCCACCTACGTGAATTATACAGCCTATGTTTCCCCTTTTACGAATCAGTTGACACCAAATTTACTGAAATCGTATCAGTAGTTTAGGCGCTACGATGGAACAAACATTCCTACATACATACAATATACATAGTTTACCGAAATATTACCTTTCCTTTTGGCTTAGCCGTAGTTGGGTAAATCAGCCCGCGTGCACGTTTTAAGATATAAAATAAAATATAATTAATAAATATCATCATCATCAGCCTATTGCCGTCCACTGCTGAACGTAAGCCTCCCCCAATGAGCGCCAACCATCCCGATCTTGGGCAGCCCTCATCCATCCGCTGCCAGCCACCTTCTTCAAATCGTCGGTCCATCGTGCCGCAGGTCGTCCTACACTACGTTTGCCTAAGCGTGGTCTCCACTCTAATACTTGTCTGCTCCATCGATTGTCTGTCCGTCTACAGACATGGCCGGCCCACTTCCACTTCAGCGTGCTAATTCGTTGAGCAATGTGACTTTAGTTCTCTGGCGAATAACGTCGTTACGTATTTTATCCACCAGAGATACCCTTAACATTGCTCTTTCCATCGCACGCTGAGCAACCTTAAACTTATGAACCAAGCCTACGGTGAGTACTGATATTTATTATATTAATTAATATTATAAATATAAAATATCAATAATAATAATATTATCAATATTATCGCACTTTGAATTTTAGGTATGTCATACCCCACCTCATAATTGTTGTAACTTTTTTTCATCCTCACCTGGTTAAAAAAATAAATTGAAGGTTTTACTTTTGTAAGGCTTTTTACTTTTGCCTCTTGCTAACTTGACTCGTATATCTCATATCTATAGCTACTATGTACAATATACCTTAGCTATAGATTTGTTTCCTTCCAAACTTTCTCCATCTTCAATTAAACTTTGAAAGGCTTTCGTGATTATTAGCAAATGTTAATTAATATGGGAAATACGAGCTTATGCCTCGGTTTCGTTTATGTAAAATCCAATCATTTTATTTCATTATTGTTTATAATATTTTTATTCTTGTTTTTATCCTGCGATTTTAGTGTGACCTACTCAGTGTGGCTGCCGGCTGACGCTACCCAGCTGCTTTAGATTTCAAAGTCAATTTAAGCCAACACCCACTGGTATTGGCTTGAATTGACTGTGAGTGTTGGCTTAAATTGACTATGGAATCTAAATTCAAATTGCCATAGCGTAAATCCATGCGACCGAATAGTTTGTCAGAACTTGCCCTAACGTTAGCATTCCGATCTTAGCGACTACCACGCGCGACCACAACCAGCGAACAGCAAACCCTTTCGGGTCTTCTGAGGGTCAATTCTGCTAAATAAAATCTGCATGACGCTCAAAGTGCCGAACCGGTATTATTGTAAACTAACGTTTACGAGAATACCAAATCGGCAGTTGAACAACCAACGTGAAACGCCTCCTGATTGGTTGAAACTTCATAAAATCAGTTGATGATTACAAGTCGCTTCACTTATAATACAGTCAGAGTAAAATGAAATTCTACTTTAAATACTAGAATTGAGCTTCAGGTTCTCTGGCTACGACCTACGGTTGCGCGTCGCGGAATTTGTTCTGTGCTTCTTAAAAATTCGCAATCGCGGCTCACGGTCGCTTAGATCGGAATGCAACCCTTAGATTGTGTGAGGAAAAGCGCCGAGCGCAACCCCTTTGATACTTAAACCCCACGAACATTTTCAGGCAGCCTCAAAACCCGCAGCGTACAAAGGAAGAAATTCGGGGTGAGATTCCTTAGCTAATAGTATAAATTACTACTATATTATGCAATCTACGAGTAGTAATGAAAACCGCCTGACAATCTAAATTCTTAAACGCTTAACCTACTAGTATTATAGATCTGAAAGTTTGTGGGGATTGATTGATGGATGTTTATTACTCTTTAACACAAAAACTACTCAACGGATTTTGATGAAATTTGGTACGGTAGTAGTTTAAGCTCTGGATTAATACATAAGCTATGTACAGTGTTCCCATGGGATACTGTACATAGGCGGGCGGAGCCGCAGATAAAAGCTAGCTAAGACTAAGTGCTACTTAAATCATAGGCCTCCTTCCTCGTGGCAGAACGACAAGGGTAGTATAATGTGACTTGAATGTTTCTTACTTTAAGATGAATTTGAGAAATTGGGCATCAGGAGATCTAAGCGCGATAAACGTTATTGTTTTATAACGTCGAGTCATGCCTTGGCACGGTCATGCATGGGCCAGATCGACCGGATAAACACCACGGTCTCATAGAAAACCACCGGAAAAAAAGCGTTGTTCCGTAGAGTGAGTGATGTTATAGAGCAATAAATGATTATGATTATGATGTTACCGGTGGCCCAAGGGATTAGGGATTTTAAGTACTAGTAACGAAAGTACCATGGGCAGTGGCATTCGCTAATCATCAGACTGGATACCTGTTACAGAATACATATAACCTAAAGTAACAACGCCTGACTGATTCATCAACGCCGAGCCAAAACTACTGATGCTAGAAACGTAAAATTTAGACCGTGGCTTCCTTTTGTGACGTATAGGTCCACTAAGAAGGGAATTTGCAAAATTCATCCCCTAAAGGCGTGAAAAGGGGTATCAACAGGGGGTCTTTGAAATTTCGTAAGATTGCTCTTTGGCATCATTTACTAATACTCTTATTCAAAATTTTCTAAAATTTGATCTTTGTATGGAGAAAAAATATTATTTATAAACGTTTTGGCTTAGAACTTTGTAAATGAAGTCCTAAAAGAAAATAAATAAACATGTGTTTCATAATTTTTCGATATTCAAACCCTAAAGGGATGAACGAGGGTATGATTGTCTTTTTTTCAGAGTCAGACTCATGCTTGACAACGAACTATATGTTTTGTACATTTTTGGAATGGTTTCTTCAAGCTCTTTATTTTGATACCAAACACCTTCAGCTGCAGCCAGGTAATAACATACATAGACAGCCAAAATCATTATCCTTCCTTTTGGCTTCGCCGTAGTCGGGTAAAAATGGTTTCGTATACATTTACTAATTATACACAAACGAAATTGCAGGTACCAGCTAGTCTGTTGTTAAAGATAATTCCATAAAATTACCTATGTTGACTTTAGTTTTATTCATCTCTTTATATTTTGTCAAGGAAATGCAAAATAAATATTATGATAGAAGTTTAGGAAAATAAAATTAAAATTACAATTTCAGTAACTTTTTAATAAAAAATTCACAGTTATATTCTTAAAAAAGTGAGTTACCTAATACTAATCTAACCAAAAAAACACATTGATAAATGTTCATTGCCATTTAATTATTACTAATTATTTTTTTTACTTTTAATTACCTACATAAAAACAAGTAAAATATTTGAAAAACAATAACTAAGAAAGCAAATCACTTTGGAAGGAAGATGCTCTAAAGTTTATTGATTCGCTTATTCTGTTGCCAGAATTTAGATTAAATTTTAAATGTCGGTTATAAGCTACGAGTAATACAATACAATATACAACCAGTAAAGCAACAACAAATCCGACAACCGTCAAAACAATGGCGCTTCCAGTACCCGATTGTGAATTCACAGCTTTCAATTCATTTGTTGTTTCGTTTTGTTTTGTATAGCCACATTTGATTCCATGAACGTTATCCTCATGGTAAACCATCTCAACTGACGTGACTTCTATAGTCTTATTTAAATTTCTAACATTCCTCACAATCTCTTTACAATCAAGTAAATTCCCACCTAAACTCACGTGATTTATCTTCGGAACTATGTTTATAAGTTTGTCGATATCAAACTCCTTTAAATTATTAAAATCTATGACAAGTTTTTGAAGCTCGTAACACTCATGAAAAACTTCTAATTCTAATTTAGTTACATTATTTCTTGATAAATCTAGACTTTTCAAATTATCGAGACCTTTAAAACAACCATAATGGATGTCAGATATTAAATTAGATGAAACATTCAACAATTTCAAATTCTTTAAGTATTTGAATGTACCTGGAGGAATTACTTTAATTTTATTGAGGCTTATATCCAAAGCTTGTATACTAAGCAAAGATCTGAAATCTGAACCGTCTAGGGTTTTCAAAGTGTTGTTGCGTATATCTAAATTAATTAATTTAGGAAAGTAGCTTGCGTTTATATAAGAAACTAAATTGTTACCTACTTCTAAACTTGCTAGTTCTGTGAGGGAATTTGTATATTTATTGTTAAATGACTCAATTCTATTGTCACTTAAATGAAGTGTCTGTATATTTTTCATATTTAAAAATTGATCATTCATTAAATTAGAAATATTGTTAAACGATAGATCTAAATATACTAAGCCTGTTGTGTTTATTTTAGGAAGATCATTTATATTATTGTGACCTAAATACAAAGATTTTAATTTGCTTAAATCACCGTCAATGTTAAATGCTGTTAATTTATTGTCGGATAAATCTAAGCTATACATGTTACGGAGATTTACAAAATTGACTGGCGAAATATTTCCAATAGCATTTTTAGAAATTTTAAGCCAAGCTAAATTTGGCAAATCTATAAAAGCACTTTCATCTATTCTAGTAAAATTAAGAGAGCTCAAATCGAGATACCTTAAGTATTTTGCTGGACTGAAAACATTTTTTGCTATTGGACCCGCTAAATTATTATTTGTTACATTTAAATATTGAAGGTTATTTAAGGGTAAAGTGAATTCTTCGATTGTAATTATTCTGTTATATGATATATCTAATATTTGCAGTTCTAATTGATTTTTAAACATATAAGATTTTAATCTGTCTATATTATTATGATTCAAATAAAGTTTAATTATATTTTTCAACGTGTTTGTAAAAAAATCTATAGTTTTAAGATTGTTATGTGAAAGATCTAATATTTTCATGTTGTTTACGTTTTCAAAAGCTAAGATTTCAACTGATTCAATTTTATTGGTACTTGCATTTAAAAATTCTAAAGCGACCATATCATAAAAGGAATGATTTTTTAAACTTATTATACTCTGCCTACTTAAATCTAATGCAGTTATCTTTTTCAACCCAGCAAAAGTCAATTCTGTAATTGTAATTGATAAATTATTATTTTTTAAATCGAAATATTGTAAATTATTATGCCTAAAAGAATTGTCTTGCACTTGTGTAATATAATTATTCTGTAGAAACACTTTTATTAAATTAAAATTATTTATAAACATTACACTTTCTATCGTTGATTTTATTCTGTTATTACTCAAATCTACTGTTTCTAAATTTAATGCCTGGGTAAAACAATTCGACTCTACGGATTCGATTAAATTATTGGACATATTAAGATATTTTAGTGCCGATAGTCGATTCAGTTCAAAGCCGGATACCATCTTTAGCTCATTGTTAGAGATATCAAGTGTTTGTAAATTTTTTAAATTAATTAGAGTCATATTTAAAAATGAAAGTCTGTTGTTGCTTAAATCAAGAATAGCCAAGTTTTTCAAATTTGTAAAAATATTATCTGAAAGTTCAGTTATTTTATTATTTTGTAGATATAACCTACTCAGGTTTGGCATCATATTGAACACATCATTGGCTAATCTACTGAGTCTATTATAAGATATATTTAGAACTGTAAGTTTTGAAGTAATGGATTCTGCTGTCACCAACGATTTAGATGTGAGTTCTTCTATCAAGTTGTGTGATAAATCTAGAGTCAGTAGATTAATTAATGCAAAAAAAGCGTCATTGGTGAGAGTTTCAATATTGTTGTTAGTGAGGTTCATTTTCAAAGCATTTGAATAGTATCTGAATGTTTCTTTTTCTATTTTAGACCAAGTGTTGCCTTGAGCTTCGAATTCACGGACACGCGAGTCAAAGTTGGTGGCTCTAAAAAATCCGTCTGATATTACGTCAGTATGTGAGTTCTGCATTCGGAATACCACATATGAGTAGTCGTTACATGTAGGGTTCTCGGCTTTTCCAGAATGCTCATTACACACGATGGTGTACGAACAAGAACTTATTCTATCTTCCACACTACATCTCGTTTCTGCTAATACGCCGAGGAATCCCACAGCAGTGATGAAATCTGAAATATAATTATGATTTTACATGTGACTGTCAAGAAATATGCAAGATGTTTGCTGACTGAAACCCACATATTGATAACCAAATTACTATACATTTTAAAAACTTAGGCCTTTACATCCGTTAATGGATGATTTATACAGTATTCTCCGAGCGAATTAACCACTCAAACTCAAACTCAAAATTTTTATTTCCATGTAGGTTATGAAATAACGCTTATAGAATTGTCCTACAAGACGCCTACCACCGGTTCGGAAACTAGCCCGGCGAGAAGAACCGGCGTAAGAAACTCGCACGGGGCCACCTTTTAGCAAAAAGATGGGAAAATTGTTCTTTTCAAAAAAAATAAATTACAATGTTGTAACTTAATCTATATAACATTAGTCATAAGTACATAGAGCATACTTAAGTATATAAAAGCAACCTTGCAGGGGCAATCTTATTCCCAAGGTGTGCAATCGTTAATGAAATCACTGACTTTATAATAAGCGTTCTTTAACAGCTTTTTTAAATTTATTAATGGTAAGATTTTGAACGTTTTCTGGGATTCTATTGTAAAGGCGTATACATGAACCTTTAAACGATTTACTTACTTTGTTAAGTCTGATCACCGGTATTTCTAACTTGTTCTTATTTCTAGTATTCCTACAATGGTTGTCGCTTTTCTTTTTAAAGTTATTTAAATTCTTTCTGACATACAACACATTGTCCAAAATGTATTGAGAAGCGACGGTCAGAATACCTATTTCTTTAAACTTATCTCTCAGAGATTCAAAACATGACATCTTGTAAATAGAACGTATAGCTCGCTTCTGCAGCACAAATATTGTGTTAATGTCCGCAGCGTTTCCCCATAGAAGAATGCCATATGACAATATGAAATACTATGAAAATAACTAAAATAAACTAGCCGCGCTGTGTCCTCATCGGAAATTTCTCTAATTTTTTCACTTCATATGCTGCAAAACTAAGCCTACCAGCCAGATTTGCAATATGGGGACCCCACTGTAATTTACAATCTAGTGTTATTCCTAGAAATACAGTGGTGTCCACTAAGTTCATTTTCTCATCGTTTAATAGTACATTGGTTTGTGTCTGCCTAACATTTGGCAGGCTAAACTTTAAACATTTTGTTTTATTGGAATTTAAAAGTAAATTATTAACATTAAACCAGTGTACCATTTTCGAGAGAGCACTATTTACCTCGTCGTAATTTGACTGTCGTCGCTTCACATTAAAAATTAGTGAAGTGTCATCAGAAAAAGTACTATCTCATGCTTATGGTTAAGGAAGGTCATTTATATAGATGAGAAAAAGAAATGGGCCTAAAATGGACCCTTGTGGCGCACCTAGTTCTATTTTGGTCCCATTAGACCTTGTAGAATTTACTTCTACTCTCTGCGTTCTATTTGTAAGATAAGAGCTTAAGAGCTTATGTGCCGTGTTCCTTATACCATAATGGTACAATTTTTTTACTAACGTAGCATGCTCGACACAGTCGAAAGCCTTGGATAGATCACAAAAGACACCAAGTGCATCATGCGATCCCTCCCAGGCCTCAAATATGCTGCATAGAAGACTGATGCCTGCGTCTGTTGTGGACCGACCTTTAGTAAACCCGAATTGATTACTATGTAATAAATTATTTATGTTGAAGTGAGCTAGCAATTTATTTAATATTATTTTCTCGAAAATTTTACTGAAAGTCGGTAGTATAGATATTGGTCTATAATTGGCTGGGTCAGATTTATTCCCAGCCTTGAAAAGAGGCATCACCTTGCTATGCTTCATTAGGTCAGGGAACACACCTATCTTAATACAATTATTAAAAACTAAGGCTAGGTAGGGGGCAATGATGTCAATTATTGATTTTATAATTTTTATAGACATACCCCAGAGATCAGTAGTACTTTTAATATTGAGTAATTTGAAGGTGTTAATAATATCTCTGGAGTCAATTTCTCTAAAATTAAAATTGACATCACATTCCTTGACATTTTCTCTAAGTATTTTTTCAGCAACTGCAGGTGAAGAATTTAAATTTTTTGTAGTTGAGACCGGAATGTCAGCAAAAAACTTTTCGAAGATCGTCGCAACCTCTAGGTCAGAATTGACCTTTTTATCATTGATACAAAGTTCAAATTTAGAGTTACGACTGGATCTGCCTCTTCCAGTCTCATCTGCAATTATCTTCCAAGTGGTTTTCACTTTATTTTTAGAGTTCATTATTTTTCGTTTTATGTGAAGTGCTTTCGCTGCTTGACAAACTTCTTTAAACATTTTTGAATATTCCTTGACATATAGCATAAAGGATTCACTCCTATTAAATGTCTTTTCATTGTACAGATCATACAATCTTTGTCTACTTACTAAAATTCCTGCAGTGGTCCAGTTTTTAAAATTACTTTTTCTATTATTAAAACTGACCATTTTAGAAGTAAATACAGAGTTAAAGTGGGTTCTAATTATTTTAAATAGTTTATTAAATGCTTCATCTGAGTTATTTAACCCATCCAACTGTTGAATATTTGAAACTAATTTACCTCAAATTTTCTCAATACGTTTTGTATTCACAGGAATATAAATAAGCTTTTCTTGAGGTTTATTTTCACAATTAATATTAATTGAAGCAAATTGTCCACAGTGATCAGAGCTAAGCGCATTAATTATTTCTTTTTTATTAGGAGTAATATTAGTGAAAATATTATCAATACAAGTAGCTGTTGTATCAGATATTCTTGTCGGTTCATAAAATAAATTAATGAGATTATACGATTTAAAAAATGATGTGAATCTAACAGTGGTGGAGTTATAGTCCAATTAATTAATGTTGAAATCACCACATACAAAAATATTTTTGTTAGATGTACATATTTTTGTCAAGATATGTTCCATGATTTGTTCAAAGGAATCGTATGAACCTGATGGAGGCCTGTATACGCTTACAATAATAAGGTGGCTCAACTCAATACAAGCTACCTCACATATTCGTTCAGTAGAGAGTCTTACAATATCTTTTCGTTCTTTAAATTTAAATTTTTTATTAGTCAATATTAAAGAGCCACCTCTAATGGCATTCTCTCGACTGAACGAACTAGCAACCTGGTGATCACAAAAGTTAAATATTAATTCATATTTTCTAAACCAATGTTCCGATATACACATAATATCAATGTTACATTCATTACGAAACAACTCAATCTCTAATTCTTTACCTACCATTCCTTGCAAATTTTGGTGCACCAGGTTTACAGTAAAATTACAATTTTTGCTAACAATTTTGGTAGGTAGGATAGGTAATTTATTTGAATAATTTATATTATTGTATAATACATTGCTAGAGTGGGCCTCTGTTGTCTTAGAAACTAATTTAAATTATTTGGAACATATTCCAAGTTGTTAACTGTATAGTAATCAGAATAGATAGCCAATTCCTTGGCTTGTCCTAAAACTAAAAAATTAAATAGCCATCTAGCTATGCGTCTAGTACAAAACTGTGATAAGAAATACTTATCATATTTTATATTATTAAATCTAAAACTTATAATATTATTTATGTCAACCACATCTATATGTGATTGATTGTTACTTAAGACTATACAATTTTGATTAGTAGCACTACACAGTAGGCTGTTTAACTTAAATCTAATATAATTTTCGGTACTCTCGTGTGGCAGTTTTTTTATGTAAGGAAAGGTAAACAATATAAGCTTAGTAACATTTTCTTTGTTACTCAAAATATCAATATAGTCTGTCATCCGCTTTTTGTTTATCTTTCCTCTTCTCCCGGCTAATATAACTAAAGTTGTGTTAGGGCAATAAGTAGCATTAACTGCCCGGCTAACTATTTGTTCATAAGATGCCCCGGGCAAACATGTGCTAGTTACTTGTTGCCCCATACACAAATTATTTTAGTTTACACCTACTCCATAGCCTATTTCATCACAGTAAATACTTATCAATCCGGCCTCTGAGATAGGTGTAGGTATCTTATTATAATATTTTTTTGAGTATTCAGTATCAGCCCTCAACTCTGAACAGATGACTGAACTATCAGAATCATGCCCTGAATGACCTTTATTTTCGAGACATTGATTGTTTATAATGGAGTTTACTCGTTCCTCATTATAGTGGCCAATCTTTATTATGTCAATCATGGCAGATATATGAGCAGCAATTTCTTTTTGTGCTAATTCATATTTAACTTTTATTTGTGTTAATAAGCAGTGTAATTCTGAAATTTCAGACTGAAGGCTACATACATCCACCTCATAATCAAACCTAGTGTTTTTAACTCCTGACAGCAGCTTAACAATTGATTTTTTATTAATATTTTATTTTTAGACAAATTTTTAAGCTGCTTTACATATTTCTGGTTTTTTTGTATTAAATTTTGAGTTTTTCTAATGCATTTCTTAACTTTTACATATTTTTTCAACTTATTTTTACTATTCATAATATGACAGGCCGTTATTGTGTCGTCCTCTGTCAAGTCTATGGTAGTTATGTTATTTTTAGATGAGTCATTTACACTTCCTAACAGTTCATCGTACAAACTTTGTGTTTCCTCAGATTTTTTACTATTTATTTGACATTCTAGGGACTTTATGTACTCTTGAGCATCTTGCAGCTTCTTTTTAATGTAACAAGTGTCTTCTAGAGATTGTTCATATTCCATTCTACAATTGTCAAAGCCGTCCACAACACTTTTTAATTCCAAGTTTCGTTCGCAGATGTTTTCATATTTTTGGTTTAATTTGTTGAGTTCTGATTTTAAATCTGCATTTTTTTGCAAAATTAAAAGCATTTCCTTTTCACTGTCGTCACGTTCAATAAGCAGCTGTTGACATTGCTGCTTAGAGTCCTTTAGTTCCTTAAGAGCAGTTCGCAGCTGCTCTTCCGTCTGGCGGAACTCAGACGTCGTCACGTCGTCACTAACGTCACTCTTGAAATACTGTAGTGCCTGGGACAGTTGGGATTTTTTAAATGTCGTATGGTTGCCTGAGCACATACGGCAATCTCACAACATAGTCAGCCTAGTCTAGAGCAATGAACTGGGGCCAACTATGTGCGGGTTTCCTCACGATGTTTTCCTTCACCGTTAGAGCGTCCGTATGATGTACTTGAGATCTGAAAAAGTCTCATTGGTACACGCCACAACCTGGGATTTGAACTCTCTCTCTCTCTCGAGTGCGAACCAAACGGTCTACCCACTAGGACACGGAGCTCTATACATTTTAGTTCATAAGAAAATAGTTTATTAAAAATTGAACAAAATTGAAAATTTTTTTTTTTTTTAATTTCCAAAATAGTTTTTTTCAAAATTGAACATTATTTATTACACAAAAAGATACACGTTTCACGTGACTCCAGTGCTCCACTGCGCATGCGCTGTGCAGCGCAGTACTTCTTGACATTCGAACACATAAAACAATGAAACGTGTATATTTTTGTACAATAAGCGCCGCGTCGCTTGTCGTTTCGTATCGGTGTTAATTGGCCATAAAATAATTATGATAATTAATTTAAAAATATATATATTCTGAGAACAAAATAATGTAAAGTATAACCTAGTTAGTAGTTAGGTACTATTGTTGGTTCTATAAAATATTTGTTATCAGTGAAGTAAAATACAATATCTACTTATATTTTTAATTACTGGGTTTTCGGCTATTTCTTACGAGAACAATAACTGAAGTTTATTTAGCAGTAATAATATGTACGTAAACATACAATGAAGGGTTTTAGTGTTTATTAAGATTTAATTATTGATTTTATAGTTAATGTCTCAGGCATATGAAATAATGTACAAAGTGTCATGTTCAATTTGTATAAAAAAAATAGGAAAACAGTTGACCTAAAGGCCATCCGTGCAACTTCCCGCTAAGCGCTTAAATTTTATCTAATACGTCATTAAAATAAAAGTGCTTCTTAAAATTTTCACTGATAATTTTCTTTCATCAGACTTTTGAGCTCGAAGTGTATAAAACACTATTTTTTTAAATTTCAAACTGTCATAACTTTGGAACGAATCAACCGATTTTCACGAGATTGGCAGCAATCGATACGGTTTTTGTAAGTCCTTTGAAAGAATTGACAATAAAAAAAAATCGTCGAAAAATTTCGGAGTAATTCCAAAAAAAAACCTTTTTCGGTTTTCTTTCCTTCACTATATATCTCAAAAGAATCAACCGATTTTGACCGGGTTAGCGGTAATCGACGTGGTTTTTTTAATGTTAAAAGCTGTTTCGTTTTTGGAGTTGAATGATAAAGTTGTTTAAAAGTTATTTAAAAAAAGCCACTTTAAAAAAATCACAGTTTTTTTTTTTAGATTTCTTGAAATTCCTCTGTCCAAATCGGTCCAAGCTGTATTCAAAATCTAAGTTTGGTCAAGCCCTTTCGAATGGCGCCAGCCACAATAAAATCGGTCAAATCGTTCAAAAGTTATAAAAGGCTTACATACTTACACACATACATACACACATAGTTATAACACCCTCGCGAGAGTAGTCAAGGAAGCTTTCTGTGGCCTCAGAACGTCGAAACCTGATTAAAATTTGCAAAACGGGGCAAAATCAATAACTTCCCGATTTTCGAAAATCTTAGATTTTCTTAGCAGGAAGTTAAAAATATAAGATTCAGTATTATATTATCGTCATTTGTTTTGAGAGACGGCCAGTGAGACACGTTATGATAATTTAAGGACAATAAATCCTGTATATTAATAATTGGGAATAACGATTGTAGAGAGAACTTTACACTACCCAGCAGCTTTAGTTTTTGTACAAAAATATTTTTATAGAAAAGGCTTAGTCACAAGTCACGCCAGAGGTTTATTCCATTTAAGGCAGTATACTGCTCGCCGTAGTCAAAAAACTATTTAAATACACTTTTCTATGAACTTATATCTCAAAAACTAGAGGTGCTAGGAAAATAGCACAGATTTGAAGCCTTGAATTATTTAAAAACGGTCACAAAATTCGAGTACAAAAGCTCTAATGATTCTCGTCTTGGGTCCACTCCGTAATTTTTCACCCACACATTTCCTGCGTTGAGATTTTGGGAAGCTGTATACAACTTAGTAAATATCAATTACGTCTCCGAATATCAATTACGGATACTTCGGGCACACGATCCACTGCTTATGTAAAGACGTTTAAGCTGAAAAATAATTGTCATACTAGAATTTTTTTTTTCTTTATATGGACTTTATGTAGATCATATGCCCAAAATATCCGTAATTGATTTTACCGAACCTTATAGACACCCGATTAATTTTAATATTAATTTTTTTTAGAATTTAAACCCCAACACTTCCATAATAAAGAGAGTTTTATTTTTTATTTCTCCAGCACAATAGTTTAATTCTAGAAAATTATTTGAATTAAAGCAACATATTTTTGATTCAGTTTTTACACTGTAACAGGAAAAATATGGTAGGTATGAAGCTGTGTGAAGAATCAAGTACGGGATGGCTTGATTTTTGCTCGCAGGTGTATAATATTATAAATTTAATAATAATAATTAATTAATTGCAAAAGTTTTGATACTTACAAAGTAATAAAATTTCCTTCATTTTGTTTGGTTTGATTGTATATTTATTTATACATTTGTACGAAAATTCATAAACTTATCTTTATTTCTACACTAGTAAATATACAATTTTAATATGAGCCCCGTTAGCTTTAAAAGCGGAGTCTGTACTGCTCAAGCCCATCGATATGTGATATTTTATCAACTCACATTACTAATCTTTATGTTACTGTAACAGTTCGAATGTTGGTATGTAGCAGATTGTCCGGAGTTTTAGCTTATTTCTAGAAATAGGTCTGGGAATAGGCTAGGTCTAAGGCTGGACCTGTATGATCCGGAATTCGGTAAACCCGGGAAAATTCAGAGAACTGAAAACAGAACTCTGCGCTGAAAATCGAACACACATCATCCCTGACCCACCGGATCCCGAATCATAATTTAGTCCCAGAGTCTGCTGTACATGTTACGATATGGACGTAACCTTGTTTTCCGTTCCGTGGACGTAAAATACGGACAAAATATTACAATTATTCCAAAGTTTTTGTTAGCAGTTTAATTTATCACTTCATATTTTAGTGCAAAATGATAAAATATCTGTTCATCTCGCAAGAACGGTAAGTGTAGTACAACTAGTTTCTTAATGTCCCTCAGTTTTTATCGGTTAATGTCAGACGATGCTTGTAACGCGAAGTTTTCTAGGGTACAAACTATCAGAGTGTGCCTTATTCCATTCAAATACATTCAGTGAGTTATATGCGTACAGTCACACTCACATACATAGAAATTTACGCAAGTTTAAAGGTACAAGTCTGATTGTATAATTACAAATAATGCAAGCAGAGCCGCGAGCACACACTAGTATTGTAATATTAGTCGGATTATACATTCTAACAACATCGCGTACCAACGGAAGTCACTATCTGTATTCGTGATAAACAATTCTTAATAAATTTTATATAAAAAAAATGAATTAAATAAAAATGTTTAATTAACACATAACACATTGCATTCTTTATTTATCCCGATAATATGACAAATAGGAAAGTTATAAGGGGTCAAACGAGCATATACCTCGCCTGATGATAAACAGCTAGTTGCTACTGCGCGGCGTTGCCTACAAAGTATACATATTATATTATACTCCGCTTAGATCAAGTTTAATTTAAAAGTAAACAAAGAAACAATAGCGTACTATAATGCTACCAATTTAAATAATGTCACTTGGTCACCGTTTAATAAATAAAGATTATTTTGGTCCTCCCTAAGTTTAATGTCACTCGAGTAAAAAACTAAAAAATCTAGTTTTTAATTTATATATAAGTAATTAAGAAACTAGGTTAAATTACGCGTTTCTGGTTTTATTTTTGTATAAGATTAAATTTAATTCGAGCTGAAAGGCATCTGTTACATCTAATTTATCTTCCGCGGAGTTTGGATGAAGTTGAGAGTACTTCTCGATTGTTCCGTCAGGTATGGACGTTTTAATGAAGGAAAGTTATGTTTTTGAATGACTTCATAAAAGTCTTTACTAGTCTTACCATTTCAAATGTGGATGAATACTTTTGAGGAGAAATTATGAACATTGCAATTTATGAAAATATAATATGGAAAACGCTTTATGTGATATTCATAATTATTAGACATTACTAAAACCAAAAATTCACTCACATAAGTACATTGCTGATGTTTTGTCTGCATATTGCACACGACTTTAACATTACACTTGTAATAAAAAACTAATAATTTAAATATCGTATATGAATTATTACTGTATGTTTTTTACTACCTGTGACAAAGGCAATACGAGTACATTAAAGGTTTGAATTTCAAAATGCGCCACTCTGCATAAGCCGCCACTGATAATGCAATGAAACGTACCTATTATATTCTTGTGTCCTACTAATATTATAAATGTGAAAGTTTGTGAGGATGTATGGATGGATGGATGTTTGTTCCTCTTTCACGCAAAAACTACTGAACGGAATTTGATGAAATTTGGTTTGGTAATAGGCTTAGGCTCTGGATTAAAACAAGGGCTACTTTTTATCCCGAAAAGGTATAGCGTTCCCGAGGGACACTATATTTACGCGGGCGGGACCGCGGGGAACAGCTAGTACTGCTAGTACTGAATAAAATTAAAATTTGAATCCAGTGGCGGATTATCCTAAAGGCAAACTAGGCATGTGCCTAGGGGCGCGAGGATACAAAGGGGCGCTCCGACCAAGCGAGGTGGTATGCTGAATATATACAATTCAGTGTTATAAGTTCCGTGCATACAATGATGATTTCATAATGCTGCTAATAATAGACTACGACAACTTTTAACTTTTTTATAGGGGCACCGATGACATGTTTGAATCACTATTTTGAAAATGCCGTGCTACGTCACGTATCGACTTGTTTCGGTGGGAACTGACCCTCAGACGTGGCTGTCGCCGCGCGGCCATTGCGAATTGAGCTTTAGTGACTAGGCCACAAAGTACAACCTAATGGCTAGCCCCACACACACCATCATATTATTGGCAATAATGCTCATAGCATTCCTTGTATGCGGGCCATATTGCCGTTTTTTGTATGTGTTGACTGTATTGACAAATTCATTCTGTCAATAATATTGTACGTATGCGGCTAGCCTATGGCAATCATCCTAACGCGGCATTCGCTCGGTTGGGTGATTGCCATTGTAAAAACATGTACGGTGTGGCCTTGTCAATAAAGCTTGATTTGCGGTAGCAATATTGTGATTCTTGTGGTCATATAAACGTGCCCTGAGTCAGTAAAAAAATATTACCAGTCACTACGC
Source organism: Glaucopsyche alexis (assembly GCA_905404095.1). Classification (NCBI taxonomy): domain Eukaryota; kingdom Metazoa; phylum Arthropoda; class Insecta; order Lepidoptera; family Lycaenidae; genus Glaucopsyche; species Glaucopsyche alexis. Next base: position 4,485,182 of record FR990057.1, read on the forward strand.
CTCTTCTCGTTTATGGGTTGGTAGAGACAGAATTATTTTTTCCTAATGTTTTCTATCATTCTACCGACTGACATTAAAAATTTAAAGATATATTTAATCGATTTTCATGATTAAAAAAAACTTAGGCCATCCGTTAATGGATGATTTATACAATATTCTCCGAGCGAAGTAACCACTCTTGAAATACTGTAGGTAGTGCCTGGGACAGTTGGTTTTTAAATGTCGTGTGATTGCCCAAGCACATACGGCATTCTCACAAGATAGTCAGCCTAGTCCAGAGGAATGAACTGGTCAATACGTCTGGGGCCAATCATGTGCGGGTTTCCTCACGATGTTTTTCTTCACTGTTAGAGCATCCGTATAATGTAGGTACTTGAGATCTAAAAAAGTCTCATTGGTACACGCCACAACCTGGGATTTGAACCTGCACTCTCTCGAGTGCGAACTAAACGGTCAACCAACTAGGCTACGGAGCTCCATGATTAGTGTCGTATTAGTATCTCATCACAGTGAAATACATTTTTCAAGGTTAACACACGCTAGGCAAGCTGCCACATAATACATAAATCATCCAGAAACCGTCAACGCGCTTGAAAGTGAAGCCGTCACGACTACTCCAAATTGGAGTGGCTATCCACACATAATTTTTTTTTGTTCAACTTTTTTCAATTTATTTTTATTGAATGCCTAACTGTCGTAACATAATAACGCGTGTTTTTTAAGTGTAAAGAATAAAGTAAAGTAAAGAGCGGGCGGGGCGGTGTTTCGCCATGGTTTTGGTTACAGTGCGCTACGTACAAATGTGATCGGACACAGTCTGGATGTTCTGTATTCTATGGCAGCTGCCTAGCGCGTATCGTCGCGGTATGAAATGACCCTATAACATTTTATAACTAGTACATCACACGATACGATAATTTGGGTCGCATGACAAAATATGTGTACCGACTACCGACTACCGGGCGATACTGAATCCCACATATAAATAAACTTTATCTGTCAGTCGTTGCAAAATTCTAAATATATAATATATTTTGCGTTATATTATAATTACTAGTTTATTAAACATAATAACTATTAAACTACTAGATGTTGCCCGCGACTTCATGTGCGACAAAAGGAAATCCCGAAGTAGCCGTACATTTTGCCGCGATAAAAAGTAGTTTATGTCCATCCTCGTGGTCTATTCTATATATGTGCTAAATTTCATCAAAATCGGTCCAGTAGTTTCGGATCCTACTCAATGCAAACAAATAAATTTTTCCTCTTCATTATATTAGTATAGACAACCCGCTTACGTGAATTATACAGCCTATGTTACCCTACTTTTACGAATATGTTGACACCAAATTTACTAAAATCGTATCAGTAGTTTAGGCGCTACGATGGAACAAACATTCCTACATACATACAATATACATAGTTTACCAAAATATTACCTTTCCTTTTGGCTTAGCCGTAGTTGGGTAAAAACAGCCCGCGTGCACGTTTTAAGATATAAAATAAAATATAATTAATAAATATCATCATCATCAGCCTATTGCCGTCCACTGCTGAACGTAGGCTTCCCCCAATGAGCGTCAACCATCCCGATCTTGGGCAGCCCTCATCCATCCGCTGCCAGCCACCTTCTTCAAATCGTCGGTCCATCGTGCCGCAGGTCGTCCTACACTACGTTTGCCTAAGCGTGGTCTCCACTCTAATACTTGTCTGCTCCATCGATTGTCTGTCCGTCTACAGACATGGCCGGCCCACTTCCACTTCAGCGTGCTAATTCGTTGAGCAATGTGACTTTAGTTCTCTGGCGAATAACGTCGTTACGTATTTTATCCACCAGAGATACCCTTAACATTGCTCTTTCCATCGCACGCTGAGCAACCTTAAACTTATGAACCAAGCCTATGGTGAGTACTGATGTTTATTAAATTAATAAATATAATAAATATAAAACATCAATAATAATAATATTATCAATATTATCGCACTTTGAATTTTAGGTATGTCATACCCCACCTCATAATTGTTGTAACTTTTTTTCATCCTCACCTGGTTAAAAAAATAAATTGAAGGTTTTACTTTTGTAAGGCTTTTTACTTTTGCCTCTTGCTAACTTGACTCGTATATCTCATATCTATAGCTACTCTGTACAATATACATTAGCTATAGATTTGTTTCCTTCCAAACTTTCTCCATCTTCAATTAAAATTTGAAAGGCTTTCGTGATTATTAGCAAATGTTAATTAATATGGGAAATACGAGCTTATGCCTCGGTTTCGTTTATGTAAAATCCAATCATTTTATTTCATTATTGTTTATAATATTTTTATTCTTGTTTTTATCCTGCGATTTTAGTGTGACCTACTCAATGTGGCTGCCGGCTGACGCTACCCAGCTGCTTTAGATTTCAAAGTCAATTTAAGCCAACACCCACTGGTATTGGCTTGAATTGACTGTGAGTGTTGGCTTAAATTGACTATGGAATCTAAATTCAAATTGCCATAGCGTAAATCCATGCGACCGAATAGTTTGTCAGAACTTGCCCTAACGTTAGCATTCCGATCTTAGCGACTACCACGCGCGACCACAACCAGCGAACAGCAAACCCTTTCGGGTCTTCTGAGGGTCAATTCTGCTAAATAAAATCTGCATGACGCTCAAACTGCCGAACCGGTATTATTGTAAACTAACGTTTACGAGAATACCAAATCGGCAGTTGAACAACCAACGTGAAACGCCTCCTGATTGGTTGAAACTTCATAAAATCAGTTGATGATTACAAGTCGCTTCACTTATAATACAGTCAAAGTAAAATGAAATTCTACTTTAAATACTAGAATTGAGCCTCAGGTTCTCTGGCTACGACCTACGGTTGCGCGTCGCGGAATTTATTCTGTGCTTCTTAAAAATTCGCAATCGCGGCTCGCGGTCACTAAGATCGGAATGCAACCCTTAGATTGTGTGAGGAACAGCGACGACCGCAACCCCTTTGATACTTAAACCCCACGAACATTTTCTAGCTGCCTCAAAACCCGCAGCGTACAAAGGAAGAAATTATAGGTGAGATTCCTTAGCTAATAGTATAAATTACTACTGTATTATGCCATGTAGTAATGAAAACCGCCTGACAATCTAATTCTTAAACGCTTATCCTACTAGTATTATAAGTCTGAACGTTTGTGAGGATTGAATGATGGATGTTTATTACTCTTTAACACAAAAACTTACTCAACGGATTTTGATGAAATAAGGGGCAAAACGTCCCCACCCTTGTAGCACTAAAAGACACTTAACAAATAAAAGGGCTTAAAAAGTGTGTCATTATATTGTATGACGAAAAATATCTAAACCATGGGAGAAAAAAGTTAATGAGGGTTAAAGGTTAAGAAAAGTTAAAAAAATCATTCTGTATTATTGCACCATTTCATAGTGTTGCCAATAAGGAACAATTTTTGGGAAGTAATGGTACTCGTATACAACAAAGTTAAAAAAAGTGGTATATTTTGATAGACTACCTCATATTTTGAAGAAATAATAATAAAACGCTAAAAATAAGCTGTTTCTTAAATTTTTTCGCACATAATTACTTTCTGAAAATTGTTTCTTACTTACGATACTATCAAATGGTGCAACAGGATTTCTTTTTCACAATTTATGGGTTCGAATCCTGGCTAGGAAAATTGAGTTATCAAAAATCTAATCTCGACATTCCGTAGAGCTAAATTGCTATTCCTAATTTGTTTTAGACTTCTCTTACAACGCCCAGAAGAATAATTCATCATGTACGAGTACTACTGCATCATTTTTGCTTTTTTCTGTACCTAATCGTTTAAAAATTATTTTTGCTATTTAGTTATATGTATTGTAATGTAATTGTTTTATCTGCATCATTAGATTTTACATAAACCAATTTTCCAGGCCAGGATTCGAAGCCGCAAATTAAAAAAAAAACATTCTGTATTATTGCACCATTCGATAGAGTTGCAAGTAAGAAACAATTTCCAGAAAGTAATTATGTGCAAAAAAATTGAGGTAAGAGCTTATTTTTAGCATTTTATTATTATTCCATACATTCATTCAAAATATGAGGCAGTTTATCAAAATATAACACTTTTCTGAAATTTGCTGTATACCATTACTTCCCAAAAATTGTTCCTTATTAGCAACACTATGAAATGGTGCAATAATACAGTATGTTTTTTTTTTACTTTTATTTAACCCTTAACCCTCATTAACTTTTTTCTCCCATGGCTTAGAGATTTTTCGTCATACAATATAATGACACACTTTTTAAGCCCTATCATTTGATATATGTCTCGTAGTGCTACAGTAGTGGGGACGGGCTCCATACAAAAATGCCCCTTCTTCTTTGGTACGGTAGTAGTTTAAGCTCTGGATTACCACATAAGCTTCCTATATATACAGTATTCACGTGGGATACTGTACTTACATAGGCGGGCGGATCCGCTGACAAAAGCTAGCTAAGACTAAGGGCTACTTAAATCACAGGCCTCCTTCCTCTCGGCAGAATATAGGTAGTATAATGTGGCTTGAACTTGAATGTTTCTTACTTTCAGATGAATTTGAGAAATTGGGCATCAGGAGATCTAAGCGCGATAAACGTTATTGTTTTATAACGTCGAGTCATGCCTTGGCACGGTCATGCATGGGCCAGATCGACCGGATAAACACCACGGTTTCATAGAAAACCGCCGGAAAAAACGCGTTTTGTTTCGTAGAGTGATGCTACACCGGCCGCGGCGGCCCAAGGGGTTGGGGATTTTAAGGGCCATACATTATACATTAGCGGCATTTGCTTATCACCAGGCGGGACGTCTACTATAAAATACAAATGTTAATAAAGACAATTCCACAAAATATCATATTTTTACTGTAGTTTATTTCAATTTTTTTTTAAATATTACGATATAAGCTTAGGAAAATTAAGTGAAAATAACAATTTCAGTTGCTTTTTAATAAAAAATTCACAGTTGTATACATAAAAACCTAAGTTACCTTACGTTACTAGTCTAACCCAATGATAAATATTGAATGCGACTTAATTATTACTATTTAATTAATATGCATGTATTTTTACTTTGATATCACATCATAATACTTAATTCCCAATTGCGTAAAAACAAGTAAAATATTTGAAAAACAATAACTAAGAAAGCAAATCACTTTGGAAGGAAGATCCTCTAAAGTTTATTGATTCGCTTAATCTGTTGCCAGAATTTAGATTAAATTTTAAATGTCGGTTATAAACTACGAATAATACAATACATACAACCAGTAAAGCAACAACAAATCCGACAACCGTCAAAACAATGGCGCCTCCAGTACCCGATTGTGAATTCACAGCTTTCAATTCATTTGTTGTTTCGTTTTGTTTCGTATCGCCACATTTGATTCCATGAACGTTATCCTCATGGTAAACCTTCTCAACTGACGTGACCTCTATAGTCTTATTGAAATTTCTAACGTTCCTTACAATCTCTTTACAATCAAGTAAATTCCCACCTAAACTCACGTGATTTATCTTCGGAACTATGTTTGTAAGTTTGTCGATATCAAACTCCTTTAAATAATTAAAGTCTATGACAAGTTTTTGAAGCTCGTAACACTCATGAAAAACTTCTAATTCTAATTTAGTTACATTATTTCTTGATAAATCTAGACTTTTCAAATTATCGAGACCTTTAAAACAACCATAATGGATGTCAGATATTGAATTAGATGAAACATTCAACAATTTCAAATTATTTAAGTATTTGAATGTACCTGGAGGAATTACTTTTATTTTGTTGAGGCTTATATCCAAAGCTTGTATACTAAGCAAAGTTCTGAAATTAGAACCGTCTAGGGTTTTCAAAGTGTTGTTGCGTATATCTAAATTAATTAATTTAGGAAAGTAGCTTGCGTTTATATAAGAAACTAAATTGTTACCTAATTCTAAACTTGCTAGTTCTGTGAGGGAATTTGTATATTTATTGTTAAATGACTTAATTCTATTGTCACTTAAATGAAGTGTCTGTATATTTTTCATATTTAAAAATTGATCATTCATTAAATTAGAAATATTGTTAAACGATAGATCTAAATATACTAAGCCTGTTGTGTTTATTTTAGGAAGATCATTTATATTATTGTGACCTAAATACAAAGATTGTAATTTGCTTAAATCACCGTTAATGTTAAATGCTGTTAATTTATTGTCGGATAAATCTAAGCTATACATGTTACGGAGATTTACAAAATTGACTGGCGAAATATTTCCAATAGCATTTTTAGAAATTTTAAGCCAAGCTAAATTTGGCAAATCTATAAAAGCACTTTCATCTATTCTAGTAAAATTAAGAGAGCTCAAATCGAGATACCTTAAGTATTTTGCTGGACTGAAAACATTTTTTGCTATTGGACCCGCTAAATTATTATTTGTTACATTTAAATATTGAAGGTTATTTAAGGGTAAAGTGAATTCTTCGATTGTAATTATTCTGTTATATGATATATCTAATATTTGCAGTTCTAATTGATTTTTAAACATATAAGATTTTAATCTGTCTATATTATTATGATTCAAATAAAGTTTAATTATATTTTTCAACGTGTTTGTAAAAAAATCTATAGTTTTAAGATTGTTATGTGAAAGATCTAATATTTTCATATTGTTTGCGTTTTCAAAAGCTAAGATTTCAACTGATTCAATTTTATTGGTACTTGCATTTAAAAATTCTAAAGCGACCATATCATAAAAGGAATGATTTTTTAAACTTATTATACTCTGCCTACTTAAATCTAATGCAGTTATCTTTTTCAACCCAGCAAAAGTCAATTCTGTAATTGTAATTGATAAATTATTATTTTTTAAATCGAAATATTGTAAATTATTATGCCTAAAAGAATTGTCTTGCACTTGTGTAATATAATTATTCTGTAGAAACACTTTTATTAAATTAACATTATTTATAAACATTACACTTTCTATCGTTGATTTTATTCTGTTATTACTCAAATCTACTGTTTCTAAATTTAATGCCTGGGTAAAACAATTCGACTCTACGGATTCGATTAAATTATTGGACATATTAAGATATTTTAGTGCCGATAGTCGATTCAGTTCAAAGCCGGATACCATCTTTAGCTCATTGTTAGAGATATGAAGTGTTTGTAAATTTTTTAAATTAATTAGAGTCATATTTAAAAATGAAAGTCTATTGTTGCTTAAATCAAGAATAGCCAAGTTTTTCAAATTTGTAAAAATATCATCTGAAAGTTCAGTTATTTTATTATTTTGTAGATATAAAGCAAGTAGGTTTGGCATCATATTGAACACATCATTGGCTAATCTACTGAGTCTATTATAAGATATATTTAGAACTTTAAGTTCTGAATTAAGGGTTTCTGATGTCACCAAGGATTTAGATGTGAGTTCTTCTATCAAGTTGTGTGATAAATCTAGAGTCAGTAGATTAATTAATTTCAAAAAAGCGTTATCGGTGAGAGTTTCAATATTGTTGTTAGTGAGGTTCATTTTCAAAGTTTTGCTATAGTATCTGAATGTATCTTTTTCTATTTTAGACCAAGTGTTGCCTTGAGCTTCGAATTCACGGACACGCGAGTCAAAGTTGGTGGCTCCAAAAAAGCCGGATGATATTACGCCAGTATGTGAGTTCTGCATTCGGAATACCACATATGGGTTGTTGTTACATGTAGGGTTCTGGACACTTCCAGAATGTTCTTTACACACGATGGTGTACGAACAAGAACTAATTCTATCTTCCACACTACATATTGTTTCTGCTAATACGCCGAGGAAACCCACAGCAGTGATGAAATCTGAAATATAATTATGATTTTACATGTCACTGTCAAATGCTCAATGCTTTCTGACTAAAAACCATTTATTTATAACCGATTATTACAATACATTTTAGTATCTAAGAAAATTATTGGATAGTTTTTTCAAAATTGAACTTTATTTTTTACACAAAAAGACATTTACATTTTATTTTTACATTTCGCGTGACACTACTCATACACTGCGCATGCATTTTGCAACGTGGTACTTCTTGACATTCGAACACATAAAACAATTAAACGTGTATCTTTTGTATAATAAGCGCCGCCTCGTTTGTCGTTTCGTTTTGGTGTTAATTGGTCATAAATGATATCTAAGAACAAAGTAATAATAATAATATATATCTAATACCGGATTGAAATCAATCTTTTTTTTGTTTCTGTTTTTTACTAATTCGTGGCCGATGATTTTAAATATGTGCTCAGTTTCTACTGTAAGCTTATACTCGTATTTGACGGTTTTATAAAATAATTTTAAATAATAATATGTAAACATACAATGAACGGTTTTAATACTTATTAAGATTTAATTATAATTATTTAGTTATAAGAATAAATGATTTTATAGTTAATGTCTCAGGCATATGAAATAATGTTTCAAATGTCATATTCATTTTGTATAAAAAAATAAAATAATCAGTATCGTCATTTGTTGACGCCAGGATGGGCATAACTAGCGAGAGACGGCCAGTAATACACGTTATGATAATTTAAGGACAGTAAATCCTGTATATTAATGTTTGGAGTTTTAATTATGAACTATGAAAATAATTATTGTTAACACAATAACTAAAGCTGCTGGGTAGCGTAAAGTCCTCTCTACAATCGTATAAATTATGATTGTAGAGAGGACTTTACACTACCCAGCAGCTTTAGTTTTTGTGTTAACAATAATTATTTTCATAGAAAAGGCTTAGTCACAAGTCACGCCAGAGGTTTATTCCATTTAAGACATACTGCTCGCCGTAGTCAAAAAACTATTTAAATACACTTTTTTATGAACTTATATCTCAAAAACTAGAGGTGCTAGGAAAATAGCACAGATTTGAAGCCTTGAAGTATTAAAAAACAGTCACAAAATTCGAGTACAAAAGCTCTTATGATTCTCGTCCTGGGTTCCACTCCGTAATTTTTCACACAACCACACATTTCCTGCGTTGAGATTTTGGGAAGCTGTATACAACTTAGTAAATAGACACCCGAGTAATTTTAGTGTTTTTTTAGAATTTGAACACCAACACTTCCATAATTAAGAGTTTTATTTTTATTTCTCTAACACAATAGTTTAATTCTAGAAAATTATTTGAATTAAAGCAACATATTTAGTCAGTTTTTACACTGAAACAGGAAAAATATGGTAGGTATGAAAATGTGTGAAGAATTAGGTACGGGATGGCTTGATTTTTTGCTCGCAAGTGTATAATATTAAAAATTTAATAATTAATTAATTATTGCAAAAGTTTTGATACTTACAAAATAATAAAATTTCATTCATTTTTGTTTGATTGTATTTTTATTGATACACTTGTACGAAAATGTATAAACTTATTTTTATTTATACACTAGTAAATAATTCATAATTATTGTTATGACCCCGTTAGCTTTAAAAGCGGAGTCTGTACTGCCCAAGCCCATCGCTATGTGATATTTTATCAACTTGCATTACTCATCTTTATGCAACTGTAACAGTTCATTTGTTAGTATGTAGCAGATTGTCCGGAATTTTAGCTTATTTCTAGAAATAGGTCTGGGAATAGGGACCTACCCTATTCCCAGACCTATATCTAGAAATAAGGCTAAGGCTGGGACTGTATTTTTTTTTTTTATAAAATAAGGGGGCAAACGAGCAAACGGGTCACCTGATGGAAAGCAACTACCGTCGCCCATGGACACTCGCAACATCAGAAGAGCTGCAGGTGCGTTGCCGGCCTTTTAAGAGGGAATACGCTCTCTTCTTGAAGGTTTGTAGGTCGTATAGGTCCGGAAATACTGCTGGGGACAGTTCGTTCCAGAGTTTTATAGTGCGCGGCAGAAAGTTACGCGAGAAACGCACGGTGGAAGACTGCCACTCATCAAGGTGATGAGGATGGAATATTTTCCGCGTGGGACGATGGCGAAAAGTTGCAGGTGGTATGATTCCGAACAATTCCTCAGAGCACTCCCCGTGATACAACCGATAGAGGATGCAGAGTGAAGCTACATCTCGGTGTAATTCCAAGGGGTGCAAGCTGTTTGAAACACAATGACAGTTAACAATTCGAGCAGCCCTTCGTTGGATACGATCCAGAGGGAGCAGTTGGTATTTTGGTGCTCCTGCCCAGAGATGAGAACAATATTCCATATGAGGCCGAACCTGCGCCTTGTAGAGTTGTAGGCGTTGGTCCGGACCGAAGTACTGTCTCGCTCTGTTGAGAACACCAAGCTTCTTCGAGGCTAACTTGGCCTTACCCTCTAGATGATATCGGAATTGGACTTCGCTCGATATGCTAACGCCAAGTATTTCAATGCTAGGGGAGATGGTTAAAGATGTGCCCTCAAAACGAGGATGTACGACCATAGGTGACTTTTTAGCGGTGAACGCGCAGACTTGTGTCTTGGCGGGGTTAAATTGGACTAAGTTACGTCTACCCCATTCAGAGACTTTCTCCAATGAATTCTCTATTTTAAACACAAGTTCGTTTCGACTCTCGATGACATTTAGCCGAGAAATATTAGGGGAGCCGGTATATACAGCATCACCTGTACTATCATCCGCATAGCAATGAATGCCGTTGGTCTGTAACATGTCATTGATATGCAGTATGAATAGGGTAGGCGATAGCACACAGCCCTGAGGGACACCAGCATCAACTGACTGAGTTTCCGAGCATTCGCCGTCAACTACGACCTTTATGCTTCTGTCTGCTAAGAAACTTGTGACCCACTTGCATAATTTCTCGGGCAGCCCGTATGATGGAAGCTTTGAAAGCAGTGCTTTATGCCAAACCCGATCAAAGGCCTTCGTAATGTCCAAACTAACAGCCAATGCTTCTCTCTTCGACTCAATTGCCTGAGCCCAACGATGAGTTAGGTACGCCAAGAGATCACCAGCCGAGCGACCCTTACGGAACCCGTATTGTTTGTCGCTTAGTAATCCCTGGCCGTCCAAGTATCGAAGAAGCTGGCCATTGATAATGGATTCCATTATCTTTGAGAAGAGAGAGGTTATGGCGATTGGTCTATAGTTGGAAGGATTTGAGCGATCACCTTTTTTGGGGATCGGGTGTACCAAGGCTGTCTTCCAAGAAGCCGGGACGATGCCAGGGGAATAGGAGAGCCGAAAAAGGCGCGTCAAGACCGGAGCCAACTCTGGAGCACACTTTCTCAACACAATAGGAGGGATTCCGTCAGGCCCACTCGACTTTTGGATATCAAGGGAACGGAGGGCTTTTCGCACTGAGCGCTGATGAAACCGAATATCCGACATGAAGCTCGTGCATCGCGGTATGGTCGGCGGTTTCTGCCCCCCGTCATCTAGGGTCGAGTTAGACGCAAAGAGCTTGCCCAGAAGATCGGCTTTGTCTTTTGCATCCTGGGCTAACGATCCATTTCCTACGTGTAGGGATGGTAGGGTTGGCTTGCAGAAATTTCGCTCAATAGCTTTGGCCAGAGACCAGAATGCACGGGTTCCCGAGGGGAGGCGCTCGAGTCTCTTGCCAATTCTATTGACGTGCTGTTTCTTTGCCCAAATGATCTCTTTCTTGAGGGACCTAGAGGCATGGTTTTACTCCATTTTATATGTGCTGGTATTTAAATCCCGAGTAGACACTGCATTGGCCCAGGATTGGTAAGCCTCCTGCTTCCGGCGAGAAGCTTTTTTGGAGGATGAACCAAACCAGGGACGAAATCTGCCGCCAGTTGGCTCTACAGAGGACGGAATGAAAAGTTCCATCCCCTGCACTACCACATCGGCAACAGAGTTGGCAGTGTTGTCGGGATCATCCGGCGAGAAGCACACGTGCCCCCAAGGATAGGATGCAAAAAACGACCGCATCCCATCCCAGTCTGCTAACTTGTAGTGCCACACACGACGGTATTTAAGAGCACGCTGTCGTAACACCGTCGTGAGTGGCACAGAACTCCTGACAAGGCAATGATCCGATGAACCAAGTGGAGCGGTTACGGATATTTGGTAGCCATCAGGATTTGAAGTCAGCAGAAGGTCCAACAAGGAAGGATTCTGACCGTCCACATCTGGGATTCGCGTAGGCGTAGTAACCAGTTGTGTTAGGTCGTTCGCAAGGGCAAAGTCGCATACAGATCTCCCCGCATGATCAGTTTTACTGGAATTGAGCCAGTCGGCGTGGTGGGCATTAAAGTCGCCAAGTATTATGATCTCTGCGGATGGGATCTGCCGCTGTACAAAATCTGAAGCAGCTTGCAGGTGTTCCAAGAGTCGGTTCGTCTCGGTGTCACCACTATGGGACCTATATAAGCACGCATAGACGCGAGGGTGGTCGTCGCAATCTATGCGGAGCCATAATGTTGACAGGTCCCTGTCCTCAAGATTGCTGAGGCGGCGAGAGCTGATATCATCTCTGATATACACACACACTCCAGCTTTGGGCAGAAAGGAGTGCTCGAGATAATACCCTGGGTGGGAAAGGTATGATGTGTCACTCGGAGATGATATCTGCGTCTCGGTTAAAAAGAGCAAAGCCGGCTTTGCCGTCTCAAGGTGGTAATGGACGGCATTAAGGTTGGAGTGTAATCCCCTGATATTACAGAAGTCCATGCCTAATATCGAGGGGGGTGCCTTTGTGTGTTTGCTCTTGCCCCGGGCAGATTGTAGCGCACAGAATACGAGGGGCAGCCTGGACATCCACGTTCAGTTCCAGGGGTCCCTGAGCATGGACGTCCAGAGAGGGATTCTCCAACGCAGTTGGTACCCTCCTGGGGTAACAAATTGTTTTTCAACTGCGGCATTTCTAGGGGGGTAGGGGATTGGGCCTCCGGTAAACTCACTCACTCGACGGAACACAGCGCAAGCGCTGTTTCACGCCGGTTTTCTGTGAGCCCGTGGTATTTCTCCGGTCGAGCCGGCCCATTCGTGCCGAAGCATGGCTCTCCCACGTCAAAACGTATGATCCGGAATTCGGCAAGACCGGGAAAATTCAGAGAAGTGAAAACAGAACTCTGCACTGATACAATAGAGCTGAAAATCGAACACACATCATCCCTGACCCACCGGATCCCGGATCATAATTTAGTTCCAGAGTCTGCTCTTACATGTTACGATATGGAATTTATATTCTAACAACATCGCGTACAAACGGAAGTCACTATCTGTATTCGTGATTAATACACATTGCGTTCTTTATTTATCCCGATAATATGACAAATAGGAAAGTTATAAGGGATCAAACGAGTATATACCTTTTTTTTTTTTCGTAGGGGAAGGCATTTGCGCCCTTCCCAGGGGTCTGGGGGTCCCCCGGGGGTATGTGGGACTCACCGGCGACTGGTCGCCGGAATACCGCACTAAACCTACGGGTGCCTTCGGCCGCATAAATGAGGTTACCCCGGATCTGTCAAGCACAGGGTAACCTCGCGACTGGCCGGTCCAGCGGCTAGAAGGACCGGACTACATTATCAAGGGGATTACTCCGGCCACCTAGACACGAGCATATATAGTGCGATTCAAATAAGAATAGGATCGAGTCGGCGCCATATTGATTCCAATTTACACTGTTATGATAGTTATATTTATGTTTACATAATTGATTACTATTTATCGTTTTTATTAAAATTCGATGCAAGACTATTAATATTTATATGCACATAAGTTTTTCTGAAAATCGCACTTTTCAAGTGATATTTGACAGAAAAAGGTCATTGACGTTCCTATTCTCATTTGAAACGCGTTATACCTCGCCTGATGATAAACAGCTAGTTGCTACTGCGCGGCGTTGCCTACTATACATATATATATTATACTCCGCTTAGATCAAGTTTAATTTAAACGTAAACAAAGAAACAATAGCGTACTATAATGCTACCAATTTAAATAATGTCACTTGGTCACCATATAATAAATAAAGATTAATTTGGTCGCATTTAATCTTTTTGTTTACGTTATGATTATATTATGTCATAGTACGCGGTATGTTTATTATTGTACGGTGAGACAATATATATTTCGCGCCGGTTTTCTTTGAGGTAGTAGTAACCAGCCAAGACGTAATCTCAGTTTTCCGCTAAATCTCTGAAACCAATTAAAATGTTTGCGTTTAGTTTCAAATAACTTACTAGTAACTAAACGCAAACATTTTAAGTCAAGCTTAAGTAGGATAAAACTAGACCCAACTAGGATTAGACCTACCTACAACATATGTCCGGATTTAATATAAAACCTAATTAGGCCTTTTCATCCATTATTGGATGATTATACAGTATTTTCCGAGTGAAGTAACCACTAAATACTGTAGTGCCTGGGGCAGTTATTTTTCATGTGTGGTTGTCCAAGCACATACGGCATTCTCACAACACAGTCAGTCTAGTCCAGAATGACTGGTCAATATGTCTGGGGCCAACCTTGTGCGGGTTTCATCACAGAGCATCCATAATGGATGAGACTTTTTCAGATCTCAAGTACATAATTATTACCTATGTTCTTGAGATCTAAAAAAGTCTCATTCAATTCGGGGCTAAAATGCAACAAATACATTTAACATACCTGCATTATATTAATATATTATTTATATACCTATTATGTCTCCTAGCCCGGCATAGTCCGGCAAAAATAGATGCCATTAAGACCTCACTTCAGGAACAAACTCCATCTTGTTCAACTCATGTTTACCCGCAGTCCACAGCATCATAACCCTTTCATATCTTATCCCTGACCCAGAGACGAGCAAATATAGAATTACTTAGGTACCTATCAAACGAAAATATTTGTCTATGATGTAAGAATACCTACCACAGGCGAGGCGTGCATTACAAGCCGGCTTCCCCTATGTATATTACTTTAAATCTATTATTTAATAAATTAACTTTATTACCTGTTATTACCTACCATATAATGTTATAATGCTTTTAATATGAAATTAATCAATTATAATTAATATGAAACCTATTTTTCGTGAAAACGTTCTTAGCTCTAATACTCTGTAAAACTACGCGAACAGGCGTAAACATTTTTCACACATGAGTTTAACATAATTTTGGCGTGAATTCACGGCATTTTTACGGCACTTGCGGGTGTGTGATATTATAATATTTAGCTTATTATTTTAAAAAAATCTTATATTTTATTACTCTTTATTTTAGTAGCTAATACCCAAAGATGTATTATATTAAAAAGTAGATATGGCATTGCGCGTAAAAATGAAGACTCAAATTGGCCCGACGTCGGGCCAATTTTGGTTAGTGTGCTCCGCGAATAATAGTGTTCTGTGTTCGTCTGCGTCGTGCGGTCGACGAGTAGCACGTATTACGCCGTACGCGTCCCGTGTCGCGGCACAGAAATATTGTCAGTTTTAAAAGGGTTTAACGTAGGTATCTAATAAATTATCAAATCTTGTACCTATATTTTCATCTAATTATTACAAACATCAGACGACCCTATCAAATTAGTATGACGCGCACACTTAAAGAAAGGGCATTCGATTTTAAAATACGTTACAATGAATGTTCGCAGACTTAAGTTGTCTCAGACCCTTGCTTTATCGCTTTACCAACACATCTAAAAACGAACCCTGTCGGCAATCCGATATATCTACTTGGCAATAGGAATGGAATATCCCTTTGTGGCACAAGAGGCAGAAAACGTGACTAAAAAGCCACACTGCACTCTCAGGACTTCGGAGGACGCCATCTTGGCTCCGCGACAGCTGTTACGAGTTCGCTGGATGATTATATCCTCACTAGCTTTTGCTCATGGCTTTTGGGAATTTCAGATGGCAACACTACATTGAACACTACATAATATGAAATAATCGGTTCTCTGTAAAGTCGGTTTACTGACGATAATTGAACGTGACAACGTCATATCGAACGCCTCAGAACCTCAATTCTCGTACTTATTTAAAGTAGACGTCATTTTACTTTGTTTGGATTGAAAGTATAGCGACATGTTACCATGAACGGATTTTATGACGTTTCGACCAATCAGAGCACGTTTCACGTTGGTTTAACGTTCATTCATTCATTCAACACCTTTTGAGAGTGTAAACGTATCAGGACTTGATTGTAATTGTATCAATGCAGGTTTTATTTAGCAGAATTACCCCTCAGGGCGAGGTAAAGCCGCGCCGCTGTAAACGCATAATACCTACTAACTCAAATTCCCTTTCAATATTACTAGTTGACTTGGCAAACATTGTTCTGCAAAATACTACTAGATTTTGCCCGCGGCTCCGTTCGTGTTAATACAGTATCCCAAAGGAACACTGTACTATTTCAACATAAAAGTATTGTGTTAGTCCAGTTAAACCATACCAAATTTCATCAAAATCCGTTATGTAGTTTTTGCGTGAAAAAGAAACAAACATCCATACATCCATCCTCACAAAATTTGACATTTATAAATAGTAGGTGGGTTTTTTGTAGAATAAAAATACGTTAGTTTATTGCTCACATAATATTATAATCTTCTATTTAAACAAAAATGAATGTTTGTCTAAATGTCCTTTATAGAATCGTAAACTATGCATTTGATCATGTGATGATCTTTAGCAAAGTTGTTGTGCATGAGCCAAATAAGGTTTCTGAATGGTTAAGATTTGCAATTGGACCCGGTAGATGGCGCTGCTGTCAGTACGTCAACAAAAATTTTAAGGCAATACGAAGTTTGCCCGGACAACTATAAATATAACTTTATACTCTTTTAAGTCCCCCATAGGACAGGCACCGCCTAGTTTGGGGGAACGTTACTTTTGTAATACTTTGTTAATATTTTATTTGAAATATAAACTATTTGTATAATATATTTAGAATAAAGTATAAGAAAATATAAAATTATTAAAATAATATCATACTTACTTTTCGTTATGTTATTCATTGTACTGTAGGTTCTTGGTGGAAATTCATGTTTCACAGTAATAATACACAAATTTCTTGCACTATTTCTACTTTAGTAAGTATTTTACATTAATTTTAATATGTTACACGACCGGTTTCGACACCTGATGATGACGTTGTCGAAACCGGTCGTGTAACATATTAAAATTAATGTAAAATACTTATTAAAGTGGAAATAGTGTAAGAAATTTGTGTATTATTACTGTGTTACTTTTCGTTGTCTAGTCCCCGTAACTTAAGTTCTTCGAGTATTTATCACGGTTGTCACGGGGCCAGACTGACGCTTAGCAAAGCGTCCATAGATAAAATTATTTTTTTACTATTAATCTATATCTATACTAATAATTAATCTATACTAATAAAGAGGAAATGCTTGTTTGCTTGCATTGAATAGGCTCCGAAACTACTGGACCGATTTTGATGAAATTTGGCACAGGTATAGAGTTGACCACGGGGCCTACACAGGCTACTTTTTATCGCAGAAAAATTCTGCGAAATTAACTTTTGCGCGCACGAGGTCGCAAGCGACATCAAATATTATAATATTATTATTAAATGTTTGGAACAAAAATATGAATAGGAATAGGTTATTGAAGTTTCTATGGTACAAACAGTGTATTTAAATTTAGAAATTGCGCGTTGGGTATTCCCAATTCATATTAGTATTATGTTCCTTATCGCGTTCACATCCTTCACCAAAATAACAACGTCAATAAACTATTATAATATTATCATCATACGCTTATTTAACACAACATACCTAATATAATATTATGCTGAGTTAATAGACGAATATATTATGGACGACGCATGTTGAGGCAAAAAGTATCCAGCAAATGACCCACTTTTGAGATTTTTGGATCATTTGGACATTTATTTTATGGTGAAAACAAGATGGCTGACATTTAAAATAATATGATGAAAACCAAAAAGGCGTATTTTTTTAGTATGAAGATTTCTCTGTCAAATGTACCTACGTTAAGCACCCATAGCATATCTTGAGTTTTGAAATCTATGGCTGAGTTGGTAAACTAGGAACTCTGGACAGCTTTGAGGTATCAAAGCTGTCCAGAGTTCCTAGTGACTTATCAACCTAGACCTTTGTATAATATTACAGACGTGGCCCGTCGAGGCAAAAAAAAGGTATTTAATTAAAAAGTGTCCACACTTAAACTGCCATGCTTTTGGGTTTGCTTAGAGCAGTCGTGGTTTGACATCAGATTTTGTTGCAAGTGTTTTTGGGAGGTATAAGAATAGTTTATTAACGACATACCTAATTCTCATAACCCCTATTGAAAAATATATACAGCCGAATGTATAACCGCCTCCTTTTTTGTAAGTCGGTTAAAAATGCGGGCCCACTCCAAATTATTATTATTAAGTATTAAATTTTTCTCATATCATATATTATTAATTTATTCCGTCTTTTAGGTATAGCTGCTGGTAGTGATAAAAAATAATGGTTGGTATATTATATCTATACCTATTATTATATACAATATTATGTTGGTTTGTGTACGCTTCAAAAACTCAAAAAGTTCTGCACCGTTCGAGCTGAAATTTTAGCATGATATATAATCCGCATCAAGGGTTGTTTTTACTTATTTTTTGCATCAGTCACATATCCGCGACTGCGAAAAAACTAGGTATATTTACGCGGGCGGAGCCGCGGGCAACAGCAAGTTGTAATGTAACTTTTGTACTGGCAAAACATAATAATATGAACCCCGGTCAGAAATGAATGTTTTTCATATACCTATTTGTTGTTTAGTAACAGCAGCGCGTACTGACGGAAGTCACTATCGCTTCTCATGATAATACATTTTGCATTACTTTTATATCCAAATAATATAATAAATGCGAAAATTAGAGGCCCAAAAGAATTAACACGCTGCCTGGTACTTAGGCTTTAACTGTATGCTCCGGAATCCGGATCGCCGATGAAAATTCAGAGTACTGAAAACAGAACTCGCGCTAATGCAATAGAGTTGAAAATCGAACACATGAGTGTCAAGTCAAATTTCAATGTCACATAATATGATAGCTTGACACTCGAAACTTCAATTTTCAACTCTACTGTTTATGCGCAGAGTTATTTTTTCAATGCTCAGAATTTTCTACGGCCTTCTGGATTCCGGTGCGTATAGTCCCAGCCTTACTATATACTCCGGAATCCGGAACGCCGATGAAAATTTGAGTACTGAAAATAGAACTCTGCGCTAATACAATACAGTTGAAAATAGAGTGTGGAGCTGTCAGTGTCACATTGACATTGAAATTTGACTCGACACTTGTGTGTTCGATTTTCAGCTTTAATTGTATTAGCGCAGAGTTTTATTTCCAGTGCTCTTTATTTTCGGCGGCCTTATGCATTCCGGACAATATAGCCGCAGCCCAAGCGATTGCTTTCCTTATCAATAATTCTCCTCTCTGACCAGAGTCTGTCGCCCGTGAAAGGTGAAACTTTATGACCGAAGTCTTCGGTTTTACGGGGCTCGTAATGACTTCAAATGTAATAAATCCGGCAAAACAACGCTATCGCAGGCTATTATCCACTAAACGATTTAATTGTTGCCTAAAATGTTTTGCTGATCTAATAAGATTAATCTAATAGGATATCTACAGATCTGCCAATTGGCAGATTACCTAATCTGCAAAACCCACTAGGTCTCCACAACGATCGAACATTTAGCATCATGGGCTCAACAGCCATAACTATTGTACTTACTATTATAAATGTGACAGTTTATGATGATTAATGCATGGATGGATGTTTGTTACTATTTATTGCAAAAACTACTGAGCAGATTTTTATAATATTTGGCATAACATACCACACCAATTTCGGTAACGGTGGCACTCTCTCTTCCTTTACTCTCTTAATCTAGTAGGATGGATAAAATACGCGACACTAAAGGAAGAGTGCTCTTGTGTACTTTATAGTACACAAGAGCGCTCTTCCTTTAGTGTCGAAACCCAGTGGGACGGACAGACCGACACGACTGGCGAGAGATCAGGCGCAGATCCGACTTTTTACATGCCCATCCGACGCATGGATCATCTTTCTTGTTAGACAATGGCTAGCCGCACCGTGCAATATTATTGACAGCATAAATTTGTCAATACTAGTCAACACATACAAAAAAACGGCAATATGGCCCGCACACAAGGAATATTATTGTCAATATGAGCATTATTGTCAATAATATGGTGTGTGTGCGGCTAGCCAATCAGGTGCTCAGCCTGCATTGTCCTAACCAAACTTGGAAACAACATTTTTTGTTGTTCCAATGTGGGAATCGAACTCACAACCTCCCACGACCCACGACCACTAGACCACGGAGGCTGTTAAATTTTGTATTTTGTATGGTTGATTGTATGGTATTTGTACAATAGGTTGTATGTGAAATTTGGCATAGTAATAGTTTTAGGTCTTATTTGAAATATATGCTACTTTTTATCCCGAAAATCTACAGTGTCCCCGTGGGATACTTTACTTACGCGCAAGGGCGGATCCAACTTTGGTGCCAGGAGGGGGTCACATCATGGACGTAGCCAGGTTTTAGTTTCGGGGGGGGGGGGGGGGGGGGGGAGTCCAAGAAAATGAAAATAAAACGACTACAAGTACATTCAATAATCAGGGCCGTCTTTAACCTATTAGAGGCCCTGGGCATATTAGAATTTTTTTTTCGTTACCTGTTTAAACTTTAAACCCTGAAAGACTGTATTTCGGAAAAATACAAAATGTTATAATACGTTTTTTAAGCCTAAAACGAGCGAGCGAAGCGAGCGAGCAAATTTTCCTATTTTACAGGTTCAAACGTTCAACTCTGTTCAAACGTTAAACTAAATTATATAAACTTCGGAAAAATGCCATAAAATCAACCGGCTAAAACAGAACATCGGTAATACATAATGTAATGGCCTTTATGTTAACCGCGAGCGAGCGAAGCGAGCGAGCAAATTTTTTTCCTATTTAATAAGTTAAATCTGTTCAAACTTTAAACCCTAAAATACTGTGGAAATAGGAATCATTTTATAATATACATTAGAATATTTTTTTAGTTTTTACCTGTTTATGCTTTAAAGCACAGTCTTTCAGGGTTTCCCCTTAAACACTGAATAATTGTGAACTTCGGAAAAATATAATCGGCTATTATAATAATATAACAGAACATTGCTACTTAATAATATAATATGTTCTTTATGCTAAACGCGAGCGAGCGAAGCGAGCGAGCAAATTTTTTTTCCTATTTAATAGGTAAAAACCTGCTCAAATTTTGCTGCCACCCTGAAAAACTCTGTAAATTGAAAAATATAAATATCAAAAACTGAACGTCGGTACTAAATTTTATAGTTATATGTCTGTATAAGCCAAACACGAGTGAGAGAAGCGAGCGAGCATAATTTTTTTTTCCCATTCTATAGGTTAAAATCTATTCAATCGTTAAACTTAAACACTGAATAACGATGTACTTCGGAAAAATATCATAAAATGAACCGGCTAAAACAGAACATCGCTACTAAATAATATAATATTATGTTCTTTATGTTAAACGCGAGCGAGTGAAGCGAGAAAGCAAATTTTTTTCCTATATAATAGGTTAATAGGTTAAAATGCTCAAATTTTACACCCTAAAAGACTGAAAATAGTATTATTTTGTAATTTAAATTAAAGTAAAATTAGTGTAATTTCTGATGTTGTAAATTAGATGAAAAGTAACTTATTAAGTTAGATTTGTCATATAATACCTATTTTATACTTTTTTCGTAGTACATTTTTTTATACAATTAATTACAAAATTTTAGGATAAGTGACGTGGCCAAAATATTGTGTCGCATGCTATACATACGTTCGAGGATTCGATGGCACGCGTGCCATTGGTTCGTGATCCCTGTTTTCTAAAGTACAATATTCTTTCAGGGCTTAGATTTTAACAGGTTAAAGCGTAAAAAACATTCGCTCGCTTTCTCAGTTTCAACGCATTTAACACAAATACATATAGAACAAGTTAGTATTAAAGTTCTGTTTTAAGCTGTTGATTTTTTTCTAAAATAACTTTAAAAAATCATCTTTCAGATAGGGATATTGGGGCGGCAAAATATGTTAATTGGCCTGTGGCGCAAAATTTCTAAATACGCCTCTGTATATGGGTCATCCACATGGACTTGCCGGCCCATTTCGGCCCATTCTTGCATCGAATAAAAAAAAACGTCAAATAGTAATCAATTATCTATACTAATATTATAAAGAGGAAAACTTTGTTTGTATGTTTGTTTGTTTGTTTGTTTGTTTGTTTGTTTGTAATGAATAGGCTCAAAAAGTACTGCGCCGATTTCAAAAATTCTTTCACCATTCGAAAGCTACATTATCCACGAGTAACATAGGCTAAATTTTATTTTGGAAAAAAATAGGGTTCCGTAAGATATTTGGGTTTTTCGGACACAAGGTGTAAAAAATCAACCAGAAAAGTTACTTATTTTGCGTACGCTGCCTAAACTATAAAAGATAGAACCATAAAATGTTCTAATTAATTGTAGATCTTATAAATATCTACAAAAAAGTCCGCGACACACTATACCTATCTATGTCGAGTGAGGCACAACAACCATTTTCTTATTTAGAAATCTTGAATTTTTTTGGACTACATTTAAACGCGTTTATTTTACTCATGCTATTAATCCTTATCAAAATAAATTATTTCATCACTAAGTACAGTTTATATAGATAATATTTGGTCTTTTAATGATTAAAATTGGATGTTTGGTTTTGAAGTTATGGCGAAATTAAAATATTACGATTTCTGCTGCACGGCCCGTTGCGAAGTGGGCGTCGCGTCGTCGCCAAGGCGTGCGAGTTTAGATCTATGAGTAAATTTTTTGTTTTGTGTTCGTTGTAACTATGATGGATAGATACTTGAGTAACTATTTATTTAGTGATTGTTGTATTGTTAGTTCTGAAAAGTGTAGGTATTTCATACGATAAAAGTATACCCACTTACTTATTTCATTAAGTATTAGTAGGTACCTATATTAATTTGTTTCTGTTTGTTTTGACTAAATTTCGCCCGTTTTGTTAGAGGTTTAAAGACATTCTGTAGTATTAGTATCAGTATTGTACCCGTGCGAAGCCGGGGCGGGTCGTCTAAACATAAATTTAACTATCATAACAGTCTAAATTCGAAACAATATGGCGCCGACTCGTTCCTATTCTCATTTGAATCGCACTATATGACGCAAAACTCCGCAAAAGTCAATGGGTACGTTTTTATGAACGTGGAGAAATGCCAGTCCGGTTAGGAGATCTTCAACCATTGAAGATCTTAGACACGATTTAAATTTTCGATGCGTTCGTTCCCAAACGTTTGCCATCATACAAAGTTATTATATTATATTAAATTAATTAAATATTGAAGGTAGTTACCTACATAAAATCTGTATGGTGACAAAATATATAAATAAAATCATTATGTTCAATTAGTGGTCCACTTAAGTCCTGGAACCAGCTCAGGGGGGGGTCATGACCCCCATGACCCCCCCCCCCTGGATCCGCCGTTGCTTACGCGGGTGCAGCTGCTGGCAAAAGCTGGTTACAAAATAAAGGTTTACAGCAGTCCAGAGTAAACCTGGTATTCAAATTAAAATACACAACGATATACGGAGGACCCCTCATCGCTGCGAGAACCTCAACCCATGAATACTAACACATACTTTTTATAATTGAGCACATCACTATGCCAATTTGTACGACACTTATTTCTGATGGTCATTCCTTTATAATACGCGGAATAAGCGACATTATAACAAACGTAATGGCTAGCCGCACACGTGTAATATTATTGACAGACTAAATGTGTCAATACTAGTCAACATTTATTATACAGAAAAAACGACAATATACAGGAACACACACACAAGGAATATTATTGTCAATATGAGCATTATTGCCAATAATATAGTATGTGTAGGTAGCCAATGAGTATGTTTGATATTTTTTCTGCTATTAGGGGGTATCCAACATCTACAAAGCGTCATCTGGTGGCGTAAGTGGTATCAAAAATGGTCATTAAGAATTTTCGATTATTTTTTTGTCACCAGGCGGCGCTTGGTAGCCCGACGGTCTTTGTCATGTCAAAAAGCTGTCAGATGTCACGAATTTAAAAACCCTCATTGGGCACAAAACATAGTTATTTATTAGATAAAACATCTAGTAAAAATATTTATATTTTTACTGGATGTTGCATGCGACTTCGTGCGCGCAAAAGGAAATTCCACGGTAACCGTACATTTTGCCGCGACAAAAAGCCTATGCTATATCCTTCCCCGTGGTCTAATCTATATAAGGTTTAGTAAAATCAACTACGGATAAAAAAATCTGCCTTTATATGGGCGAGTTTGCGTTGAGCGGAGTCACCCATACCACAGAATAAATATTAGTTACAACCCATACACGAGATGATTTTTTTACTTCGAGTATGACAATATTTTTTTGCCTAAGCGTCTTTATAATAAGCAGTAGATTATATACCTACCCAAAATATCCGTAATTGATTTTACCAAACCTTATATATGTACCAAATTTTTTCAAAATCGGTCCAGTAGTTTCGGAGCCTATTCAATGCAAACAAACTAACTTCCTATATTAGTATACATTATAGGCGAAGTATGTCGAGGCAAAAAGTGTCCATACTTCAACTTTTGGGGTTATTTGTGCAAGTTGAAGTGTGAAATTTGTCATCTTGACATTTTGATATTAATCACTTTCTGCCATCTTTCCGCTGTATAATTATTGATATACTGTTGCACAACGAAAGAAAACCATATTCAATAGCTTAAAATTGTGCAGTTTCCCAGGGATAAGATCTACCTAGATCCTATTTTTCTCACCTACATACTAAATTTCATGACAATACTTGCAGCTATTATTGAGAAACTGATTATATTATATATGTACTAAATGTCGCCCGCGACTTCGTGTGCGCAAAAGTTAATTTCACAGAAGCCGTACATTTTTCCGCTGTATAAAGTAGCCTATGTCCTTCCCCGTGGTCTACTCTATATCTACCAAATTTCATCAAAATCGGTCCGGATGATAAAATCAGTTTCACAAAATTATCTCGTTTGAAGTATAAGATAACACAATGATTCTTTAACTTAGTCGATTTTACTCTTTTTGCTTATGTTAGTATTAAATTAAATCTGAACAGACTAGTATTTTAAATATCATCAAAATTTTTTAACATGAATCGAGAGAGGGCGCTGAACGAATACCGATTCCGTAATTTCAAACGAAAAACACGCACCAGATTGATTAGGAACGCCAATACAAAACACCAAATCTCTAATATTGGTTTTTAACTCGTTATTTTCAGTCAACTCGAGTAATAGACCGCAAACAATTCTAAAACTATTTTCACGGGACGTGCCGGAACCGGAATTGTAATGAAAATCAGTTCGTTCGTTTTTCAACTTTCCGTTCCAAACCAAACAATGTTTGAGTTTAGAAATGTACCGCGCTGCAAAAAGGTAATTGTTTCGAGGAGTATTACATTCTACTAATGGTATATTACTGTTACGTACATTGGTAGAATTTATTATATTTATAGCAGTTTCTCAGAGGTAATACCTAGCTAGACCAATTTTTCTCTGCCACAACTACGTGCATACTAAATTTCATGGTAATATTACAGCGGTTTCCGAGACTACGATTATATATTATACTAGCTTTTGCCCGCGACTTCGTCCGCGTGGAACAATACTTTGGGATATCGCTGAAATTTACCCGCGACTTTATTTATGACTAACGAAAGCGGAATCCTATTTTTTAAACGGAACCCTAAAATAAAATTAGAATATGTTAGACCCTATAACATCAGCTATCTGCTAGTGAAAGTCCCGTGAAAATCGGTCCAGCCGTTTCAGAGATTAGTCGGAACAAACAGACAGACAGACCGACTGACAGACAGACAGACGGACAGACAAAAATTAAAAAAAAAATGTATTTTATTGTAAGTACCGAATATACTTTCAGATTCATTATGTAAAAAGCTGTTAATTTGAAGTTACAAACAGACACTTAAATTGTATTTAACTGTATAGATGTATACGCGCACCCCGCCTTGGTGACGCCTACTTCGCAACGGGCCGTGCAGCAGAAATCGTAATATTTTAATTTCGCCATAACTTCAAAACCAAACGTCCAATTTTAATCATTCAAAGACCAAATATTATCTACGTAAACTGTACTTAGTGATGAAATAATTTATTTTGATAAGGATTAATAACATGAGTAAAATAAACGCGTTTAAATGTAGTCCAAAAAAAAAATCAAGATTTGTAAATAAAAAAATGGTTGTTGTGCCTCACTCGACATAGATAGGTATAGTGTGTCGCGGACTTTTTTGTAGATATTTATAAGATCTACAATTAATTAGAACATTTTATGGTTCTATCTGTTAAAGTTTAGGCAGCGTACTCAAAATAAGTAATTTTTCTGGTTGATTTTTTACACCTTGTGTCCGAAAAACCCAAATATCTTACGGAACCCTATTTTTTTCCAAAATAAAATTTAGCCTATGTTACTCGTGGATAATGTAGCTTTCGAATGGTGAAAGAATTTTTGAAATCGGTCCAGTACTTTTTGAGCCTATTCATTACAAACAAACAAACAAACATACAAACAAAGTTTTCCTCTTTATAATATTAGTGTAGATTATACAAGATTGTCTCGTTTAAAGTATAAGATAAAATAGCCTAGCCCTATCTGTGTATTGAGCCGTAGCCGTAAAGTAAGTTGTTATATTGAAAGTATAAGTAGCTTCCGACTGATGGCGTTATATCTAAAATCGTGTCGTAACGAGTGATGTAATAAGCGTCCTTAAAATTTTACAGTCCATATGGTGAACTTTGCAAGAAAACTATTAACGTCTTATATTATTATTAGTTAGATAACGGCTTTGTTGGTTCAGGCGTAATAGAGGCGTAACTTGCAAAATTCGCACATTTGGAAAACTTCGTACAAAAATAACGTAAGAATATGTAAAATATTGGTAATGATACAGAACCCTACGCACATCCAACTCGCACTTGGCAGGTTTTTTAAAACGTCTTGTAGTACTACGTCCCCTCGTACCCCTCGTACCAACGTTATGCCCCTTTTCTCTTCAAACTTAAAAATACAGCATAAAAAATACCTTATCGCTTTTAAATAACATTTTGAACCGAACTACTAATAAATCGAGGGGCGACCCTTTAAGACATCGAATGAACATCAATCCCCACTACTTAAAGATTTGTAGACGATAAAGCGTTTATTGAAATCCTTTTTCTACTCGTTTCGTGTGCGATTTATGGCCAAGATCGACCGCTTGCACTAGAAAGCGATTACTGACTAAAGTAGATTGTAAAACAAGGGTTAATTCAAACGTGTAAGAGATATAACAAACACAACTCTCCACATTGATCTCGGTGACGGTGTTACGCAGGAGTAATTTTATAGTGCCCAAGTCTGTGCGCAACATACAAGAGCACTCTCTCTTCCTGTACTCTCGTAATCCAGTGGGATGGATAACCGACAGGACTGACGAGAGATGAGGCGCAGGTCCGACTTTTTACAAGCCCATCCGACGCATGGATCAGCCTGCATTGTCCTAACCAAACTTAGAAACAACATTTCTTGTTGTTACAATGCGGGAATCGAACCCATGACCTCCGAGTCGAGACCCAATGCTAACCACTAGACCACGGACGGTTGTAAGATATGTAATTAGTTATTAAAATAACATAACCAAGAGCATATCAGACATGTTTAAGGAGGGTTCCGTAATCGCGCAATAGGTTCTCTTTAAATAACTTTAAAAGTAATTGTTCAATTTCGGTCGAAATAAGTTTCCTAATTAGCATTATCTATCAGAATCAAATTTTTACAACATAATAATATTATACTTTAAAAATGTCAGGTAAGCATTCTAAAATATCAAAATTAATGTGAAACACTTATTAACTTGGAAACAGTGAAAGAAGTCCTGTGTATTATTACTGTGAAACATAAATTTCCACCAAAAACCTACAGTACAATCAATAACATACCTAATATTATAAAATTAAGGTTACTTTAAATCTATCCAACGATTTTAGCAAGATCTATTTTTCCAGCAATCTGTCAATTTTAAATGAGACCATGCACACTTTTTCCTGTGACAAGACCACAAGACTTAAACACAATAATTTTCCAACTAATACAGCTAAAGTTTGATGTTGAAATCTCATATGCAGGGAACAATTAGTTTGTCTGAAGCTAGAAACTTGGGACGTTTCATTTAGTGTAACTTTGTACTGGATCTAGAATTCTAGTACAATAGCTTACAATTTAGATCTTACATTAAGAAAATGACAGTGCAGTGTTATAGCGATTACACTCTGTGATCTCGTGTTTGATTAAGTAAAGCCTAGTTCACATTAGGCCAGTATTTTAGTCGATTAGCGAGTAATTTAGTAGCTAAACGCGTCTGAACACCAAAAATTTAGTCGAGTAGATTAGTAAGTAATTTAGTCGAGTCAATCCATTTATTTCTATTTTTCATGGGCGAGTAGCCCCCCCACCAGCCGCCCCTGCTCACTGGCTAACCGGCTAAACAAGTCCGAACCTATGGTTTTAGTCAAGTTCATTAGTTGCTACAAAAATAACATAAAATTTGCACAATTTTCGGTCATTCTTAAAGTATCGAAGTATTATTTCGGATCTTAAACACTTCCTTCAGAAGGCAGTTGCTCCTAATGTATTTCGTTACTGTATTTCTATCGATCCATTTTCTTATCCATATAGCTTCTTTTTAGGGTTCCGTAATACTTAAGGAACCCTTATAGTTTTGCTCTGTCCGTCTGTCTGTCTGTCTGTCTGTCTGTATGTATGTCTGTCTGTCTGTCTGTCCGCGCCTTTAGCTCCTGTAATTATGAATATAAATTGAGGAAATTTGGTGTAGTTATAGATTGTGTATAGATCACGGTTTCGGGATCATAAAAAAATTATAATTTTATATTTTAGGGGTGGCTCTCCATACATGTGAAGTGGGGATGAAAAATATTTTTTCACTCTACCCCATCGTGTGGGGTATCGTAGAATAGGTCTTTTAAAATAAGGGTAAGGTTTCATACGTTACTTTTTTATAAAGTTGACCATTTTCGAGTAATCGGCCTCCAAAGTAGTTTGTAAGTTGGTCCCCCCCTAGCATTTTTAAACTATAGGAGATAGAAACTTGCAAATTTCCATGCTGATAGATCATGCTAAAAACTCTTTAGGAAAATTATTGTGAACCAAATCGGACAGTAACTTTTGGAGTAATTAAAATAAAAGCATATTACGCGTTTATAGTTACGGAACCCTCCTTAGACATGTCCTGACATGCTCTTGGTTAGGTTATTATTTATGACACAAACTTCTTCATCCACTTCTACTAAAATAACTTTTACAATTAGATTCATCAGTTTATTCACTTTGGAGGCAATCGTAGGCTATGCATCTTGTAAAACATACCTCACTTGTGAACTGCACTTGAACGCAAGTGCGAACAGTTTTTTGGTTAGTAGTGAGTTGAAAGTGAGTTAGTTGACTAAAATACTGGTCTAATGCGAACTTGGCTTAAGAGTGCAAGATCAGACATCAGTGACGAAGCGTGAGTGTAGCGAAATGGTTAGCAGCGTAAGCGACATATTATATGTTCTGCGGAAAATAGCGCTTAAAAAAAGATTATCGGCCAGTACACGTTTGCTAACTTCAATATTGCTAACATAATCCGCCATTTTGCTCATTTAACGCCAGCGGTCGCCATTTTGCTTACGTTTCTCGTTAGCACTATTTTCCGCGGAACACATCTACTGTTAATTGTAATACAGAACAAGGATACTTTACTTTTATTGCACTTAGCGCCATCTATCGGGTGGTATTGATCTAAAACAAGTTTTCTGGGAGCATTGGGCGCTACTTATTGTTATGTATTTTTAAAATTATGTATTAAAGATCTTCTTACTATCTTATTTCTTACTATCCTACTAATCTTACTTATATTGTAAATGTGAAAGTTTGTGAGGATGTATGGATGGATGTTTGTTCCTTTTTCACGCAAAAACTTCCGAACGGATTTCGATGAAATTTAGTATGGTAGTAGTTTAGGCTCTGGATTAAAACATAGGCTACTTTTTATTCCGGAAAAGTACAGTACCCGATACTATATTTACGCGGGTGGAGCTGCGGGAAACAGCTAGTAAGTAATATTCTTAATGGAAGCCGATATTATGATGTTATGGACCCGTGGAAACCAGGAGAGTTACTGGATGGATGGATGGATGTTTGTTACTCTTTCACGCAAAAACTACTGAATGGATTTCAATGAAATTTGGTATGGTAGTAGTTTAGGCTCTGGATTAAAACATAGGGTACTATTTATCTTGAAAAAGTATAGTTATGTAAGTATAATTATTGTATTTACGCGGGCGAAGCCGTGGGAATAAGCTAGTATTTACATAAACAAGTTCATTATTATACACTTATAATTCGATTTATTATAATTCGTGGTTCATTAATTATAACAAATTGAATAATCCTAGCATAAATTTATTTCAGTGACATTATCAACGTGAACATTATTGCAATTGAATGTTATTAATAATTGGATAATTGTTATAATAATAAGTCATTACTCATTCTGGAAATTTTAGACTAAATTAATTAACTAAGCATTGTATGTGTATATTGTTCTATATAATGTCTAGTCGTGCGAGTTAAATAAATTTAGAAAATAATTTGATACCTAGGTACTTTCAATTCAGAGTTCTGCATTAATGTTACTAATATCATTAAACTAATATCATCTGGCCTCATCGATTTCAGTGTGGCCAGTTTCATTGAACCAGGCTAGTTACGCAGGAGTAATTTTTAGTGCCCAAATGTGTGCGTTGTACACAAGAACACTCCCTCTTCTTTTACTGTCGTAATCCAGTGGGATGATAACCGACACGACTGGCGAAAGATCAGGCGCAGGAACGTCTTTTTACATGCCCATCCGACGCGTGGATCATTTTTGTGCATGTTTCAAAATTCAGCATAAATAGACTTCAGCCAATTGTCTATTATAACGCAAACCGCTGTTTAATCCGCTTAGCTCATTACCATAACGCGCTGTTCGTGGCCACACGATACTCACTGCTAGCAAATTGCATCATTAAACGTTTAGCTTAAAGCTTAGCTTTAAAACGCACATCAATCGGTTGTATTTAACAAATATTTTATTGCGGTTAATATTGCAAATTTTAACCATTTTTGGGAATTCCGTACTCAAAAGGTGAAAACGAGACCCTGTTACTCAGACTTTGCTATCCGTCTGTCTGTAATTACGCTGTATCTCATGAAACGTGATAGCTAGGCAGTTGGAATTCAGTAAGGACAGGCCTTGTCTACGTATTGAAATGTCCGCTTGCCACGCGTTCAGTACTGACCGCGGGAAATAGCAAACGCCGTTCAAAATCTTTCCATTAATCAATTTAAAAAAGCTGTTAAAGAACGTTTGTGTGCTAAAGCTTATTATAAAGTCAGTGATTTCATTAACGATTGCACACCTTGGGAATAAGATGGCCCCATGCAAGGCTGCTTTTATGTACTTAAGTATGTTCTATGTACTTATGACTAATGTTATATAGATTAAGTTACAACATTGTAAAATATTTTTTGAAGAGAACAATTTTCCCATCTTTTTGCTAAAAGGTGGCCCCGTGCGAGTTTCTTACGCCGGTTCTTCTCGCCGGGCTAGTTTCCGAACCGGTGGTAGGCATCATGTAGGACAATTCTATAAGCGTTATATTATAACCTACATGGAAATAAAAAATTTGAGTTTGAGTTTGAGTTCGCATTCCGAACCGATCTGGCATATCGATGACAGTGCATTTTCTACAGTTTGAACCGCGCGCTATGTATTTTACAAGCTTTTAGTTTCACCTGTCCCGTTGTCAGTTTGTAATCAAATCTGCCAAGTTAAATTTGATTCACTTCCCGGTTTCCGATTGAGTTGAAATTTTGCACGAATATGTAAATCGCATGACAATGCAATATTAAGTTGACGTGGAGATGATCTGGAAGGTGGCCACAGGAACTCCGTAATAACCCCATCGAGTTTGGGCTCGTTTGATTCGTCTTGATGGGTACTTACTACTTCCCAGTAATAAAAACTTGTTTTTAAAAATAAATTTTTAAATGAATTAATTTTTGACGTGATATCCAACAATCCAACCCGTGACTAATTTTAAGTCGTTATTAGCACAACATTCGATCCGCAGTGCAAATCGCACTGATTATGACGCGATTTGGAACGCAGTCTGATCCGCGGTCCGAACATTACGTGTGTAAGCACTTTAGACACAACAAAGCTTTATTGTACGAAGAAGGTTTAGTCACAATGTTTCTTAGAGAATCATACCTTCTTTCTTTATAATTGTTTACAGCATACAAAATTACAGTTGGGTACACATTTCTTTAAGAATTTATTATCAACTAAAGTAAATACCGCGAAAACCATACATTTTACCGCAATAAATAGTAGCATATTATGTCCTTTTCCGTGGTCTATTCTATAGGTATACTAGCTGTTGCCCGCGGCTCCGCCCGCGCAAATATAGTTTTTTCGCGATCGCGGATAAAAAATAGATAAAAACAATACTTAATGCGGATTATATATCATGCTAAAATTTCAGCTCGATCGGTGCAGAACTTTTTGAGTTTTTGAAGCGTACACAAACCAACATAACATTTTAATATAATGTAAGATATGCCAAATTTCATCAAAACCTCTCTAGTTTCGGAGCTTATTCAGTGCTAACAAACAAACAAATCTGTCCTCTTTATAATATTCGTAATAGATGTGTATTGAAGTGATCCAGTGTGACCATGCCCTTATTTACATGTTACGACTTTTTTATTGTCTTGAAAAAATAAAAGCGAAGGTTTCTTTATATTATTCATATCACATGTCAAAAGAATGTGAGTGAGCTTAAGCACGACATTCTAAATGCTTTGTGTTGCGTTCAGAATTTACATGGAGGATATTTTTATGTAAAAAATAAGCGTAGAGATCGCATAATATTAAATGATTAGCGCATATGGACATCATTTAGCAGTGCGCACTCTTAACACGTACGTTTTATATCCTCGCTGTTATTATCTATTCATAAGTTTAATCCTGTAACGATTTTCTGCAATTCGCAACGAAATGAGATAACACCCGACGCGGCGCTGCATTTTTAAGATAAATATTCAAAATTAAGCTTTATTTACTACAGAAGTTTCATTGCAAGAGTTCGAATATGGAACTAGACCACTATCGCGGTGCCGCGGCTGCATGAAACTAAATAAATAAAATTAATTATTTACTTTTATTCAACGTAAGGTAGTAACCAAAAATTTTTTTTTCGATTAAATAAAACCTTTAATCTACTTTTAAAATCTCTTGATCTCGAGACAACACACAATCATATTAATCATATTATACTAATATTATAAATCGTACTAATATATGTGAAAGTTCGTGAGGATGGATGGATGGATGGATGGATGGACTACTGGACGGATTTTGATGAAATTTGGTATGCTAGTAGTTAAGGCTCTGGAATAAAACAGAAAAAAGAACGGTGTTCCTTTAGGATACTGTATTTACGCGGGCGGAGCCGCGGACAACAGCTAGTATTATATAATATTATGATGATTAAAATACATACACTGAATTATTCCAAACAAAAACTTTAACATCTATTAGTTGCAGCTGCTCGTTATTTTTCAACGCAATCTATATAGATTCAAATAGATTATGAATTGTAAAGACTTTCTGGAACAAAATTAATTATTCGACGAAAATATAGTAGGTAGGTACAATATAGCATGTCACGCGAGTCTAGGGCTGTCAGCGGGGACAAATTTGTAATTAATTAAAACGATGAAAAGACCTTCAGTTTAAATTGTCAGGGAAATTGTTGTGCGTTTTGAAGCTGTCCCATTTTTATTTTGTTTTGTAAAATTATACGATAGAAGTTTATAATTAAAATAATAGGGATATCTTTATAATATAAATTTGACTAGTATTAGACATCATATTGCACATGTTCGTTATTTAGGTAAACTTATTTTAATGCCCAAATAATCGCTATTTTCGGTTAATGGCTTCCTAAATTATAGACTGTTACTACTTGTAACAATGACGAGGTCATTATTTCAGTTAAATGCCTAATTATTAAAGTAACTTAATTAGCATTTGAGTAATAGGGCATTGGAAACCTACTAATTTTCTAATGAAATAAAGTTTTTTTTTTTTTCATTTTGTGCCAACCCTAACATCTCGGCTTTCGTCAAACACTTTTGTCTCCATGTTTTTGACAGTCGCGTCCTTGGCGAAGTTCTGATATTCCCATTGTGGGACAAAGATGTCCCAGTCGTCCGATAAATGACAGTCTTTATCTTGAGGCAAAATTAATTCAATAAAGGAAAATAGACAGTGAGATATTTTCTTATGATATTGACTATACCACCTTAACAATGGAGATATGTTTCTGGCCAGAGGTGATGATGATAATGAATATGATTTTACATCAGCCGCGCCAAAACTTTTTTTTTAAATAAAATGTATGGGATTTGACATAACGCATCCCAAGTGACATGTCACATAACGATGACATGTCAAATTCCATACGTTTTTGATTTCGAAGTTCGCCGTCGAAACTATCGAATGCATCTTGATTAGAGGCTCTGAATAGTGAGTACGTATGCAGACCCCTATAATGCTAACGGTACTGGGTCTGGTTTCCAAAATGTCATCCCCTATAGGCACAAAACGCGGCCAAAAGCTAAAAAATAAGTCATAAGCCTTTTTCATGTCAACATTTGTTTCGTAAAAGGACGAGATGAAATCTTTTAATAACGGCAAAGTAAATTCCAAGATAAAGTTCTTTATACTCTTTCAAAGCCTCCCTTTGTCACACTACCGCTATAAGAGGAGTGGAATTTTGTTATATTATTTGAGGAATTCCGTACTTTTAGATTTATTGTCATTATCTTCCGCCCTTGATGTTAGCCTTTGTTAGATCTCATCTATTAAGTTTTCAAACAACGAAATCTTAGTACGTTCACTAGCTCTAACTTAGAGATAAAATTTCAATAGAAACAACCTATTGTTATTCAAGTAATTATATTTTGCACCCATCTATTTAAATCAGCCATACAATTATTATTAGAGATAGAGAGCCTAGATCGTTCATTATACGCAGGTATCCATTAAAAAGAGTAAACCGTTAGTTTTTTAAACTTAAATTACTAAACTTTTCGTTCAGGCGTGTTGAAAGTTAGCCTGTTGATACAAGTGGAAGGTCAATATTATCATTGTGTAAAATACTTTGCAAATACAAGCCGAGTCACTAGTTATAAATAAAACTGCCCATTATATTGCGGAGCTCCGTGGCCTAGTGGGTAGACCGATTGATTCGCACTTGAGAGAGTGCAGGTTCGAATCCCAGGTTGTGGCGTGTACCAATGAGACTTTTTCAGATCTCAAATACATTATACCAGTGGTCCCCAACCTTTTTTTTACGCGTGCCACAAACCCGCTGTACTCCTGGTGTCGCGGGCCGCAACCAAAATTTTTAGGGACAAAAAATATGGTGTTTAAATTTAACGATTTAATAATAGAAAAACACAAGGTAGTTAAAAGGGTGAAACTAAACATTTAAGATGAGATAACGATACAAACTAATATAAAATAACAAATATGTTTTTTTTTTTTTTTATGAAATAAGGGGGCAAACGAGCAAACGGGTCACCTGATGGAAAGCAACTTCCGTCGCCCATGGACACTCGCAGCATCAGAAGAGCTGCAAGTGCGTTGCCGGCCTTTTAAGAGGGAATAGGGTAATAGGGGAGGGTAGGGAAGGGAATAGGGTAGGGGATTGGGCCTCCGGTAAACTCACTCACTCGGCGAAACACAGCGCAAACGCTGTTTCACGCCGGTTTTCTGTGAGCCCGTGGTATTTCTCCGGTCGAGCCGGCCCATTCGTGCCGAAGCATGGCTCTACCACGTAAATATGTATTATAATAATTATGTTCACTTAGTGAGATTTTTGGAATTGTGAACGCTTTTTCACAACTTTATCTAGAGCTGGCTTGTCGCTGCATGCTATCCTTATTACATCGTAGGCTGTATTTCAAGAACCACTTTAGCTAGAAAGCTGATATTTTCATAAGTCTTAATTCTGATGCCGCTATAACAACATAATATCATATCTATAAAACAAGATAAAACAAATAATATAAGGAGAAGCCCTTTTTATGACAACAAAACGCGATTTTTTGTCCTTTCTTTAGTTTAGCAATACTTTAAATATTCACAAGATACTAAATTGATTTCTACTCCAATATATAATTCAAAATAAAAATTAATATAAAGGGGTTTTCATAAAAAATACAATTTTTTTCTATTTTTTTTCCTAAAATGGTTTTTCCTTGGCTAATTTTTAAGTTACAGATTTCACGCGGGCCGCAGATAAAGGCCCGTCGGGCCGCATGCGGCCCGCGGGCCGCGGGTTGGGGATAGCGGCATTATACGGACGCTCTAACGGTGAAGAAAACATCGCCAGGAAACCCGCACTTGGTTGGCCCCAGACGTATTGACCAGTCATTCCTCTGGACTAGGCTGACTATGTTGTGAGAATACCGTATGTGCTTGGGCAACCATACGACATTTAAAAACCAACTGTCCCAGGCACTACAGTATTTCAAGAGTAGTTACTTCGCTCGGACAATCTATACTAATATTATAAATGTGAAAGTGTGTCTGTCTGTCTATCTGTCTGTCTGTTACCTTTTCACGCTTTAACCGCTTAACCGATTTTTATGAAACTTGGTATAGTCATACTTTGGGGCATAGGATATTTTTTATTCCAAAAAAGTAGTTTTCCCGCGGGATAATATATTTACGCGGGCAGAGCCGCGCGCAAAAGCTAGTACTGTATAAATCATCCATTAACGGATGAAAAGGCCTAAGTATATATTATTTTCGTATTGTACTTTCACACACACACTGTCATGGGATACTCATCCCAACTTACCTGTCCGGTAGTTGTGGTACGCGTCCCCGGCTTCCCTAGCTATTACTGTCCTATCCCTTGCCCTCCTGGGCGGTAATATCCTACATTTCCTATTTCCCACTCTAACTTACCAATCTTCCTTTCCATACCACCTATCCTTCCCTTTTCCTATTCCTATCCTCTCCGCAAATCCGTGGGAACGCAATGGATAATTATAAAAATAATTTAATTATCCAAAATGGCGGCGATGTGGTTCGCCACCCATCACGTCTCGTTCTCGCGGAGGCGAAAAGTGGCCCATGGAGAGCCGCTTCGCTACGTTGAATGTAAGAGGAGGAATGGATGGTAAGAATGAAAGTGGATGAAGCGAAACAAGTATGTAAGGATCGTAGCAAGTGGAAAGAAGTGGTCTCTTTCTACCCCTACGGGAAAGAGGCGGTCTCTGCCTACCCCTACGGGAAAGAGGCGTGATTATATGTATGTATGTATGTATGTACTTTCACACATATCATTAAAACTCATTTATTTATTTCTAAATATTTCACCATTACAGTTATTATGTGGTACAAAATATTAAGTGGGACTAATTTTTATGAATACAGAAAAATGTAGTGTGTGTGTATAATTGGTGAGTGAAGGTCACCTTAACCGTACATCGTAAAATCATTAATATTCAATTTAAACAAATGATACACGACGTTCAGCCATTAGGTTAAACGCTGCGCTCAATAAATTAGCTAGCTGTAATACAAATATAATATTTTATTGAACGGACTTAGTGACCAATTAGCTGGCTAGTAATTAAAAGCTAGTTATAAATAATGTAACCAAGAGCATATCACAACATGTCTAAGGAGGGTTCAGTAACTATCAACGCGCAATAGGTTTTCTTTGATTTACTTCAAAGTTATTATCCGATTTGGCTCAAAATAATTTTCCTAGAGATATTTAGCATAGTCTATTAGCATGGAAACTTTCAAATTTCTATCTTCTACCTATAGTTTAGAAATGCCGGGGGGGGGGGGGGGGGCAACTGACAAACCACTTTGGGGGCTGATTACTCAAAAATGGTAGACTTTGTAAAAAAGTAATATATGAAACCTTGCCTTTGTTTAAAAAGACATATTCAACTATATCCCACACGATGGGGTAGAATGAAAAAAAATCATCCCCACTTCACATGTATGGAGAGCCACCCCTAAAATGTTAAATTATTAATCTATAAACACAAGGTCTTTAACTATACCAAAATGTATCTATTTATATTCATAATTATAGAATCTACAAGCGTGGACACACAGACAGACAGACGGACGGACAGAGCGAAACTAAAGGGGTTCCTCAAGTATTAGGGAACCCTAAAAAAGCATGCAACCTAACAAATATACAAAGTAGCAAACATACGAAATATATTATTAATGTTTTGCCCTTGTCTGTCGAGCTACTTTTCCGACATATCAGACAAGGACAAAACATTGTATAGCTTATACACCGTATAAATATTTTTAATTCTTAGTAAGAGAAGTATAGAAGTATAGATAACTAGCTGTTGCCCGCAGCTCCCCCCGCGTAAATATAGTTTTTTCGCGGTCGCGGATATGTGACTGATGCAAAAAATAGATGGAAACAATCCTTGATGCGGATTATATATCATGCTAAAATTTCATCTCGATCGGTGCTGAACTTTTTTGAGTTGTTGAAGCGTACACAAACCAACATAACATTTTTATATATACAGATGATAATAATGATGATGATACTCAGTTTCCGATGGCGTTATCCTCTGGGCCGGCGCCAAACGAGCGCCACTGAAATTAGGTCGATGTTTTGTTTCTTTCATTATGTCCACTAATAATGAAGGATGGGTTCAGAATTTTACACCCCAAAAGGTTTCCGAGCAATTTACCGCGACGCACGACTACACTTCTAAGTTGAGAGCTTATAGTGTTTTTAAGACGGTGACTTGTCTTGAGAGGGAATTTGTATGGAAAGGTTCGCGTGCGTTATGTATGGTAGAGGCAATATTTACTTTGGGGTAGGGAGAACCATTGACAAAATCCTGCTTGAATTCTGCTAATTCGACTTTCAAAAATGAGATTATAATGTATTTACGTACATTTTAAGACCACATAGATAATATCAATTATAACAACAAAAGCAATATACGATTATTATAAGTGTATACACTCTCGCGCGAGTGGCGAGGCGAGGCCCGAAGTGAGTCGCGAGGCGAGTGTGTAAACGTAGTTCGCCTAAAATGTAAATCTAGTATTACATTAAAACTGAAGTACAAATACAACCATACAGAAAATTATATGAGCTTAAATTTTACTGATTACATATTATAGTGAAAAACTCAAAAACCTATAAAAATAATAAAAAAACGTATGCGTCTCGGGACGCCGCCCGACAGAAGTGATAACTTAAACTAATCTAAACAATAACCTAACCAAGAGCATGTCAGGACATGTCTAAGGAAGGTTCCGTAAATATAAACGCGTAATATCCTTTTAATTACTCCAAAAGTTACTGTCCGATTTGGTTCACAATAATTTTCCTAAAGAGTTTTTAGCATGATCTATCAGCATGGAAATTCGCAAGTTTCTATCGCCTATAGTTTAAAAATGCAGGGGGGGGACCAACTTACAAACTACTTTGGAGGCCGATTACTCGAAAATGGTCAACTTTATAAAAAATTAACCTTTGTTTTAAAAGACCTATTCTACGATATCCCACACGATGGGGTAGAGTGAAAAAATATTTTTCATCCCCACTTCACATGTATGGAGAGCCACCCCTTAAATATAAAATTATTATTTTTTTATGATCCCGAAACCGTGATCTATACACAGTCTATAACTGCACCAAATTTCATAAATTTATATTCATAATTACAGGAGCTAGAGGCGCGGTCAGACAGACAGACGGACAGAGCGAAACTATAAGCGTCCTTAAGTATTACGGAACCCTAAAAACGGACCGTCTTAATATTATGAAGAAAAATAAAAATAATAGTGCGAGAAAAAATAATTATAAAAGAATAAAAGTATTTCGTCTGACCGAGATTCGAACCTGAGACCAATTGGTCTAAAATCCAGTATAGGTCACGCAACGAATTAAGATCTTTCGACAAAAGTAGAGGGGGTATGCGCAGAAGTCAGTTTTTGGGTGTGTTTGGCGGTAGCGGACTCGGGCGGGGAGGTGTGGATACGCCGAACGCATGCCGAACGTGGCTGCCGACACGCTATTGGTACGTTAGTAATATACATTCTTTGCTATTGGTCACATGAGCGAACGATCCCCTCCACTTTCACTGAGCGCTCATAAACCGTTGCGCGACCTGTATCTGTCGTTACTATTCGAAATTATTCATATCTATAAGATGGTGGTAACCATAACTCGATACGTAACATTCTTCAATAAAAAAATTAACTAAATATGAAAATACAAAATAAATTATCCACTTTATATTAAATTTATGAAACTAATTAAATGAATTAAACGATGTATGTTCAACAATCACTCCGATATATTTTGTGGACTGATTGTCAAAAGTAAAATATGCAAAAAGACACTAACTAAAACATAGCCAAGATCAAAATATACCTGGAGGTAATAAAAATATCCTCGTATATAAAGAACTATGAACCTACATTCTAACACAATATATCTTGTCTGAACCTAAGTGAGACATCTCAGAGGATTGCGAGTCCCATTTAGGGTTTAAAAATAAGACAATATATTCTAGTAAGGCAAGGGTAGTGTACGATAATTTATTGTAAAGGCAAACGTGACAGTGACGAAGTAGATGGAGGATAAAGGAAACATACACATTACGACACGCTTAGATACTTCGAACATAATGCGAGAGATGATTTGAGTCCTTCATACAGATCGCGGTGGAGCGTTTTAACACCTGCTTTAAATGTTTGTTCAAGCGCCATTTAGGTGTGTTTATAAATAATTACTAGATGTTTCCCGAGACTTTGTGAAATTTCGCGGACACTGTATATTTTTTTTTGCAATAAAGGTGTTTCTTTGACACAATTGTCAATATTCCGCATTCCATAGACTGCATTTACAAATTTTGTTGCCTATTTAAGAGGAACAAATACTGTAAAAAATTTAAGTATGAAATAAGGTTGAATTTCAACGTCTACGCTTCCACTAGTCTATATTTATAATATTATAAACAGGAAAGGTTTGTATGATGTACATTGTAGAAAAGTACATTGTTCACGTAAGATACAGCTTACTACTTGCGTACATACAAGCTGTATGTACGCAAGAAGCCGCGCAAAAAAGGTAGTATATTTCCGTGATAATCCTACTTTTTATCCCAAAACAGTACAGGTTCCCCGTGGGATAAAGTATTTACGCGATCGGAGCCGCGGTGAAATAGTATATTTTGAATTTAATCTTAATCACAGGATAGATTGATTCAAAATAAAAAATGTTAAATGCCGATTGTGATCTTCTCCGCATTCAGTGTGAAATGTACCTTATTTCGTCATTAATTCTAATGTAATTTCACACACGCCGCCGCTGTTTACTGTTTATGATGTTTTCGTTTAATTTATCACCTCGAGATCCGCGAAAGCCTTCGAGTAATTATTATTTGAGTATTTGTAATAGTAGCTTATTAATATATAGTTTCTAAGTTGTAATAGCTATTAATATATTATAGTTTCTAAGTTGTAATAGTACCTTATTAATATATAGTTTCCCAGAAAACGTTCAAAATCTGTCTATTATTAATTAATTTAAAAAAAATTAAAGAACGTTTGTGTGCTAAAGCTTATTATAGGGTCAATGATTTTATTGACGATCGCACACATTAGGAATAGGATGGTCAACCTGCAAGGCTGCTTCTATGTACTATTGTACTCTTGTTATGTAGTTTTAGTCATAACTTTGTTATGTACCTTTATTATTCTAAAAGATTATTCTTTTTTCCATATTTTTGGTAAAAGATGGCACCGCGCGATTTTTATTTCGCCGGTTCTTCTCGCCGGGTTAGTTCCCGAACCGGTGGTAGGTATCATGTATACCGACGTTCAAAAATAGTATAATAAGAATATAATAATACCAACTTTGAATATTTTTTTTTTACTTTGACTTTAGTTTTCATCTTGATATTGAGGTACATAATAGGTACATAATATATAGAATTCATATAGATGGGACCTGGGAGACCGAGATTTGCTCGGAGTTCTTATAAAATGGTAAAAAGTAAAAATTATCAGATGATGATTTAAAAAAACCGTCAAGTGCGAGTTGGACTCGTGCTCGTAGAGTTCTATAATATAATACATATTATAGAACATATATTTTAAATTTACTTATTATTTCGTTATTTTTGTACGAAGTTGTACAAGTATTTCAAGTAAGCGCATTTTACAAGCTAAGCTTCTATAACTTCTGAAGTAAGAAAGTTAAATAAGCTGTTATAGTTTTCATTTAAAGTTCCTCACATATTGGTCTACGATCATGAATTTGTCAAAATGTTTCAAGCAGCAGTTTAGCTTTTAGAGGGGGTGGCTATTTTAACAAACAAAAGGCACTTCAAAGTTGTATAACTTACAAACGGATACTTAATGCAAAAATTGTGATAGCAGCCTCTTAATATTTTGAAAAGACCTATTTAATTACCTAATTAGGTAATTAAATAGGTCTTTTCAATTATTACATTAATTACCCACCCACATTACGGGGAAGACGTGAGGAAAAAATATATTATATATATTTTCATAATTTTATTTTAGCACTTTGTTGACGTGGTAAACACACACATATCCATACAAATCTTTTTAGCACTAACTGTTTGGACGGTTAGCCGAAGACGGACGGACGGACGAACAGTAGAAAGAATAGATTTATGTCTATGTACATATATTATATAACGGTAAACAAGGTAAATAATGTATGCCTTAAATACACCTAATATAAGCAACATCAATTATAAGTTCACAAATCATATGGGGCTTCTAATTGCGTGTTAGCATGTCAGTTCGTAGCTCATAAACTATGCTTTAATTACCCTCCACGTTATTATTTCATGTTATAATTTCGTCTTCCTCACACTTGAGGAAAATTGTGAAACAGGCCTTGTTAATGTGTGCATAATATTATTAGCCACCGTGGTCTAGTGGTTAGAGCATTGGCTCTCGACTCGGAGGTCGTGGGTTTGATTCCCGCATTGGAACAACAAAAAATGTTATTTCCAAGTTTGGTTAGGACAATGCAGGCTGATCACCTGATTGTCTGACAAGAAAGATGATCCATGCGTCGGATGGGCATGTAAAAAGTCGGACCTGCGCCTCATCTCTCGTCAGTCGTGTCGGTTATCCGTCCCACTGGATTACGAGAGTAAAGGAAGAGAGAGTGCTCTTGTGTATTGCGCACACACTTGGGCACTATAAAATTACTCCTGCGTAACTGGCCTGGTTTTCAGTGAAACCGTCCACCGTCACCGAGATCGGTGTGGGGAGTTATTGTTATTAGTTATTAATATTATTATATTCATTGGCTGTGTTCCGTGGAAAATAGCGCTAGCAAAAAAAAACGTAAGCAAAATGGCGACCGCTGGCGTTAAATAAGCAAAATGGCGGATAATTAGTTGTTTCACACTGCGAGGATTCGAACTGCGGTGTAACATGTGACATGTCTAAGGAGGACGATAAAAAAATCGAAATGAATGTATATTAAAACATCGAAATATCAAATGCAAAAGTCCTTCTTAAGACGCAAGAAAAACTAGAAGAAGGAACTGTTGCATTAAAGCACTAAGCCATATTTCTGTATGTCAGAAAAATACACATCTATTAAAAATGCTTAGTAAAATCGCTCGGAACAGTTTCCAGTGGCCATTCAGAAAACAACAAAGAACTAGGCGGGCACATTTATACTCATACTTTTATTTACCATTCGATAAAATTGCCTCTGTTGCGGAAGTACTCAGTGCTCGGAGTTTTTCTTTTGCAAAACGCTTTTAGGCATACATAAATACAGTGAAATTGGTCGCAAATGTTTTAGAAACGAACCGCATTCTAAATGTTTAAAAAACTTATATTATGTCTGCAATTTAAGTATTCCGTTATTGCCATCTATACTTACTAATATTATAAATGCGAAAATGTCTGTCTGTCTGTTCCCTCTTCACGCTTTAACCGCTGAACCGATTTTTATGAAATTTGCTATAGACATACTTTGGATCCCGGGAAAGGACATAGAATATTTTTTATCCCGGAAAAGTAGTGTTCCCGCGGGATAATGTATTTTGGCGGGCGGAGCCGCGCGCAAAAGGTAGTAGATAATAATCGCTTAAATATTATCTAATGCTTACCGTGTACTCTAAAACGTATGGATTCAAATCT
Source organism: Glaucopsyche alexis (assembly GCA_905404095.1). Classification (NCBI taxonomy): domain Eukaryota; kingdom Metazoa; phylum Arthropoda; class Insecta; order Lepidoptera; family Lycaenidae; genus Glaucopsyche; species Glaucopsyche alexis. The sequence goes on from FR990057.1 coordinate 4,529,590, forward strand.
AAAACCGGTATTTAAAAAAAAGACGCGACCACAAACCAAAATAGCACCTATTGTATTGTAAAATTTTCGTTGAATTTTAATTTTCCGTAAATAATAAGTTAATTCAGTTAACCATATTTTATTTTATGTCTATTAGTTGGTATTTACCCCTTCGGCCTTCCCCTGCAATTTTTTTTTTATAAAACAAGGGGGCAAACGAGCAAACGGATCACCTGATGGAAAGCGATTACCGTCGCCCATGGACACCCGCAACATCAGAGAAGTTGCAAGTGCGTTGCCGGCCTTTTAGGAGGGAATACGCTCCCTTCTTGAAGATTTGCAGGTCATAGTGGTCCGGAAATACTGCTGGCGACAGTTCATTCCAGAGTTTCACAGTGCGCGGCAGAAAGCTTCGGGTAAAGCGCACGGTGGAGGACTGCCACTCATCAAGGTGATGAGGATGATAAATATTTTGTCGCATGGAACGGTGGCGAAAAGTTGCAGCAGGTATAAGTCCGAACAATTCCTCGGAGCACTCCCCGTAATATAACCGATAGAGGATGCAGAGCGATGCTAAATCTCTACGTAGCTCTAAGGAGTCAAGCCTGTTTGAAACACTATGGCAGTCGACAATTCGAGCGGCCCTATGTTGGATACGATCCAGAGGGAGAAGCTGGTACTTTGGCGCCCCTGCCCAGAGATGAGAACAGTATTCCATGTGAGGCCGAACCTGCGCCTTATAGAGTTGTAAGCGTTGGACCGGACTGAAATACTGCTTTGACCTGTTCAGAACACCAAGCTTCTTGGAGGCTAACTTGGCCTTGCCCTCCAGATTATATCGGAACTGGACCTCGCTTGATATGTTAACACCAAGTATTCCAATGTTGGAGGAGACAGTTATGGGTATGCTTTCAAAACGAGGACATACGACCATTGGTAACTTTTTAGCGGTGAACGCGCAAACTTGTGTCTTAGAGGGGTTGAATTGGACTAAGTTAAGTCTACCCCATTCAGAGACCTTCTCCAATGAATTTTCAATTTGAGAGACAAGTTTGTTTCGACTCTCAATGACATTTTGCCGAGAGATGTTCGTGTGGCCGGTATATAAGGCATCACCCGTGCTGTCATCTGCATAGCAATGAATGTCATTGGTTTGTAACATATCATTGATATGCAGTATGAACAGGATAGGTGATAGCACACAGCCTTGTGGGACGCCCGCATCAACAGACAGAGTATCTGAGCATTCACCGTCGACTACGACCCTTATGCTTCTGTCTGCTAAGAAACTCGTGACCCACTTGCATAATTTCTCGGGGAGCCCATAGGAAGGAAGCTTCGAAAGAAGCGCTTTGTGCCAAACCCGATCAAAGGCTTTCGCTATGTCCAAACTTACAGCCAATGCCTCTCCCTTAGACTCGATCGCCTGTGCCCAACGATGAGTTAGGTACGTCAGCAGATCACCAGCCGAGCGACCTTTACGGAACCCGTACTGTTTGTCGTTTAGCAATTGCTGAACGTCTAAGTATCGAAGGAGCTGTCTATTAATAATGGACTCCATTATCTTCGAGAAGAGAGAGGTTATAGCGATTGGTCCGGATGTGACGTCAGCAGAAGGTCCAACAGGGAAGGAATCTGACCATCCACATCTGGAATTCGCGTAGGCGCAGTAACCAGTTGTGTAAGGTCATATGCAAGGGCAAAGTCACAGGCAGATCTCCCCGCATGATCAGTTTTACTGGAATTGAGCCAGTCGGCGTGGTGGGCATTAAAATCGCCAAGTAGTAAAATCTCTGCGGATGGGATCTGCCGCTGCATGAAGTCTGTAGCCATTTGCAGATGCTCAAAAAGTCGGTCTATTTCGGGATCACCGCTATGGGACCTATAGAGGCACGCATAGACGCGGGGATGGTCGTCTCACTTTATGCGGAGCCATAAGATTGAAAGGTCCCTAACTTCAAGATTGCTGAGGCGGCGAGAGCTGATATCATCTCTGACGTACACACACACTCCAACTTTAGGCAGAAAAGAGTGCTCAAGATTATACCCAGGGTGGGATAGGTATGATGTGTCAGCCGGAGACGATATCTGCGTCTCGGTTAAGAAGAGCAACGCCGGCTTTGCTGTCTCAAGATGGTAATGGACGGCATTGAGGTTAGATTGTAGTCCCCTGATATTACAGAAGTCCACTTTCAATATCGCAGGGGGTGCCTTAGCACGTTTGCTCTTGCCCCGTGCAGATTGGAGCGCAGTTTCCCCCCCCCCCCCCCCCCCAGAATACGAGGGGCAGCCTAGACGTCCACGCTCAGGTCCAGGGGCGCCTGAGCGTGGACGTCTAGAGAGGGATTCTCCAACGCAGTTGGTACCCTCATGGGGTAACAAATTAGTTTTCAACTGCGGCATCATAGGGGGGTAGGGGGATTGGGCCTCCGGTAAACTCACTCACTCGGCGAAACACAGCCTAAGTGCTGTTTCACGCCGGTTTTCTGTGAGGCCGTGGTATTTCTCCGGTCGAGCCGGCCCATTCGTGCCGAAGCATGGCTCTCCCACGGACAAAAAAGAATGTGATCAATGTTGTATTCTAGAACCCCAATTCTCGTAATTCACTCTTGACTTTTATTGAATTACTAGATGTTGCCCGCGACTTCGTGCGCGCAAAAAGGGATTCCGTAGAAACCGTACATTTTGCTGCAATAAAAAGTAACCTATGTCCTTCCCCGTGGTCTACTCTATATATGTGCCAAATTTCATCAAAATTGGTCTAGTAGTTTCAGAGCTTATCCGATGTTAACAAACAAACATTTTCTTTTTATTATATTAGTATAGATGAATGAATCGTCTTGATATCATCAACTGATTTTTGGGGTTAAGATCAAAACGAGTCAACGATCAAATTTGTCATTTATGAGAATACCATATTGCAATTTTAACGTATCGGGACTGGATCGCAACTATATTATTGCAGGATAAAATTAACAGAATCCACCTTCTGGTGTAATTACGCTTACACCTAACCTAATTTTATCTGCGGTCGCCGCGGATAATTGTTCCAGAGTGAATTTCCCAATGTCCTTTGGAAACAAAGACCGCTTGTAACTTTCCGTTGAAGCCTTTCAGTGGAACAATGGTTATGAGTTGTGTGACCGAGGGCGAGCGGCATTCATACATTTTTTCATTCAATTACTAAATTGCCTCTGTTGTTTAACTACACTGTGCAGCTTTTGTTTGAGTTTTTTTTTACATTTTGAACTTTACAACACAAAGATCTAATATTAAAAGTGATTACAAATATGTAATTTGGCGAGGAAATTGATTATTATTTATTTTGTACCTTGTAATAGGTATTATATACATAGGTATGAAGCTTATGTTACATAATGAGAATGTTATGTGTGTTGTACTAACTGATGCCCGTAACTTCGTTTGAGTAGAAGTAACGCAAATAGAATCCTATTTTTTAAAAGGGAATCCGCACAAAAGTAGCTAAAGGTACTTAGTTATAGCATTTAATAACATCAGCTATCTGCCAGTGAAAGTCCGGTCAAAATCAGTCCAGCTGTTTCTGAGATTAGTCGGAAAACACAGACAGACAGACATTCAGAAAAATGTAAAAAAATGTTTTATTGTAAATACTTTCATATGCATTAAGTTTTAATTTAAAATCATAAACTATGGATATTATTTCTTAATATTATATTTTTATTTATTGTTACAGGTAATCTAATCGACACTAACTGCAAGGGTAAGCAGATCATTTTTTAACTTATCTGTATTATATTATGTAGACTCTCAAGTTTGTGGGAATGTGGTAGCCCCAAAGGGAGATCTCCGACCGAGCGAGGTAGTATGCTCGGTCAGGCCGAAGCCCTTTGTATGCATTTCAGCTGTCGTATATTTAGTTCTGAACTTCAGAAACTTCAATAAGCGCGATTCAGGACTGTTCGCTGATTGGTCCGCCACAAGTTTAAATAATATGATAATATACTGTAGAAAAATTGCATTGCTCGGATCATCGTCGATGTCTCTACCGATTTCTACCATAAAAAAGGAAATGTCCAAAATCCACACAAAAAAAAAAACCGAGCCGACAACAATGAAATGTTTCACAATGGCTTGACTTGAATCATAGTTGATGTCGCCAAAGGGGCAACTCCGAAATATTCCGGATATAGAAGTACCCGGTGTATTTCGAACTTTCCCTTTTGGTGATATAAAATATGGGTTTAAGTGATTAGTGAACACAGGCAACCATTTCGTTGCTATCGACCCTGGGTCAATTTTGGACCAACTCCTTTACTCCACGAATTGCTCGACGGAAAACAAAGCAATTGTAATTCCTAATTATTAAGGAATTCACAGTTACGGTATAAATATCCATTAATATTCAATTGCGTGACAATTTGAAAATGCTTACGACTCTAATGAGCTTAGTTATGGCATTTAATATGCTTACTCCGCAATATTATGTTAATAAAACGATTAAATGTAATTGTTATTATAATATTATGTTTATTATTCATATTGCTTACTTAAACTAAAACGTCACGTCCAATACTGTACTTGTGCGAATGTGACAGTATGCTTAGACACTGGACCCAACATTTTGAAAAAGACGCTTTGCACTCCGGGATTGCCAGCAGAATTGAAAACGCCATGTAGGTTACAAGACACGAACTAAAATAGTTTCATGCTCGTGTAAGACTAAGCAATCAGTTGCAATTTGCATCTTACGAATTTTCGATCAGGGTCACGTGTCCTGACGCGAGTTTAACATTTTTTATCCATCTCAAGAAAGGTGCATAACACCGTTAAGGAGTTTTCACTTCTAAACCGACCAATTGCGAGTCGTATTCAGACACGATTGAAATTACACATACCTACTAAAATTATAGTGATAGATCAAAAAGTAAGTCTTTATAAACGAAGTATATTTTGACTATAAGTGGCTACTGGCTACAGATTACAAAATCATTTTTAAGTAATAAGTTTTTCTTAAAACTGACATTACCCTAGAATATATCTAGAATTCCTATGCTTGCAAAAAAATTATACTTAGAAAACACATTTTCAGCTGGTTATCAATTTTCGCTGAAAATTTTATATTCGGCAACCCTAATATAAGGATGTCACCCAAGTTTCAGGCAATTAATTAACTTCTAAAATCAAATCTTAATCAACAAAGTAATTATTGGAGCGTAAATCGAGGGTCGGCTCAAATCGATTTATTAATTTTACGATTGACTTTACGCCAATGCGAAAGGTCTTCGGACATCCGGATTTTAACAAATATACGAGTGAATATTCAGTTAAATTTATATTATGGCATATTCATCATCATCATGTATACGAATCATCAAGCGCGACAAGTCGATTATATTCCGTATATATGTGTAATCCTGGAAGGCCTGGAAGAAACTGTTTTAAGCTGCGCGTCCACTGCATCGGAATCGGAGCGGACGGAGCGGACGGATTTGTTGCTTTGTATGGATTTCTATGGTACTGCGTCCACTGGATCGGCATTTCTGCGCCCGCGACCGGTATTTTTGCCGATGACGTCATCGGCAGTGAACCCGTCATTCGGATTCCGAACGTTTCAAGTTCTGACGTGTTTGCGACGACGCGACGGCTATACATATTCACGACGAATGACGATATTTTAATTACTTTAGTGGAAAAATATGATGAACTTTACAATCTAAAACATCAACATTATCTTAACCAACTGAGGAGAGACGATATATGGGATGAAATTGGGCAAATAATAAATAAAAATTGTAGAATATAGTGAAGTTCAAAAAACTTTTTTCGAGTCATATGAATGTACCCAAAAAATATATTTTCATCTTCTAATAAATCAGAATAAAATGTATGAAATTCTCCAAAAATTATTCTTTTTGAATTTATATTATGATTTATGAATCCATATCTTTCGTTTCCTCTTGTTTCTCTTTTCCTCTTCTGATAAAATAAGCTAATTACAACCTATTCGGTCTGAGATTACAACAATATATTATCTCGTCACTATCCTCCATAATGCAAGTGCACGTTCAGGCTGACGGATTAAAAATAACTAAATTGCCGATGCTAAATCCGGATGCAGTGGACGCACCCCATCGGCATTTTGTAAATGCCGACGCTCCGTCCGCTCCGTACGCTCCGATTCCGATGCAGTGGACGCGCAGCTTTAGCAGTAAGGCTGCCAATTTTGACTTTTTTTATTATTACTTTTTTTTGTATTGACCTTTTTTAGTTTAAGTTCAAATAAATATTTTTTATTGTTATGTATTAACAGAATATAATAATATAATAGCTCCCCCACACCGATTTCAGCGACGGTGGCTGGTTAAATTGAAACCAGGCCAGGTACGCAGGAATTATTTTAAAGTGCCCAAGTGTGTGCACAGTAGGTACAAAAGAGCATTCTCTCTTTCTTTACGCTTGTAACCTAGTGGTACAGATGACCGACGCTAACCGACCGATACGACTAGCGAGAGATTAGGCTCAGAACTGACTTTATACATGCCCATTGGGCAATCAGGTGATCAGCCTGTAATGTCCTTTAACCAAACTTGGAAACAACAGTTTTTGTTGTTCCAACGCGGGAATCGAACCGACGAGCTCTAAACCACTGGACCACGGAGGCGCGATATCATGCTACAATTCAAATAGTATAGTATAATAAAAGGTATACTAGATAGGTATCCGTTAATCTCAGGGAAAGTGTGAACTTCTTTCGGAATAAAAGTAAGCCTATGTTTTAATCCAGGCTACAATATGTGTATCTGTTACGGGCAACGTGATTAACTGGGCATTATTAATAAGGACCGGTCATTATTAATGATGCCCAAGAGCATCGGGCAAAGTGATTAATTTATCACTTTGACCGGCCATTATTAATAATGCCCGACGACCCGTGGTCCATGTAATAAATCAGTGTTTCAGATAGCTTGAATTTATCACTTGGACCGGGCAGTATGAATAAATCCCTACTTGTAGCCGGGCAATGTGATAAATTGGGCCGCACGCGGCCGTTCCATGAAACGCGCGCGCACGCAGCGACGTATTAGTTACTATAATTGTTATTACATATTATGATATTATGTGTCGAAAATATCTTTACACACTAGGAACTAAACATGGTATTTTAAACCAACTGTAGTCCAGAACTGTTTGTAAAGAAAAGTTAATTTCGATTGACGATGTTCCAAAAATTGATATTACTCTTCGAGAATGTGCTCGAAGAGACTCTCATTTTGACGGACAAGGCTTCCAACATTTACACTGTAGTGGTTACAGCAATTCAAAACGTTGTGAATGCAAGAAACCAAACATAATTTGCAATTATAAATATCCCAAAAGCTCAATAAATAGTTATAAACTTAATAACTTTCTTGCACAGTCCTTAATTATTAGATACTAGCTGTTGCCCGCAGCTCCGCCCGCGTAAATACAGTTTTCGGGATATAAAGTAGCCTATGTTTTAATCCAAAAAATTAATTTTTGGGTGAAAGAGGAACACAAACATACATCCATCCATCCATACATCCTCACAAACTTTCACATTTATAATATTAGTAGAATTTCTGTTGATTTTTCTTAGTTCACTAATTTTTATGTCATGGGATACTCTTCCCAACTTACCTGTCCGGTAGTTGTGGTATAGTATACGGGTATGCGACCCCGGCTTCCCTAGCTATTACTGTCCTATCCCTTGCCCTCCTGGGCGGTAATATCCTACATTTCCTATTTCCCACTCTAACTTACCAATCTTCCCTTCCACACCACCTATCCTTCCCTTTTCCTATTTCTACCCTCTCCACCAATCCGTGGAAACGCAATGGATAAACAAAAATAATTTAATTATCAAAAATGGCGGCGATGTGGTTCGCCACCCATCACGTCTCATTTCTCGCGGAGGCGAAAAGCGGACCATGGAGACACGCTTGGCTACGTTGAATATAAGAGGAGCAATGGATGGTAAGAATGAAAGTAGACGAAGCGAAAGAATCGTAGCAAGTGGAAAGAAGTGGTCTCTGCCTACCCCTACGGGAAAGTGGCGGTCCTGCCTACCCCACGGGAAAAAGGCGTGATTATATGTATGTAAGTACTAATTTTTACAATATTCCTTAACTAATTAATATGTATAAATTAGGGTAAAACACAGAAGAATTGTACAATTTAACAAATTTTTGTGCGCAACCCCTACACTAAGAGTTCTTGTGCTGTAGGGGTTAATTGTTCTTAAGTAATATTTCTATCAAAATAAAAGTAGGTAACTACTGATGTTATTACATTTTTAACTGTTTATTTTTTAACTACTATGTTCAATAGTCTATTTTTGTTACCTTTAATGAAAATTATTTAAGTTTAATTACAATCAATAAACAAAAACACTACAGTTCACCTATTTTATTACTTTGCTCAAGATAGGGGGGGGATTATTCATAATGACCGGGAAAAGTGATTAATCGTGCTGTTTTAATCACATTGCCAAATTGAGTCGGGCATTATGAATACAGACCGGCCATTATTAACAGTGCCCGGACTTATCAAATTGCCCGTAACATATCCATTAAAATCAGTTCAGTCGCTTAAGCATGAAAGACGGAAAGTCAATCGTACACTCATACAAACCACATTTGCAATGGCTTTCGGGAATCGTTATTTTTCGTTTCATAATATGTCATTTTATAAAAAAACGAAAATTGCCGAGGACACTTGATCGTATTGTGCAAACTTTTACATTTATAATGTGCGTTTATGAGTGTTACCATGGTGCGGCGCTTACCATTTGACGCTACATCTGCTCGTTTGACAGTTTAAGGCTCACTTGCGCAGATCTGGGTTAAAGCTATATCATGACTTCTCTTTCATAAATACGAAGAACGAGAGAGATGACATTATTTTTAACCCTAACTTTGATCTGTACAAGTAAGCCTTAGGTACTCCATATAAATATCCTTAAGCTTAGTAAGAAAATGTAGACTTCGATCAACAGTTAGTACTATTCGAAAACATCCCAGAATTTATGATAAGCCCGCCGAAATAAGGAGTACACCCAATTTATTTTAAGGGCCGCGTTTTACGAAGCCCTTGTCTTCTTACATAATATTAATCATTTTTGTTAGACAAAGTATAATATTGCCTTTTTAGTTTACTCTTTTGGATGCTACTATCATAATATTTTTTGTATTATGAGACATAGACGATCCAAAATAATAGGTTGGGGAAAAAGTCTTTTCGCATTATAGTATGTATGAACTTGTCATAAAATATCTTGGGCTATACCAATTGTATCTGGCTGATTTTGGTATCATTAAAAAGTTTTAATTTTACAGAAGACAATTCCAAATTCAAATTAGGTAAATTTGAGATTTTCATTTGTTTTTCTTATTGTTAAAATGAGTGATTCTTATGAAGAATTTCGATACATTTTAAAATTTTATTACAAAAAAGGTAAAAATGCAACACAAGCCGCGAAAAAAATTTGTGATGTTTATGGACCTAATGCAGTATCTGTGAGAGTAGCGCAAATTTGGTTTAAGCGTTTTCAATCCGGAAATTTTGATATCAAAGATGCACGTCGCTCTGGTCGCCCTGTTACGGACAAAACTGTTGCCATTTTTGAAAAAGTTCGGCATATTAGTAGTTACGATGTTGCTGAAGAACTGGGGATTGACCACAAAACGGTTTTGGCGCATTTGAAAAAAGCTGGGTACACAAAAAAGCTCGATATTTGGGTGCCTCATGAGCTCACTGAAAGAAACCTAATAAACCGTGTACTCATTTGTGATTCTTTATTACGACGTAATGAAACCGAACCATTTTTGAAGAAGCTGATAACTGGTGATGAAAAGTGGATCACGTACGACAAGAACGTGCGAAAAAGATCGTGGTCAAAGGCCGGTCAGGCTTCACAGACTGTGGCGAAACCCGGATTAACTCGCAACAAGGTGATGCTGTGTGTGTGGTGGGATTGGAAGGGCATTATTCATTATGAGCTGTTACCGCCAGGCAGGACCATCAATTCTGAACTGTACTGCGAACAACTGATGAGATTAAAGCAAGAAGTTGAGAGAAAGCGGCCGGAATTAATCAACAGAAGGGGTGTGGTTTTTCACCATGATAACGCTAGACCTCACACATCTTTAGCCACTCAGAAAAAATTACGGGAGTTTGGCTGGGAGGTTTTAATGCATCCGCCGTATAGTTCTGACCTTGCACCTTCAGATTTCCACCTGTTTCGGTCGCTGCAGAATTCCTTAGGCAGTGTCAGGTTGACATCACAAGAGGACTGCCAAAACCACTTGTCGCAGTTTTTTCATCAGAAGCCTCAAAAATTTTATAGCAATGGGATCATGTACCTACCAACAAGATGGCAAAAAGTTATCGAACAAAATGGCACCTATATACTTTAGTCACTTGTAAATAAAGTTTATAAAAAAACCTTTTGAATTTTTATATAAAATGCGAAGAAACTTTTTCCCCAACCTAATAGTACGGGACCCGTACCCGAAGAGTAAAAATGGGACTCCATTATTGAGACTGTCTGTTACCAGGGTAATTCTGCTAAATAAAACCTGCATTAATACAATTACAATCAAGTCCCGACACGCTTACACTCTCAAAAGGTGTTTTTATGAACGTTAAACCAACGTGAAACGCGCTCTGATTGGTCGAAACGTCATAAAATCCGCTCATTGTAATATGTAGCTACACTTTCAATCCAAACAAAGTAAAATTGACTCTTTAAATAGGCAAGCGGGCTGATTTTTTTTATTGCATAAATGAATAGTACTCTTAAATATGAGTAACTTCTCAGAAGAAACCGTATATCAAAAGTCAATATTTTCAAAGGTACAGCGATTTGTATACAAAATTTCGCGAGTCTTTATACCAAAAAAAAATTTTTTTTTTTGCGAAATTGGTAAACAAAACCTACATCATTAGTTTACTCACATCATATACAAAAACATTCATTATGGTAAGTATGAACTTAAACGCACAAATATCGGAGATATTTAAAAATATATTCCTGCGGCCATATACTTCATATACTACTTCATACTACTTCATATACAAGTGACGTCATTTTTAGGTCGACTTTAGTATGGAGCGTTTTTAGGAGGCTCGCGAAATTTTTTATACAAATCGCTGTACCTTTGAAAATATTGACTTTTGATATACGGTTTCTTCTGAGAAGTTACTCATATTTAAGAGTACTATTCATTTACGCAATAAAAAAAAATTTGTCCGATTGCCTATTGTCTACTTTAAATACGAGAATTGAGGTTCTGGCTGCATCCCATGAACCGATCACGGTTTATGAGCGGTTCAAGTTGACAATTGTCATAGGTGATATAATTTTTCTTTTGCCATAACACATTTGGCAACAACAAATACTAAAAAAAAACCGGCCAAGTGCGAGTCGGACTCGCGCACCGAGGGTTCCGTACAAACCTGCAAGGTTTACAAAGTTCGTTCATTACGACAATCGAGTCATAACTATGGTATTTTTATTGCAAAATGACGCGTTTATGAGGAAATGGGTAGTAAGTTTAAAATTATTAAAAAAATATATATTATGTGATGTAACTAAAAATTTATGGTTTTCGTAATTTTTCCTTTATCTATGCTATAAGACGTTGCTTCGTACCAAATTTCAAGATTCTGAGTTCACGGGAAGCACCCTGTAGGTTTTGATTCCCTTGCAAGTGTCGAAAATTTGCGGCATAAACGGCTGTATCTTTTGATTGCGTTGGCTTAGAAGTTTGATTTTTTCACAGCTTCAAGGGACAGTAGACCTGAGTAATTGATATAAATTTCAGCTTCATACCTCCACGCGTTCCTGAGAAAAAGGGTCTTGACAGACGGACGGACGGACAGACGGACAACAAAGTGATCCTATAAGGGTTCCGTTTTTTCCTTTTGAGGTACGGAACCCTAAAAAGAATAAAATAAATAAGGGTTTCTCCCATAATAGAAGAAAATAAAATAAACTTGATTTTCCGCTATTTTTTGCTTGTAATACTAGTGCTCGATATTAGTAGGTACTAATATATACTATAGATAATGGTACGGAACGTTTCGTGAGTGAGTCTGACTCGCACATGTCTTTTAATTATATATCATCATCAACTCGCTCACTGGTTGACATTTCAGGGGCAAGTTATTATTTTTTATTTTGTATCATATAATTTTTACCAACATAATGGAATACTTATGAAGAAAATACTAAAATAAACACTAATCACGTTATTTTTATTTCAAAGTGACGTCTAGGCTTAGTCAACACACTGAAGAGGTAATAAATAAGTAGCAGAAAACATGGACCTATTTATTATCAATACAGCTCCAGGGTACAAAAATAACAAGCACGCGTAAGTCATAAGCTGAAGCGGGTTAAATTGTTATTATGAAACGAAACCTTAACCTCAATTCTCCTATTCAAAATAGACTTTTATTTCACTTTGATTGTACTATAAGTTCAGCGACAGGTTATCATAAACTGATTTTGTGAAGTTTGGACCAATCAGAGCGCGTTTGACGTTGGTTTAACGTTTACTAGAATGCCGTTTGACACTTTAAAGGTATTGGGACTTGATTATAATTGTATAAATGCAGGTTTTATTTAGCAGAATTGACCCTCTGATTTAGTTTCGGTGTTGTTGGAATTAATGAAACATTGATACGTCCGTTTTCAGTACACGATATGAAAAGAGCCAGTTAGAGTCAATTCACACTCTAACGAAACGATACGTGACGCAGCACTGCATTTTGAAAATAGTTGTTCAAATTTTAACCTTATTTTAACATTATTTAGTGCCTACACAACAGAGTAACACGTTTCATTATAAAAGGTCGAATGACAAGTTGCACCACACTGCACGTGTATCTTTTTGTGTGATGAATAAAGTTTATTGTTAATAGCTATCTTAAAAATGCAGCGATTCGTCGCGTATCGTCTCGTTACGTTGAGAACTGACCCAGAGGAACAGAGCGACATACATCGAGTTTATTAGATAATATTACAAATAAAATAACTTTATTTGTAATATTATCTTACTTACTTAAGTTACTGAAATTGACATACTCACGTGCTCGTAGCACGTAAGTATGTCAATTTCAGTAACTTCAGAATATATTGTGTATTTTCAAATATTTTCAAATAAAAAAATGTTGTTTCTAAGTTTGGTTAGGACAATGCACGCTGATCACCTGATTGTCTGTCAAGAAAGATGATCCATGCGTCGAATGGGCATGTAAAAAGTCGGACCTGCGCCTGATCTCTCGTCCCACTGGATTATGAGGGTAAAGGAAGAGAGAATGCTCTTGTGTACTACGCACACACTTAGGCACTATAAAATTACTCCTGCGTAACTGGCTTGGTTTCAATGAAATCGGCCACCGTCACCGAGATCGGTGTGGGGGGAGTTATTATGAACCCTAAAATCAGTTACACCTTTAACCTTATACGCAGCACACTTAAGCTGATAACTTACGCCATATTATAAGTATGTTAATAAATTTTATCTTGTACCACAGCTTTCCTTTTCATAAAATATTAAAGCCTTCCATCTCGCAGGGCAAATCATATGAGGCATAAGGGCTGGGAGGGCATGTAATTTTAAAACTCGTATTATTCGGCTTTATTAGGCGTACTTTAATCTGAGATTTCCTTCGCTCCATGTACTTTTGTTTCAGATTAAGTAAAAGAGTTTTTGCTGTAAATTCATTGGATATTTGGGAGAAGTGATTGTTGTACTAGCTGTTGCCCGCGGCTCCGTCCGCGTAAATACAGTATCCCACGGGAACATTGTACTTTTTCGGGATAAAAGTAGACTATGTGTTAATCCAGAGCTCAAAAAACTGCCATACCAAATTTCATCAAAATTAGTTCAGTTATTTTTTGCGTGAAAGAGTAACAAACAATCTTTCAAATGTATAATATTATTAGGTTACTTATTATTGTTCAATTTAAAAATATTACTTTTAATTGCATGCTATTTATATTATGTTATTATAACTATACCAAATCATATCAATCCACCCTTCTAGCTTCTGTAATTTCAAATATAATGATAGCATTATATTTGAAATTACATAAGCTAGAAGGGAGGACAGACAAACAGACGGACACAGTGAAACTATAAGGGTTTCCTTTACTATAACGGAACCCTAAAATTGGTTTACATAGGCACATTGTGAGCTACCAATACATGCTACTTTTTATCCAATACCTAAAATACCCAGGCCACTGTAGTCTTCTAAATATATAAAAGGCAAACCTGACTGAAACATCTATCAACGCACAGCCGAAACTACTGAACGGTTTTTGCTGAATCCGCCAAGAAAGGATTTTTGAAAATTCGCCCCCTGAGGGGGTGAGAAAGGGGTGAAAATTTTGTATGGAAACCGAACTCCACGAGGATAAAGTCGTGGGGAAAAGCTAGTGTAATATACGTATAAGACGACAATAATGAAAAGATTTACATATTTTAATTGGATTTTTATTGGCGTACCAAAAGCGAGGGAAGGTAATAAAAAATTATCTCAACAACATGTCGCGGGGCGGAAAATGCGAATTATATATTCATGGCTGTTAAGAATTGAGAGCGGAATCTTTTGCCGTCATCAGAAATGGGAATTACGGTCTCAATAACCTTTGTGTGAATAATGAAGTTGATATTTTCATACATAAGTTTCTTATATTAGAATATATAGATACGGAAGCGTCTATGTTTAGGGTGGAGATAAGCAAATGCCTCACAGAAAACACGTGTAAAAAAACAGCGGCAGAAGTAAAAACTTGAACATTAAATTGGAAAACCCGCCATCTAGGTTAAAAGATACGAACTAAAATAGTTTCATGCTCGCGTAAGGAAACTAACAAAAACCGCCATCTAGGTTAAAAGGCTAAAATAGTTATATGCTATGCTCGCGTAATGGTACGCGCACATTATGCCAGGCCGCAGCGTGCCGGGGCGGAGCGCAGCGCAAAATGCTAACCTAGCACACTGGTGACGGGCCGGGTCGCAGCGCATTGACGGACTTCGAGTACAGTGTACTGCCAGAATTTGTGTGCAACTAGATATGGATAGCTCTGACGAAGAACTTTTTTTTACTGCTGTTAGAAGAAGAAGGTAATGAGGAGCATAGACAAGAAGTTCGTCAAAAAAAAAAGAAAATGCAAAATATAGATACATCCAATTTGTTCCAAGAGAAAGGTATTCGGCGAATACCTTTTTGTTTTGAGGATATTTTCAGATGACTCCTGATCGATATTTTCAATTACTTGAAATAATAAAGAAGGATCTGCATAAAATAAATCCGCTTGCTATTATAGCACACTTTTGACGGGGAGCAGCGGGGCGGGGCGGGCCGCATTGCATAGACGGAAATCCGCCTCGCAATAATGCGAGCTGCTGCGGCCCGACACAGTGTGCGATACAAATTGTATGAAAGCGTTCTGAGCGCATTTTTGCGCTCCACCCCGGCAAGCTGCGGCCCGGCATAGTGTGCGCGTACCTTAAGGGAACTAAGTCAGCAAACTGTTGCAAGTTGCATTTTCCGAATTTTCGATCAGGTCACATGTCCTTAACATTTTTTACCCATCCCAAGAAAAGTGCACAACGCACAATGCATGCATAATACTAACTTTTGTTGGCTGTTCATAACAATAAATAAGTCTGTGCCAATTTTCATAGAAATCAGTCACTGGACTGCAACTACTGAATTTCGGAGGTTATTCAACGCAAACAAACAAATGAACTTTTCCTCTTTATAATCTATCTATATACATATATTATATAAAAAGCTGATTGACTGATGTATCAACGCTCAGACCTATAAATTTGCACACGTATTCCTCATATGACGTAGGCATCCACTAAGGAAGGATTTTTCAAAATTCAATCCCCCAAGGGGGTAAAATGGGGGTTAAAGTTTAAAATCTAATTTCACACGGGCAAGCCGAAGGCGAAGAATTTCTTAATGACCCAACTTATCAATTCAATAATAATGTAAAATAGCTGGCGCTGCTAAGTGCTAACAAGATGGCCGTCTATTTTAAAATATGAACATCGAACATGGCGCCTCGTGTTTTCATAGCATAAATTAATATGGGCATTTTTATCCCGTATCGTAGAATATTAATTAGGAAGGCAATTTTAAAGTCTAATGGTGGGCCGATCGCCAGTTTTAATTATTCAACCGGCTTTTAGGATTTCGCCTACGCCGAGTTTCCGTTATCGAAGTTAGATATTAAATGGTTCAACCATTAAACCGTATGAAAATTATGCTAATCTCTAAAATATATAACGTTTTGCTGAACCAATTACAGAAACTTTGGGGAAACTATTTCCTACTTATTATGACGTTTAGGCAGAAAAATAATTATGTATAAAATTCTATTTTTTAATATTATAATGTGAACCTTTTATGTTATTGCATAAATAAATATAGATCAAATTATTCGAAAAAAAAAACAGGATATATTTTTTTTTACATTACACTCTTAACCACACTGGCCACCTATGAGGTGATTGATCTCATAGTTGATTTTAAGATAATAAAATCAATTTAATAAATTGAAATCAGCTATGTGAAGTCAATGACTTTTTCAGCGTCCGTAGACTCATTAATTCTAGATCTTTTTAGGTTCCGTAACTCGAAAGGAGAAACGGAAGCCTTATAGGATCACTTTGTTGTCAGTCCGTCTGTCTGTCAAGACCCTTGTCTCATATCAGAAACGCGTGGAAGTATTCAGCTGAAATTTATATCAAAATATACTCAGGTCTATTATCCATATAAATTTCAGGTCTATTATCCGTACCCTAGAGCTGCGAAAAGATCAAACTTCTAAGCCATCGTAATCAAAAGATGCAGCTGTTTATGCCGCAAATTTCCGACACTCGCAAGGGAATCAAAACTTACAGGGTAGGTACTTAGTTCTCGAATACCTAGAATATTGAAATTTGGTACGAAGTAACGTATTATAGCACAGATAACGATAAATTGCGAAAACCGTAAATTTTTAGTTACATCATATAATAAAAAATATTTATAATAAATTTAAACTTACTGCCCCTTTCCTCTAGAACGCGTAGAGTTATTAAATTGAAATTCATATCAAATACTCAGGTCTATAATACCTTTAAGTTGTAACAAAATCACTGCAGGTTTGTACGGAACCCTCGGTGCGCGAGTCCAACTCGCACTTGGCCGGTTTTTTTTTCTGCCTTAACATAGGCAGGATTTTCCAAAAAGTTAAAGTTCGAAAACTTCCGCTATTCATTGAAATTTAAAAGCGCTCATTATAGAATTTGGAGTCATTTTTTTGTTTTGTTAATTTTTCATACGATTGTTAGGCATCTGCACAGATCTCTCCGCGGTTTGGAATGCAGTCTAATCCTCGGTCCGAACTTTATGTGTGCAGGGCGCTATTGTAGCCACTATACAAATTTAATCCATGGTTACAGAACCATGGGTTAAATTTGTATAGTGACAAACATTAATATAATCGCAACAAATAACTTTCTTTACTTTCCCTTCATTGAATCCCCTAACAAAGACTTCAAAAGTCAAAACTAAAGATAGGCTATGACGTACATTTGACAGAACAAATCTTCATACAAGAACAATTTACGCCAAATGTCAGCCATCCTAATTTCACCGTACTTCAAATGTCAAAATGGCCCGAAAATCTTTAAGTTTTAAGAGGCAACTTGCCTCGTCAATAACATAATATACTATGTCCCCTAATTATTAGTTCGACAAACTCAGCCTTGTTTAGCCTACACAGTCTTCACGCCCTTCCCCTTGGGACAGACGTAATTACTAAACTAATCGATACTGAAGGTAAATAATGACGTCACGTCATGGAGACAAGCGTGACGTCAGCATGTACCTCTATACTTCTATATCTATACTAATAATAAAGAGGAAAGGTTTGTTTGTATTGCATATAATAGGCACCGAAACTACATGACCGATTTTGATGATATTTGGCACAGATATAGAGCCGACCATGGGGAAGAATATAGGCGACTTATTATTGCGGCAAAATGTACAGTTGCCCGCGAGGGCATCATCTAGTATATAAATGAGGAAAAATTTGTTTGTTTACTTGCATTGAATAGTCCTACTAAAGGACCGATTTTGAGACCACCTGTAAGAAGTAAGAACATAGGCTACTTTTTATCGCGGCAAACTTTTTATCGCAGGCAACATCTAGTTATACAGTAAGGTTTAGGTACTGCAAAAGTTATTAGTTGTTAGCTTCTTCCCGCTTAAATACAGTATCCCACTGTAACACTTTTTACGGGATAAAATACCAAATTATAATATACCAAATTTCATCAAAGTCCTTTCAGTAGTGTTTGAGTGTAGTAGCCGCAAACATCCATCCATCCTCTCAACTTTTAAATTTTTAATAGGAGGATTTACACCTTAGTGCAGTTGCATGCGGGACATATGCCGGGTAGTCTGTTGCGAAGTGTATGGCTATGTACGATAGCTTTCACACGTACCGGGGCGAATCAACTTTTACGAGGCTAATTTGAAAGAGGTTTCAAAAAAGTTTTAAAAATTATTATTTTGTCAAATTACTGATTATTAAATAACAGTGGCGTACGGATAATAGATTAAATTAATTTATTCTAATATCAACAGCGATATCAGAATGCTGTTATGTGAGTTTTAACCACATTTTGTTGTTCATAGTCGGAAATTCTCTACGTTGTCTAGATTTTATCATAACATAGGAATAAAAATTTGAAAGCCCATTGAAATCGATATAGATATTTTCCGCAATTAAGGAGCTCATTATGAGAGGTTTTTTTAAACAAAATCCACATTATTACAGTAACAACTGGACTTTGCAAGTCCCCTGCGTTACTATAGTAATTAAAGGAGTCGTATTTTTCGAATATTTCTTCTTTTGTTAGGATTTGGCTTAAACATTAAATACTATAACAGGGGAAAGTTAATACAATTATAACTCACCGAGTCATATCCATCAAAAACGATCCTGGTAAACAAAAAAACTAAAATATAGTAGATTTTTTTATCGGGGACAAGGAAATTGGCCTTGTAAAAGTTGATTCACCCACCGGCATAATTATTCGGCCGATCCGGCGCCGGGTGCTTGCCGGGTGCACTGTACGTCCGATCGCCGGGCATCGGTTGGCCGGCGGCGGCCGGACTCACAGTGTTGTATGGAATACGTAGCACGCTTTCATACACACCGGCCGGTCAGTCGTCCAGTACGTCGACTGTGAATGCTACCGGTAACAAAACCGGGCCGTGTTAAAGCTGAATGTCTCCCGGACCGATACCGGACAGTCGGCCCCGGCTACCCGGAAACCGGGACGTGTGAAACGGCACTCATTTTAGGTACAATATTCCAGGACCAGTTCCTAAGCATTTCCTTTGCACTAGGATGCCTCAAAATATTTTAACACAAATGAAGTGACCTCAACGACTGCAGTCTACAACTACTAATTTACATGAGAGTATGTGCGCGTTCGCGAAATTCAACTGCGCTTTTGGTGATTTTATCGTATGCCTGGTTGTGCGGCAACTTATTCGATAGTACCTAACTATTACCTATTTTAAAATTGTTTCATTTCCTTTTTGTAGTTTGTTACAATATTTCGACAATACTGAGTACGTCTACTAAGTAAGTAAGTAAATAATATCCCCCTTACTAATAAACGCTGTCCCCCTTACTAATAATCGCTGTATAAGCTTTGAATAGTTCTTCTTCTTCTTCTTTTAGTTATGGCGGCCTCCAGTGAGTTGCCAATGTCAGAGTGGCTTTTAGTAGACTCTGCTCTCACTATTGCAGGTCAGGTGAAACAACAAGGGTTTAATCAATTAATTTACAAAGCTGTCGAATAATCTAAAACAAACACAAACAATACAAGTGTTAGTAAAAAAACGTCACAATTTTATATTATTAGAGTGAATATATGTACATAATATTTCAATAAAGGGAGTTTTTACAAAACTTAATACTGATTTAAAATTAATAGGGCGATGAATCGAGGTAGGAAGAGAGTCATAAAGGGAGGACTGGTTTCTTGGGCAACAGAAAAAAATATGATCTAACTTTGAATAGTTATACAGTGTTTTGTCTCCTTCTATCGAATTAAAAATGTCACTTGTGTGACGTGAACAAAACACTGTATAACTATTCAAAGCTTATACAGCGTTTTTTAGTAAGGGGTTTTGTTTCCGTCACAAAGTGTTTTGTTTCCGTCACACAAGTGCCATTTTTAATTCGATTAAAGAAGACAAAATACTGTATAACTATTCAAAGCTTATACAGCGTTTATTAGTAAGGGAGTATGAGTTTGAATTCGCGAGCTACAAAAAAATTTTGTCTGTCTGTTTCATGGTGACTGTACTTAATTGACTTATTAACGAATAAGATAATGTTATTAATTTTCAATATACCCCCACAATACGCACGGTAATACGTGTTCAATTTTCATCAACTACGTATTGAGGCTAAGCCCCAGGGCTCCTTGTTGGAGACCTAGGGTTATCACAAACAAAATCCAAAAAAATGTACACTGGTTCAGGACCAGTAATTGGTTACTAAAAAAAAGCAACACAACAAAAAATATTTAAATGTACCTAGCTGTATAAAACGAACTGAAATTAATTAATAAGGTTTTGATAAAAGTTTTTAACTTTAAAAAAAATATTTTTCTAAAATATTATAAAGTGTACAATAACTTCGTATGGAACTATAATTATAAATTATAGATTCATACGAAGCTATAAATATTCGAATCAATAATATTGTATTCGAATCAATATTCGAAAAATAATAAAGTGATTTACATTGAATGGATATGTCACCGTAAAACCGTTAGATTGTAATATTACTAGATATATTATATTAAATTGTCGACAGATTGTCAAATAAAAATTTCTCCTTACAATTGTACGCATTATTTTTCGTTATAATTATTATTATGAAAAAGCCAAATATGGCGGCGCGGGTCACTTTTTTTATAAAACTAGGGGGCAAACGAGCTAACGGATCACCAGATGGATAGCGATTACCGTCGCCCATGGACACCCGCAACATCACAGGAACTGTAAGTGCGTTGCTGGCCTTTTAGGAGGAAATACGCTCCCCTCTTGGAGGTTTGCAGGTCGTAATGGTCCGGAAATACTGCTGGCGACAGTTCATTCCGGAGTTTTACAGTGCGCGGGAGAAAACTCCGGGTAAAGCGCACGGTGGAGGACTGCCACTCATCAAGGTGATGAGGATGATAAATTTTTGTTGCTTCGAACGGTGGCGAAAATTTTGCAGCAGGTATAAGTCCGAACAATTCCTCGGAGCACTCCCCGTAATGTAACCGATACTTGCCGATTGGTTAAACGGCAATATAACGAAAAATAACGTGTACAATCGTAAGAAGAAATATCTATTTGACAATCTGTCGACATTTTATAATATCTCTAGTAATATTACAATCTAACATTTTTTACAATTTTACGGTGGCAGATATAACCATACCCGCACCCTACATTTTTTTAAATTATATAAAGTCGCTTAGTACCTACATTGTACAACCCTGTGTCTTTAGAACTTGAGTTTATCAGGCAAAGGATTTTTATCCTCCGATGCAAAAAAGGGTTGTTATAAGTTTCTTTCCGTAACATCGTAGATCCTAAAGGAATGGTCCGATTTCAGTATGATTTATTTGAAGGGTAACGTAATCGAGAGTGTTTTAGGCTATAATTCTCGCTTACTGCTTGACAATTGGGGGGTCATTAAAATTTTTAAATTGTAAGTTTTTTTTCAACAAGTTTGAATTGCAAAGTATAAAATGATTTATTACAAGAAAACTGTCTCGTGACAGCCCTACGCATAAGCCTTTGTGCCGGCATGATGCATTGCAAAATGAGCAGTACAGGGTTAACGCTCTTTTAAGTGAAAATCTTGCTTACGCTTTTCAAAAAGGGATTTTATTTTAAAATATAAACGGCACACCTAGTGGTAAGTGGCAGCTCCAGATTCTAGCTTAGAAATATAGCTAGCAACATATTTGTGTGTATTTTTATAAAATTTGTGTACATTTCTGTAAAAGGAAAGAATTTTAATTCTTTATGATGTTTTTCGATGTTCTCCAAAGTCATGAAACATTTTTATGGGATATTTAACATTATATAATAATAGCTCCCCGCACCGATTTTGGTGACGGTGGCCGGTTCCATTGAATCTCAGCCAGCTACGCAGAAGTTATTTTATCGTGCCCAAGTTTCTGCGCAATACACAAGAGCACTCTCTCTTCCTTCAGTCTCGAAACCCAGAAGGATGACCGACACGACTGGCGAGAGGTCAGGCGCAGGTCCGACTTTTTACATGCCCATCCGATGCATGTATCATCAGATAATCAGCTGGTAATCCGCCTGCATTGAGTGCATTGTACTAACCAAACTTAGAAACAATATTTTTGTTGATCCAACGCAGAAATCGAAAACACGACCTCCAAGTCGAGAGCCAAGTTCTTAACCACTGAACCACGGAGGCTTTCATATTTAACTTACAACAACTACCAAATGTAGGTGAATAATGAAAATTTGTGAAAAAAATACTTGCTTTTACTCAGCGGAGTTTTTAGTTTTTACTAAGGTGCCGGCATGGACGTAGAAAAAAAAGCGGACGGAAGGTGAGCTAAGCATTGAGTGATAGCACAACAATGGCGTCGACTTACGTTTGTGTGAGATTACGGATAATTGCCATTGGCGTACTGGCGGCCGATCGTCTTACTTTGCTGTGAATATGTGCGTGCGGCACGTGTCGCTACGATACGACTTCACGGTACGGTGTCTGCCTTTTTTTCTATGTCTATGGATGCCGGGTACACGGCAGGTGAGAATCCCGAGCCCTGCCTTCTGCAATCATAAAATGTTGCCCGCGGGTCCAATCTGAGGTAGTATATTGCTAAGCATTGTTTAAGAAAATATTAGCTTTCTGCACTTCTTCCTCCACATAAGCTTTAACTGTGCCATCATACTCCTTCGTTCGCACAAATCTCGCAAAATTGTACTGAAAGTTTTTGCTTCGTGTATTAAAATATATGATTTCTAAAGTGAATTCAATTCCATGACAATATTGCTCAATGCTTAGGCAGCAGTTAGTTCATTTTATATGTCTATGGTGTACCTAAGATACAATTATAAAACCCTTTGACATTATAGAAGCTATTTCGGTGACTTCGCTTTTCAGTAAATATTCCTTTTTGGTCCAAATTACGAGTTGCCCGCAAAGAGCAGTCATAGAGGAGTTATATAGAGGCTACATGTTAGTTTTGTTCCTGAAATATGTGTCAGCCCCCGGTACCTTATAATATTATTTTAATTATAGATGTATTATATTTGTCTGAATTTAATATTTTCCTTTAAATTATGTTCTAGCGTCTCGCTAAAACTCGGGAAAAGCTGGAACGATTTGGCTGATTTCGGTCGGTCGGTGAAATAATTGTGGAAGTATGGGAAAGGCTTAAACGGTAAGAAATGTTAGAAATATTGTGGAAAAAATACTAGAAATGACGATTGAATTTTCCGATACTAACTGTTTACTGTGTTCAATTTGTCACTTGACCGTTAAATATTTATACTTGCGTTCAGTTTAGCTGTTTGGTTATTTCCGTGGTCTAGTGGTTAGAGCATTAGCTCTCGACTCGGAGGTCGTGGGTTCGATTCCCGTATTGGAACAACAAAAAATGTTGTTTCCAAACTTGGTTAGGACAATGCCTGTTTGTCTGACAAGAAAGACGATCCATGCGTCGGATGGGCATGTAAAAAGTCGGATCTGCGCCTGATCTCTCGTCAGTCGTGTCGGTTCTCCGTCCCACTGGATTACGAGAGTTAACTACGAACTATTACTATTACGAAAGTTACTGCGCATACACTTGGGCACTATAAAATTACTCCTGCGTAACTGTCCTGGTTTCAGTGAAAACCGGCCACCGTCACCGAAATCGGTGTGCGGGAGTTATTATTTTGGTTATTTATTTATTTCAGTTCAGTTAAGACAGCACAGTGTGTGTGGGAACAGCTTTTGTTTGATAATGATAATCTATTCATATCGTTGAAAATCAGTATGACAAACTTTGTTCGCAATAGAAAAAAAAACTACCTACTAAATGACAGCATATTATGATAATATGCTGTCATTTAGTAGGTCGTTTTTTTTTTAAAGACATGTAAGTTGAAAACCCCTAATGAAAACAGAGGGGTGTTATATATTTGAGGTTTCTGTGGGTGTATGTCTGTCCACGGCATCGTACCTCCCAAATGGATAAATCGATCTTGATCCATTTATTTTGTTTGAAAGCTGACATGATCCTTCCTCTAACACATAAACTTTAACTGTGCCAAATATCATACTCCTGCGTTCGCACAATTCTCGTAAAACTGTACTGAAAGTTTTTGCTTTACGTATTAATATAACAATAATACCTTATAAATACGTAATATAAAGCGTACTTATTTCTAAATATTATCTTAAAATCAATAATAATCAAAAATGTGTCTTATTCGCTATTTTCAAAATGGCGTCTTTTGTAAGCGTCTCGCTTCAGGTAAATTTGATTTCTTCCAGAACACTTCCCGGGCATTCCTTATAGAAAAGAATATACGTGAATACTAGTCTTATTTCCTTTTATAGCCTTTAATCTTTGTCTACCTAGCAACTATCTACCTAGCATTCAGCCTCTGTGGTCCAGTGGTTAGAGCTTAGCTCTGAACTCGGAGGCCGTGGGTTCGATTCCTATATCATATAAGGCTGAGTTTGGTTAGGACAATACAGGCTGATCACCTGATTATCTGACAAGAAAGATGATCCATGCGTCGGATGGGCATGTAAAAAGTCGGACCTGCGCCTGATGTCTCGTCGTCGTATCGGTTATTTGTCCCACTGGATTATGAGAGTAAAAGAAGAAAGAGTGTTCTTGTGTTCTTGTGTACTGCACACATACTTGGGCATTATAAAATTACTCCTGCATCTGGCCTGGTTTCAATAAAACCGGCCACCGTCACCGAAACGGTGTGGGGAATAATATTAAATGTTATGTAAGTACCTAGCATTGAGTTGAATGGGTCAATATACACCTAGACGCGAAGCGACGCAATGCAGTGCGCACTTTTTATGATAGCGATGCAAAATATACAAATAACTTTTTTAATACTCAAAAAAACAGAGCTTTAAATATAATTTTGCGCTAATACCATAGAGATGAACATCATAACCTATAATTTTAAATGAGACACGAGCTTTTAAATAGCTGCCGTGTGTTTGATTTTCAGCTCTATTGTATTAGCGCAGAGTTCTGTTTACGGCGCTGTTTTTTCAGCCGGAAACATTCCAGATGCATGTATTCCGAGGGTTAAGTCTACTATATTATAAATTAAAACGTATAAATGTCACTTGTCATGGTTTCCACTCTAACTTGTATTTGTTATCTGTGTCTCCTTTCTGTACGCGTACTGTAATGGATACGCGTACACCTGATGTTGAGTTAACCGAAACCGGTCATGTTTATATATAAATTATTGTAAAAATCTAAATAAAGTGGAAAAGTGTCTATAAAAAGTTGTGTGATATTATTATGAACATGTATTTCCACCAAGAACCAATCAGTTATACTGTAACGGAGTTTACCGCGAATAAAAGCGCAAGCAATATTAGTATTTTTATTGATTCTCAACCTAAATATCTATCACCTAAGGGTCAACTTGCACCGAAACGAAACGACACGGATGCGGCGCTGCATTTTTAAGATAGCTATTCAAACTTTATTCATTAAGAAGTTATACACGTTTCTCTGTTGGAATAGAGAGTTAAGTCTACGAGTCAGGACTACCTACCTATTTGAGTATATTATCTTAGTCCTAATACAATAATAAATATCCTAAGTCCCACTTGCGCCAATCCGGGTTAAAGTTAACCCTGGGTTAAAAATCACGTTATCTATCTCGTTCTTCGTATTTGTGAAAGAGAAAGCATGATATTTTAACCCAAGGTTAACTTTTAACCCGGATTGGCGCAAGTGGGCCTAATACAATAAAAAAGAGCTCTGTGGCCTAGTGGGTAGACCGCTTGGTTCGCACTCGAGAGAGTGCAGGTTCAAATCCCAGGTTGTGGCGTGTACCAATGAGACTTTTTCAGATCTCAAGTACATTATACGAACGCTCTAACGGTGAAAGAAAACATCGTGAGGAAACCCGCACATAGTTGGACGTATTGACCAGTTCATTCCTCTGGACTAGGCTGACTACGTTGTGAGAAATTCGTATGTGCGTGAACAACCATACGATATTTAAAAACCAACTGTCCCAGGTACTACAGTATTTCAAGAGTGGTTACTTCGCTCGAACACTGTATAAATCATCCATTAATGGATGCCAAGGCCTTAGTTTTAAACGTGTAAAATTTTGGTATAATGGTACGGAACCCTACATGCACGAGTCCGACCCGCACTTATTTCAGTAAAGTCTTGTTTTTTTATAATATGTATCAACGCACAGGCAAACTCTAATGGTAGAAATTTGAAATTTGGCACTCGTATTTCTCATATGACGTAGGCACCCACTAAAGAAGGATTTTTCAAAATTCAACCCTCAAAAGTCAAAGGGGTAATTTAGGGTTAGTACATTATATTATGTTTATCCATGACACAAATATTTGATAATACTCGTATTAACGTAATCCTGAAACATAAGCCACAGAAGTTCCGCGCCGCCGATCAAAGACATACCTGATAATATATCGGCCATACATTTTGTTTTATTGCCCCATAACCGCACGAATGTATCCATGGGTGGGGAATTTTTCATCCGTTTATTGGGGAATTGGGTTAGATAATGGGGTCTTGTTTTCTTAACATAGTTTTATTGTTGTAATTTGAATATTATTTGTTACGAGAGAATTAACATAAATGATATAATCTTTTATTATATTTAATAGAAAGATTTTTATGTACTTATAACACGTTAAAAAAATAAAAAAGTATCTAAAGAAAATCACATAATTTACCATGTCCAATATCGCCAAATTTCCTGCTCGACCACTTTTTAAATATTTTCCTTTACACTACATCGCCTCAAAATATGTAAACATAAAGGACATGACCGCATCGACTGCAGTCGTGGTTGAAGTCCGTATTTACACGTAACATTGATATAGCTGATAAAAAAAACTGAGTGAGACAAGCAAGTCTTGATAGTTGTCTGGAGAAAGACTAGCTAGAGTCTTGATAATTCGAATTCCACAGTGTAATTAGCAGTAGTAACATAACTCCTGCATTGGCAATGCGTCTGCTGTTTGTCTGCAGAATTGCCGTCTAAGCGCGCAATTACGCCCGACCGCAAATTACGCCTCTATGCCAATAGTTTAAATTATAGCGCTCTACAATAGTGCCACTAGTAAAATTTTATTTAAGATTTAGCTGATGTTGCCCGCGACTTAGTGTGTGCAAAAGGCCCCCTACTTAGTGTATCCCGTTGGAACCGTACATTTCGTCGCGATTAAAAGTAATCTATGTCCTTCCCCGTATCTCTATCTCTATAACTGAGACAAATTCCATCGAAATCAGTCAAGTAGTTTCAAAGCCTATTCAATGCAAACAAATAATCAAATCTTTCCACTTTATAATATTACTTACTACTTAGGTATTAGTATACATGTTGAACTTTCTTTGGCAACCATGTTACTTTTTATGCAATAGACAAAGGATCAGACGGAACCAACACATATACAAGTGCGTTCCTTTAGTCAAGCTAGCCCGTTCGTACCGAAGCATCTCCATGATTATCATACTTTTAAAACTCTGCCTTTCATCGTGATATTTCATATCTGAGGAATAATGTAGTCCGAATGTGTGAGTACAATCGTCGGGGTTACAGAGTCTCTATCTCCCCATATCTCGGAGATTTATGGCAAATTACCGTATCTAAGGCAGTTAGGGGAGTTTTGGGTGTTGACCTTACTTGGCCTAATCTGTGAATATGCGACTATGTGCAAAATATAATGAGAAATAAATTTGATCATAACCAAAAGTTAAAAACTCCCTACTACGCAAACTATATAGCCTATGTTACATGGATTAATACAAATCTATTGACATCTCATATATTTAAATCGGATCCGTATTTTAGACGCTATGATGGAACAAACATACATACGCACATAGAACTTTAAAAATCATTACCCTTCCTTTCAGCTTTGTCGCAGTCGGGTATAAAGCTTTAAAGATCGTATTTTGTATACCAAATTGATACAAAAAGGTGAGGGTAAAATATGTGGTTTGATTTTATCCTGTAGGATATGTATTTTATAAGTAGTTATATCAACTTAGGCTGTTTTTCCACCGCCACCGTCAACGGGACGTCAACGTGAAATACATGACGGCGCCGAAGTAGCGATACATACATTTACGTCTCTCCACTGCACACAAGCTGCTCTGTCAATTTAATCTCGACCAGAAATAATCTCGTTCCCGTTGACGTCCCGTTGACGGTAACGGTGGACAAAGAGCATTACTCTTTCGAGTAAAAACTGCGAAACAGATTTTGATTTAATTTGGTGTAGTAGTAGTTTAAGCCCTGGAATAATACATGGGTTAATATTAATCCTGAAATAATACAATGTTCCCGTGGGATACCTCATTTACGCGGACGGAGCCGCGGGCAAAAGATAGCTATAAATAAAAACGTTTTTATTTACCAACATCTATTTTAAAGCAGGAAAAAATGTACCCGTATATGATTGTCCGTATCAATAGATCTCCCTGTTCAATCTATACTGACCTACCTACTGATCAGTGGTTTTCAATCTGTGGGCTCGTGAGCCGTGAGTCGTGCCACAGAATATATATTACTTACGTAAAGAACTATAATTTGATAGACTTACGGCCCGTTTCAATAACCTATCTATAACTATTTGTTAAAAACGTCATCATTAATCATTTGGCAGTTTTTCGTTATACAAATTTGACGTTTTAAACAAATAGTTATTGGTAGATAGTTATTGAAACGGGCCGTTACACGACTGAATCGTGTACATACGTGTATCGTGACGATTGACAGTTTGCAGCTATGTGTGCGTGGCTAGACCTATGCCGGGGGTATGCGCGGCGAGCGGGACGTGAGTTTTTACCATCCAGGACTTTTGTTTACAGGGCTGGCCGCTTGTCGTTTCGAGCTTTGTCATAATTGAGAATATAATTTCATAATATTATTTATGATAGATTTGTCTGATGCGACGTTTAATATTATTTCGGTATAAACCTTAGGCTTACGTCAACATGGTTGACATTCGCCGGTTCTCGAGTTGTCATTTGTAGAGAGTGTCGCCCCTGTGGTCGTGAATCTTGCCACGACTCTGTTGCTATGGTTACAAACCGATAGCTATTACGGAATACGCGAAGAGATATTCATGTATTAGGTTACAAGTTACGACCTATTATTCCTATCGATTATTCGAATTTATTATCGAGTAACTTTTGCGCGCAGCTCCGCCCGCGTAAATACATTATCCCGCGGGAACACTGTACTTTTTCGGGATAAAAAATATCCTATGTCCTTTCCCGGGACCCAAAGTATGTCTATACCATATTTCATAAAAATCGGTTCAGCGGTTAAAGCGTGAAGAGGTAACAGACAGACAGACAGACACACTTTCACATTTATAGTAGACACACTTTCACATAATAGAAGTATAGATTTCTAACCTATTCTCGATTTTATTCGCCAATTCTTTTATTTTTCAGTCTAGTATCATATTACTTATTAAGTAAATTTTCTCTGTGCATATTCGTTATTACCACCTATATTATATTATGTGATTGCTGTAGGTATTTTATATTTTCTTATAAAAAAGACTCTTCACCAAATCACAACGTCCGAATAATACATTTCCTTTGACAATAGTTTGTTTCAAACATGGCATTAGGGGACAAATTTTCAGGGTATCAGTGAGGTCAAAGGGAATTTTAAAAGAGATCACGTAAGCGGCACAATAAAGAAATCCTTTAGTAAACTTGTATACAATATAAAAAATGTACGTATTCAATTCACAATAGATTCTATATCAACTCGTAAAAGGGCTTGTACCTTTTCTTGCTTTTAATTTCACAAATTAAAATTACGTAAAAGGTTTAATAAAAGAGCTTTATAATTCTCATGTTGTACTTATACCTATTTTAAGTATAGGTTAGGTAATATTTTATTAATGAGTTTTCAATATAAATATGAGCTTGGTATAGGAAATCAATGTTTGCATTATAAGCGGATTATTGAACGTAGATTAAAGGTTTCACTTTTGCAGTCTGTCGCTTATGAACTGCACACTATTTATACTGCACAATATATAATAAAATATGTATGTAATTGTATAGTATGTAGGTATAAGTGGATTGATATATATTATGTTTATTTATACTTAAATTTATCAAGTTAGCTATGAAATTATTGTATTTATTTTTATTAATAGTTTTACACGACCTTTCGTATAACTTTTGTATTTTTCCAGCTGGTAAGCACCTAGTATTTTGTCTCTGTCACCACCCTATGGTTGACTGGTAGGACATGCCCCATGGCATTAAGTCCGCCATTGTACATTGTGCAGAAAGTGTTAATAAATAAATAAATAATAAAATAAATATTTCAGTAGCTCAATTATCGTATTTAAAATAGACTTTTCATTTTACGTTGATTGTATTATGAGCGACATGTTATCATGAATGGATTTTGTGAAGTTTGGACCAATCAGAGCGCGGTTCACGTTGGTTTAATGTTTACGAGAATACTGTTAGGCAGTTTGAGCGTATCGGGACTTGATGGTAATTGTATTAGTGTAGGTTTTATTTAGCAGAATTTACCTTCTGAAATAATGAGCACGTGGCCATGCGTTTCGTAGAAAATGACAGGCGTGCGATGTTTTCACAAGGCTCACAAAAGTGCTTCAATAAACTCGCAATATATTTCAAAATATTGACTTTTACTATACTTATTCCTTTTGAATTATTCTTATTTTAAGCAGTTTTATTGCACTATTTCTCTAAGTAATCAAAAAATTCAGACAAATACACGCCTATTGAAAAATTATTTTAGCGTTTTAAAGGGGAACTTTCATTTCTGTAATTAATTAAACGAGTTCCACAATAAGGTTGTAACAACTGGCAACAACACAACAGAACAACTGGTAATTAGAAATCAAAGCGATACATCACAGTGCCGGCCATTTCTCCGGCAAGACGGATGGTTATGGA
Organism: Glaucopsyche alexis; assembly: GCA_905404095.1. Taxonomy (NCBI): domain Eukaryota; kingdom Metazoa; phylum Arthropoda; class Insecta; order Lepidoptera; family Lycaenidae; genus Glaucopsyche; species Glaucopsyche alexis. The sequence goes on from FR990057.1 coordinate 4,560,867, forward strand.
TTAGATCGGCCGTTAACGGTGGCCGGTTACTGTCGGTTAACCGTAGGTTTAGGAGGCTTATTCAGCTTTGTCGCTATTGATGGAGGTTAAAATATATCGTCATTTTTTTTTAAATCAACTGATATTTATTTACTGCCTTGCACACGTACAGTTCGGACCGCGCATCGGACGGTCCGGCTGAACTTTTTAAAACACAATTTAAAAAGGTTAAATGTCAGAATGAAGACCATTCTCGGTTGTCAGTTGAAGTCCATAATATTAGGTAATAGCTAATAATAAAAAAATAGCATAAGCTGCTGCTTTCATAGCACGATGCCAATCGATCGAAATTTGAACATTTTGACGTCCCCTTCAACGGCCCACAAATTTTCCACACAATAGTGGATACATCTTATGCTTGTAGTAGTGCAATTAAATCGAAACCTAATTATGTTGTCCTTCTTTAGTCTGTGCTGCCGGCGAGTGCGCGGATAAAACTGTGGAAAATGTGCTCGCATCAACATGTCAAATCGGACTATCAACCCCGCGCATACCTACATATTGTGCGTTTCGGAGGGAGCAAGCACTTCACTTGGTGAAACACAACGCAAGCGTTATTTTATTCCAGTTTTCTACGAGGCTGTGATATTTATTCCCATTTAAAAATCTCTAGCAAACGTAAACGTAGTGTTGTGATAGCGTAACGATAAATACAAAACATTCGTCTTAAGTAAACGGCGACCTACATAATTACCGACACTACTGACACTACTGACACAACTTATTACTGTTGTGCGTCATAACTTACGTCACGTCACGGTGTTAATAAATTGTTGCTGACACACCAAGATAGATTACACAATACACAGATGGCGCGGAAAAACTGCACTCGTTTCTATTGTTTTATTACATGTCTTATTATATTATTACACTAGCTTTTACCCGCGGCTCCGCCCGCGTAAATAATCCCACGTGTTTATATGTATATAATTCCCACGGGAACACTGTACTTTTTCGGGATAAAATGTAGCCTATGTGTTAATCCAGAGGTCATGCTACTACCATACCGAATTTCGTCAAAATCCGTTTAGTAGTTTTTGCGTGAAAGAGTAACAAATATCCATCTATCCATCCTCACAAACTTTCACATTTATAATAGACTAGCCGTTGCCCGCGGCTCCACCCGCATAAATACAGTATCCCCAAGGAACATTGTATGTTTTCGGAATAAAAAGTAGCCTATGTTTTAATCCAGAGCCTAAACTACTACCATACCAAATTTCATCGAAATCCGTTCAGTAGTTTTTGTGTGAAAGAGTAACAAACATCCACCCTCACAAACTTTCACATTTATAATATTAGTAGGAAGTATAGGATTTTTGAGCTAAGTAGCTTTGTTCAGACTCTGGCACTTATTTGAAAGGGATGTGCTTTTCAATTACATGCCGACATGTCGACTGTAAGTAACACAACGATAATATAATACAGCAATTACCTATATTTTTTAAATTAAAATAATTTAATTCGAAATTTAATAATGTACACGTTTGTGCATTAGGTTTCAATAAATAAATAAAATTAATAAAGAATGTAATTTTGCGTAGAAATAGTCTACTAGTTAATTAATATTATTATGTACTTGCAAAACTCATAAATTAAAAAAATATGAAATATTACTTACCTGGATTATAAGTGAATTTTTATTTCACGCCAAAAGAATATCAAAATTAAACAATTTTACAATAAAATAATAATAACTACCTACTTTTAATTATTTACAGAGTAAAAGAAAGAAAGGAAGAAAAAAATAAAAAAGAGTAAACTAAAGTACTTACAAGATAGTTAAAAACTTTGAAAAAATATAAATTAAATTAAAGTGAAATAAAACATACATGAAACTAATAAAATCGAAAAACAATTTTTCATAGAATAAAAAATATGATATTTTAAACCAAAGTAACAAACAAGCCTTTTTGACGTTGCACACAATCTAACTAGATTGCACATCTATTCGTCTGAAAGCAATTTTAGTGATGTCAACATTATTTTTGTTTTTCTATCGATATCGATTCAGTTTTTGCACAGCCCTCGTCCATTGTGTATTCTAAATATAAAACTTGGTATTGAATAGTGCTGACCAAACAATTCAGTGGATAACGGGTCTAAACAATATCCAGTCAGCGAGCGCCCCGAATGAATTTCTATTTCGACACGTTTTTTACACATTTTTTTTCTTTACAATTACTTTATTGCTACGATTTCACCAAATTCCTTTTTTTTGCGCTCGCAGCTTCATCCAATTTGGTTTATTAAGTATTTTCGGTTCGCCTGTTTGTCTATTGTGTATTTGTGTTTTATGAAAAAAAATACCGGGCAAGTGCGAGTCGGACTCGCGCACCGAGAGTTCTGTACAAACCGGTAGTGATTTTGTTACAGCATAAAGGTTATGGACCTGAGTATTTGATATGAATTTCAATTTAATACCTCTACGCGTTCATGAGGTAAGGGGTAGTAAGTTTAAAATTATTAAAAATATTTTTATTTCATGATGTAACTAAAAATTTATATATTTTTTTGCAATTTTTCCTTTATCTGTGTTATAAGTCGATCGTATATAATAATCTTGAAATTTGGTAGGTAGGTTTTGAGTTTGCGAATGTCGAAAATTTGCTGAAATTTGCGGCATAAACGGCTGTACCTTTTGATTGCGTTGGCTTAGAAGTTTGATTTTCCAGATTTTGTAGTTAGCTTAGAAATTCACAGCTCCAAGGGACAGTAGACAGTAGTATTTGATGTAAATTCCAGCTTGATACCTCCACGCGTTCCTGAGAAAAAGGGTCTTGACAGAAAGATGGACGGACAACAAAGTGATCCAATAAGGGTTTCGTTTTTTTCCTTTCGAGGTACGGAACCCTAAAAACATTATTCTTAGGGTCAATTCACACTGAAACGAAACGATACGCGACGCGGTGCTGGATTTTTTAGATAGCTATTCAAAACTTAACTTTATTCATTTCACAAGAACATTTCATTGTAAAAGTTCGAATGTCAAGTTTCACCGCGCTGCATTGCGCATGTGCGGTGTATGACTGAAACGTGTTTCTTTTAGTGTAGCGAATAAAATATTTTTAATAGCTATCTTGAAAATACAACTCCGCGAAGCGTTGCATTTTTGCGCGGTGTAAACTGAACCTTATTTACAAAACCAAGTGTATCATTGTTTAAGGCTCAACTATCTCTGAGCGTTAATTTAACTTTGCCATACTAGTTAATTTTCATGAAAAATACCTTTAGGCAGATTATTCTCATTTAGGTTAATTTAAATTGCATTTTTTTTAAAAGATAACTTAAATTAAATACTGAGAACGAATAACGTGGTATTCATAAAAATACAGTAAAAGTTGAAATCGCGGTGTCCTTTTTCCTCGAGTTAAGTAATAAAAAAGTTTTTAATAACCACTTTGTGAGTTGGAAAGAAAAAACGCGGAATCGGATGATTTGTAATAGAAGTTTTACACGCGAATAACTTCAAAAATTAATGTGTTCCGGTGACGGCAAAGACGGTTTTACGTGACAAAGTCATTGCAGACTTGACTAAAAAAAAATACCGTGGTCTCACAGACAACCGGCGTGAAAAAACGATGGCGTTGTGTTTCACCGAGTAAGTGAGCAAGGTTACTGGAAGCCGTTGGGATTGGGGTTTTTGTGTTCTCGGAATGCTCTTGTAATTCCTCCGGTGTAGTGAGTGGTTATGGGTGACGATGATTACCATCAAGCGATTTGTCTGCTCATTTCCTGGTCCATTTCATAAACAAGAGAGAAGTTTTACAGTCGAATAACTTCAGAAATTAATGTGTTCCGGTGTGGTTATACGAGTTTGTGTGGAGATGTTTATCGTTGCCCGGGCCTGAATTTAAATAAGGTGTGGCAAGAATAGATTGCTTTTATAATTTTAGTCATCATCATCCATTGCTTTAAGAACTGTGTATTATAAAATTTGTTATTTAGGGTTTCGTGCCTCGAAAGGAAAAAACGGAAACCTTATAGGATCACTTTGTTGTCCGTCAGTCCGTCTTTTTCTCAGGAACGCGTAGAGGTATCAAGCTGGAATTTATATCAAATACTCAAGTCTACTGTCCTGTGGAGCTGTGAAAAAATCAAACTTCTAAGCCAACGCAATCAAAAGATACATCGTTTAAGCCCCAAATTTACGACACTCGCAAAGGAATTAAAACCTACAGGGTACTTCCCGTGAACTTAGAATCTTGAAATGTGGTACGAAGCAACGTCTTTTAGCACAGATAAAAGAAAAATTACGAAAACGGCACATTTTTAGTTACAAAATATAATACAAATAATTTTAAACTTACTACTACTATGACTCGATTGTCGTGATGAGTGAACTTTTACTTATATACCTAAAGGTTTGTACGGAACCCTCGGTGCACGAGTCCGACTTGCACTTGGTCGGTTTTTTGTTTTAAGTAGTTGATCTATTAGTGCTTAACATCATGTGGCTAATAGTAACAATTTTGGCATTTTTTCAATTCTTTTTTTAAATTATTCGTTTCTTGCTAAGAATGTGTAATATATTGAAAGCTTTGTAATTAAGAAACATGTTACAAATCTCAAAAAAATATTAATCATATAGGCTAGTAAAAACTTTATGGGAAGGTTGGCATCCCCCAATTATTGGACATCAAAAATGTATCGTGTATACTGTTTTGCCACCATTCCTTTGTACACAAATAAATAAGAAAAAACATTATTAAGGAAAAAGAAGTATAAAAAGATAAAACGAATATGCAACCCGTATTAAAGGGTAGATATAAGGGTAGGTAGCCAATAATAGGGATGTTGCCTAGTGTGGAATATCACAGTTTTACAAATTAAATTTTAAAATTGTTGATTAAATATACATAAATCCGAAAGAAATAGGTATTCAGAGTGACAGGATTGAAAATATAAGCAAATAAAAAATATTGTCCATCTCTTTCTCGCAAAACGATTCGTGACGTCACAACCTGCTACCGCCATACATTTTGTAATGACAAATGTATGGCGGTAGCAGGCTGTGACGTCACAGGCCGATATATCGCTCTCTTTCATATTGTAAATTTCAATGGTTTGTATCTACGTAATTTTTTCAGATATACAAAAATGGGTTCTAGATTGTTTATTAACATATTGTCTAACATCGAATAGACGAAAAAAAATTTTTTCGGCAACATGCCTATTGGGGTGGGCGCCAAAAATTGATTGTTTGGAGATCAACAAATTTTTTATTTTATCTTAATTAATGTAAACAACATTTAAACTGCTAAACAAATGTTTAAAAGGTCTTAAAAATAAAAGCAGAGTTGACATCCGAAACTAGGAGTTAAGCGGTGCAACAAGATAAATCGTCCAGTAATACAAAACTAAAGTTACTTGTTAATCAAACTCACTAATAGTGCACAAACTAACAAACAACAGCCTTTGTACGACCGCAATCGCCCGGATTAGCAGACTAAAATGGACTTAATCGAGTCTTTGTCATTTAAATGGTCTACAGTTGCTTTTTCATTTGACACTTTTGGTTAATCGGAGTTCAGTAATTCTTTAGTTTCTTTTGAAAATATTTTTTTCATAATTATCTACATGTTACAGTCAGGACGATATGAAGTTTCTTCCCGGAACTACTTTATCTTAGGTTTGACCAAAGCCTTCGGGCAAATACCGAAATGAATTTCAATTTCGGATTTTGACTAAAGTATTTTACCAACCGTTTCAGTGAAAAATCGAAAATATATATTTTTCGGGCTTTACCTAGTAGATCTTAGAAGCAACTGACGGACTCGAGTCAAAAGCCGTAAAACTTCAATTTTTTGGGTTTCGACTAATGACCCGTTTCAATAACCAATAACTATTTGTTAAAAACGTCGTCACTCAATCATTTGCGGGTTTCTTCGATACAAATTTGACGTTTTTAACAAATAGTTATTGGTAGATAGGTTGAAACCGGCCGTAAGACTAGTCAAAATTAGGAGCACCGAAGCTTCGAGGTTTGACTATAATATTATTATAATATTAATACGTGAAGCAAAAACTTTCAGTACAGTGCGAGTATTAATGTTGCACCGGCGGAGTGTGAAATTCGGCACAGTTAAAGTTTATGTGGAGGAAGTTGAGTAGAAAGTACGGTAACTGTACATAAATTGTTGAAAATGGTCAATCAATAATATATTGGCCACTTTTCGTTAGTCAAAGTTTAGTAGGTCTTATTTCTTTAAGAAATATGCATTTTTAATTACGTATATTAATAACTAGATGTTGCCCGCGACTTCGTGCGCGCAAAAGTTAATTTGGCAGAAACCGTACATTTTTCCGCGATAAAAAGTAGTATCTGTCCTTTCCCGTGGTCTACTCTACATCTGTACCAAATTTTACCAAAATCGGTCCAGTAGTTTCGGAGCCTATTCGATGCAAACAAACAAACAAACTTTTCCTCTTTATTATATCAGTATAGATTATTAGTTATACAAAATAGATACGTATCTCACTCACAAGAGCCACATTTAAATTAATCATTACTATTTATAGAACCGTTAACCTACTTCACTTATCTTATAAACTAAAACGTTAAATATATTTATTTAGTTTTTTTATTTTATTTATAAAAAGTATTTTAACAAACAAAAAATACTCGACATATAAAGAATCTGGGTTAGTTTCTATTGCCCTTGTGTTTGAGTGGCAGACACAAAATAGATCTGCTGTGAAATTATTTCCCCCACTGTGCTTTATACATTTAACATTATATGCTTTTTAATTTTATTGCAGCTACCGCTTTTTGCAATGTAATTTAAATATTAAATATCTAATAGACACTTGAGTATGAAATGTACGTTCTCTTTATGTTCTCTATAATTTAGGGTTGCCAACGTTTAATTTGCTATTTTAACTTCACTGCCTGTTGCAAAGCGACATGACGCGAGATATATGTCGCGTTGAAACGCGTATTTGGCAATTGTGCTAGGACAAACTGAACTATTAACAAAAATAAAAAATATGAATATAATATCTTGGTTATATTATTACGAGAAAAATATATTATAAAGTACTTTAACACGTATCAGAATTGATATTTTTTAATAAGAACGCTAACACACGCGTTTACACACTCCCACAGTGCGTGTGTAAAGGCACTTACTGATATAAATGCGCTGAAACAATTAAATTTGATTGGTTGGCATTAAATTTAACTGGTTGGTATTTCACATCTATGGAAGGAAAGTCGTCAACAAATACCACAATTAAATGTTCTTGGTTAGTTATAGAAAAAAACCGACAAATACAAAAAGTCTTTACAAAAAATCCGGGATCATATTATTACCTACTTCACGCATCAAAAAATATAAAACAGGCCAAGTAGTTATCTCGTTAATTAGGCGTGTTTATTTTGCGCTGCCAAAAGCGAAAGAGGTCACTTGGCACCGAAATAAGCCAGCTGAGCGCTCCCAATGGCGTTTTATTAATTTTTTTCCTTTTTGCACAACCCTATTTTTTGTTCGGATTTTTAATGTCATTGTGGGTATTGTTAACAAGATATTTGGGCTTATCAGGTTTTTTCATTGTTCAATAAACTAATTTGGGTCCTATTTATTTTGTTATTTGGAATAAAATAGCTTTTATTATCATCATTTTTTAATTTTATGCACCGTGTTTCAATGATAAAAGTTTCATCAGTATATTTATTGTAACAGAATAATTATAGTTTACTTTAAATACGTTAATTTGCGGCTTGATTAAAATAAATCAATTAAATTCTCAAATATCTCATAGTTAATTAGATGATCTCTGTGGCTCAGTGGTTAGCTTGTCGGCAGTCGAGCCGGATGTCACGGGTTCGAATCCCGCTGAGAAAAATAAGTTTTTTTTGTTACTGGGTTAAGTTAGGTTATCATTTATCACAGCGCCAGATTGACATGGTGTGAAGCATCCATACATAATATAACATAATTTTAAAATTCAAATCCGAATCCAAAATTTTTATTATTTATTATAAATGAGCAAAAAATTTCAACAAGCACCAAACTAAGCGCAGACTGTGCTATCGCAGAAGGAGGAAGTACGAGCATATTTTCCGTTTTTGGTACCTTTTCTTTAGACTATTTTTAATTTTCGTATAGGATGCTGTAGTAATTATAGCTTTATGATGGCTAACTCCCTGTAATTCTTCCGGTACGGCATATACTTTGTTGTCCGGGGTACCGATTGAGGTTATGCATAAAATATTAGATTTTCCATCACTGCCAGGTAACAGAGTGAATTCGAATTGAAGTTTTTCCATTATTTCTCGTTTTTTATAAACCAATTGTCGTTTTATAATACGTTTGTATATTGGTTTAGACAAAGAATAAACTCGCGTTGCTCTGAAATAAGAGTTTTATTATAACACTTTTATTTTACAATTAAACATTACAATAAAATATTACTAACTTTAGAAAACATACCTGAAATAAGAGAAACGACAATTAATGTTCATTCCTCACTATTTCAACCATTCACTTAATTTTTATATCTTTCTCTGATTTCAACTTGTAACGATTAAATGCAATTTTCATAGTCATCCTTCGTCTTCTATCTCTGCCATTTTGTAACTTGTACCACAGATAGCCAAATAGTTGTCTACTAACAAATGCGCGCCAAATTTAAATTAAAAAGGAAATACATTTCCTTTATAAGTACTTACTTCAAAACTCTATATTTCTCTTTTCGTCACAATTATACCATAAATTCTATGGAATATATTATATTCCATGTTCTTTATGGCATGAAATATACCATAAAAACCTTATACCCGGGTCGTCACCACCACCGGGCGCGCTCCATCAGCCGGCACGAGCGCACGGGCGATTAGAACCTTTGATCGCTCAGCTGTGCCGGTACCTGAGGGGAGATAGGTGCTCCACGTGGTTTCGCTTGCGGGAACATTTCTTTCCTTCATTATTATTGTTGAAGGACTTTCACTTACTAAGGTTTTGCAATCTTCTGCTAAATGTCGGATAGCTTATTTGGACGTTTAATATTAGGAATTAATGTGCAAGTAACCTATTTGACACTTACAAGCTGTTTTCCGCGGCTCCACCTACGTAAATATACTTTTCTGGGATAAGAAGTATCCTATGTTTTAACCCCGAGCCTTAACTAGATACCATACTAAATATTATCAAAATCCGTTCTGTAGTTTTTGCGCGAAAGAGTTACAAACATTACATTTATAATATAAGTAGTATAGTAGGATTGTGTAACGGGCCCTAAGTGTTTCGTTGTGATTTAGTGCGAGAGAACTGAAGATTATACTTCCTGTGAACTACGCTTAAATGTTATGTAGCTAACAAATGAATAATTCAATCAATCTGCTCAATATTATGTGGACTTTCGGCCATTTTTTTCGATAGCAAACTATAGGCTACGAAGTGTTTTACGCTGTCTATAGCATTAAGTACGTTGCGACTTGCAAGCCAGTTGCTACGGACGAAGTTCTACGGAGTTATACCGTGGTATGAAGCGCTAGGGATTCATAGCGAGGTTTGAAGCGCGTAGCAATGCTATGGAAGAAATGATACGGATTCGTAGCGAGGTATGAAGCGCTTAGCAGTGCTGTGGAAGAAGCGCTACGGATTCGTAGCGAGGTACGAAGCGCGATTTCAAGCGCGTTTAAATGCTTTAAGCTTATTTTAGACTACGCTATACTATAGGCACATAGTATAGCAAAGAACCTAATGCTATACTGTATAGCATGGCGTTCGCATTACGCGATTTATAGTATCTATATGATATAACAAGCTCAGTATGGTTGTGTCACTCGTTTCGCTTGCGGGACGGCCGGGGGTGAGGGAGGAGGAAGAAGGCGGCGTGCGATATAGTACAGCATGAATTCGGCGCATCGCATCATTTTATAGCGTATAGGAAGCCAATAATATATAGTACAGTGCAGTGTAAACGTGTCCGTAACAATGTATGGTGCGCGATATTGTTGTGTTATGATCTATATACTATATGCTATTATATTACAGCGTAGTCGGAAAGCCGCATAAGACGGAATGCTACAACGTCGTAGCACATAGCTAATTGCTACGGACGTATGGCTACGAATTCGTAGCGTCGTATTAATCGCTTAGCAATGCTACGGACGGTTACTATGGAAGTATGGAGTCGTAGTGCGGTATGCAGCACAATATAGCTAACTAGCTGTTGCCCGCGGCTCCGCCCGCTTAAATACAGTATTTTTCGGGATAAAAAGTAGCTTATGTTTCAATCCAGAGCCTAAACTACAAAGATACCGAATTTCATCGAAATCCGTTCAGTAGTTTTTGCGTGGAAGAGTAACAAACATCCATCCATACATCCATCGATCCATACATCCTCACAAACTTTCACATTTCTAATATTAGTAAGATTGCTACGGACGTATGGCTACGAAGTTGTAGCGTCGTATTAAGCGTGTAACACTGCTAAAGACGGATTCTACGGAGACGGCACGGTATGAAGCGTGTAGTAATAATATGGATTGTGTGCTGCAACCTGTGGTTTTAGCATGTCCTCATTTTGTGGTGTACGTGTACTACTGAGTACTGGGTCCGAGTTCCTATATATCGCGCTCTACGGGGTCGTAGCACTATAACGTGCCCGTAGCAGTGCTACGACAAAATAACGTTAGAGCTAGAAAAACTAAAGAGCCTAACTGAATAAACTGAGATTTTTATTTTATTTTTGGTACCTGGCTTTTAGGTTATGCCTGATGGCAAGAAAAAAAATCTTTGTCAAACCTGTCTGATCCGTATTTTTTTTAACAATTTTAATTAATTTATAAATATAACATATTATTTTATATTATACTAGATGTTGGACGCGACTTCGTGCACGCAAAAGAAAATCTGGTGGTAACCGTACATTTTGCCGTGATAAAAAGTAGCCTATGTCCTTCCCCGTGGTCTAATATCTATACCGAATTTCATCAAAATCGGTCATGTAGTTTTGAAGCATATTCAAAAAAAACAAACGTACAAACTTTTCCTCGTTATTATATTATAGTTGGATATAGTCTATACTTCTATAGTATAGACTATATCCAACCTTGTCCTAACGATACCGAATAACTCTTAAAGTATCGAACTGTAGTTCAACAAATATATAACCTTAACCCTTACGTATCAACTTACTTAGCAACCCGGTATCGGAAATTTCCGTCAATTTACGGAACATTCATTACGGGTTAAGATTACGAGGGCACTTAGGGCGTGGCGAGTAACGCGACACCATCCGGCCTTATCTCAGCCCCTAACGACGTCTGATGATATTATATCTGTTCGCCTTTGTTGGGTAGCTTTATAAACTGGGATAAGCCGAACTGATTTTAATGCATAAATGAATAGTACTCGTAAATATGAGGAACTTCTCAGAAGAAACCGTATATCGAAAGTCAATATTTCACAAAGGTACAGCGATTTGTATACAAAATTTCGCGAGTCTCGTAAAAACGCTCCTGGATACAAAAAACTAACCTACAAGTGACGTCACTTGTAGGTTAAAGTGTATGATGTATACGGCTGCAGAAACATATTATTTTGTAAATATCTCCGATATATGTTTTTGTATATGATGTAAGTAAACTAATGATGTAGGTTTTGTTTACAAATATCGCATAAAAAAATTCTTTTGGTTGTTTTTAAATGTATTTAATTTGTAAACTTCACATAAAATAATATTTTTTTTTTACATTTACCAAGTAGTAATGCCTCAATATTTCTGAACATATTAATGAAACAAAATATTTCAGATGTAGTTCGATCCCCTATAGTAAAACTAAATAAGATTTTTTTCCTAGCCTATATAATTGTCTTAATGCTGGACAAAGGCTCCCCCCAAGGTTTTCCGATTATCTCGCTCCTGCGCCACCGTTAGCCAGCCTGGCTGGTTAGCAACCAGCTCGTCACGTTATACGACGAGCTGGACCTCTAGTCAAGATGCATTCGATAGTTTCGACTGCGAAGTTCGAAAGCAAAATGTATGGGATTTGACATAAGGCATCACAAGCGACATGTCAATTAACGATGACTTATGTCCAATCCCATACATTTTTGATTTCGAAGTTCGCCATCGAAATTATATCTAATGCATCTTGACTAAAGGCCCTGGTTGCTAAGCAGCCAGGCTTTTTCTAAACCAGTTCGTCGGTTAGAGAGTATGCGGCTAATATGACCCGCCCAATCTCTTTTTTTTTATAAAACTAGGGGGAAAACGAGCAAACGGATCACTGATGAAAAGCGATTATAGTCGCCCATGGCCACCCGCAACATCAGAGGAGTTACATGTGCGTTGCCGGCCTATTAGGAGAGAATACATTCTCTTGAAGGTTTGCAGGTCATAATGGTCTGGAAATACTGCTAGCGACAGTTCATTTTAGCTTGACAGCCTTACTTCCTACAGCTATATACCGTATTTGAGCGCAGCATGGCGACCCTTTGTCTAGAAGCTTTACTTCTGAAATGCTGCGCTCTATCGCCCAGGCAAACCTAATGTTTGATTACCGTAGGTAAGGAGGAACAGGATATATAGCAGAAAGATTTTAGTAGAGAATCTGCCAAGTGTGAGTCGGACATGCGCAAAATTGGCAGCTGTATGTAGTTCTGATGAGCACAAAGTGTTTTGCACAAATTCGCAAAAAATCACATTTGTTGTATGGAAAATGTCTATTATATTCTGTTTTTAGTATTTGTTGTTATAGCGGCAACAGAAATTGATTATTTGTAGGAATGTTAACTGTCTAGCTATCACAGTTAAGGAGATGTCTGGTGACAGATAGACAAATGAGAACCTTAAATCATATCTTGTTAATTTGTTATACAAACAAATCGTTAGAATATACTATAAATATTCTAACGATTTGTACAGGTATCTCTTATTAAGTCTGAAACATTCTAAGGTCGTATTTAATATAACGAATATTTTTTTTTATAATTTAAACAATTTACAAATATTTAAAGTGTTTCTTTTGAATAATTTTATATATTTTAAAAAATTATTTTACAAAAGAAACAAATTCAATCTTCAAAAATATAATGTGTTAGTTACACATGATACAATATATTATAACATCATCATAATGTTCTGCGTAGCGGAGTACGTTGTACATCCGCTTCGTAGCTTCCGGCGTAGCACGGCTACGCGTTACTATCATAGAACGGCTACGCGTTACTATCGTAGAACGTAAAGTATCGAAGAAGCTGGCCATTGATAATGGATTCCATTATCTTTGAGAAGAGAGAGGTTATGGCGATTGGTCTATAGTTGGAAGGATTTGAGCGATCACCTTTTTTGGGGATCGGGTGCACCAAGGCTGTCTTCCAAGAAGCCGGGACGATGCCAGAGGAATAGGAGAGCCGAAAAAGGCGCGTCAAGACCGGAGCCAACTCTGGAGCACACATTCTCAACACAATAGGAGGGATTCCGTCAGGCCCACTCGACTTTTGGATATCAAGGGAACGGAGGGCTTTTCGCACTGAGCGCTGATGAAACCGAATATCCGACATGAAGCTCGTGCATCGCGGTATGGTCGGCGGTTTCTGCCCCCCGTCATCTAGGGTCGAGTTAGACGCAAAGAGCTTGCCCAGAAGATCGGCTTTGTCTTTTGCGTCCTGGGCTAACGATCCATTTCCTACGTGTAGGGATGGTAGGGTTGGCTTGCAGAAATTTCCCTCAATAGCTTTGGCCAGAGACCAGAATGCACGGGTTCCCGAGGGGAGGCGCTCGAGTCTCTTGCCAATTCTATTGACGTGCTGTTTCTTTGCCCAAATGATCTCTTTCTTGAGGGACCTAGAGGCATGGTTGTACTCCATTTTATATGTGCTGGTATTTAAATCCCGAGTAGACCTGCATTGGCCCAGGATTGGTAAGCCTCCTGCTTCCGGCGAGAAGCTTTTTTGGAGGATGAACCAAACCAGGGACGAAATCTGCCGCCAGTTGGCACTACAGAGGACGGAATGAAAAGTTCCATCCCCTGCACTACCACATCGGCAACAGAGTTGGCAGTGTTGTCGGGATCATCCGGCGAGAAGCACACGTGCCCCGAAGGATAGGATGCAAAAAACGACCGCATCCCATCCCAGTTTGCTATAAAAAAATATAGGTTATAAAAAAGCTTGCAAAAAAACCAAAACATTTTTCTCGTGACGTAAAGGCGTAATACTAACGTCTTAGGAAACAGCTCGTGTTTTACATATAAACAAAATTAAGCTTAAAAGTCAATATTTTTTCGGTTCAGTTTAGTTCGGCTAAGCTAACAAATAAAAATTTGTATAAAATTGACCTTATTCGCGATGACGTTTTAATTTGTACAATTCCATAGAATCGGTGAGATTAAGTGGTGAGGAATGCAAATTCAAAAGTTCTTAATCGGTGACGTAAAACATAACAAAATGGCGGACTCTGACGTCACAATCACAATAGAACTGCAATGGAGTTATAATTAATTTTAATTCTCGAAGTTTCCGTTGTAATTACACTTAATTTTGTTGAAAACTTCGCCGTAATGTAGACCGAAATGCGGTTATTATTCTTTTGTTTTATAGATTTCCCTTTTTTGTCTTAACTTATGTGTTTTTCTAGTTTTACCAGAAAATGAAATGTTTTGATTTCAGCCCAAAATAACTTTTAATAAAAAAGCGTATCTAATGTAAAGTCGGCAACGAAATAGGCTCTTCTAGTCTACGCAGGTGTTCATGAATACTAAACGTCACCGTCAGTCGATCTGCCTGCTCATTTAGTTTAAATACTAGTTTTACTAATATTCTTATTTACAACTAGCATTTATTAAATTAGTATTTAAGCTTTGATCACGTGTTTTACCCCCCTAGGGTTGAATTTTAAAAAATCCTTCCTTAGAGGATGCCCAGGATGACAAAGATAGCAACATTGAATATCTTATCCAATGCGTTAATATTTTTATTAGTAACTGGATAGAATATACTTAGTACTATCATAGAATCTAATTTATATGCAGTAGTGTGTTATTATAGTTTATTTATATTATAATGGCAGCATGCAATCACAATACTGTATTTATAATTGTATTGTGAATGTTGGCGATGCGACTAACGCATATATTTACCGCCGCACAGCCTTTGCCACACGTTCCATAAATGTAAAAAAAGTATATCTATACTGTCTATGTTTTGAATTTTGCCGCGCTCGGCTCGCGCTCGCGCCTAAAAACGCGGGAAGCGGGAAACAGTCTCGGAGTTTCCTCGGTCGAGTGCACATATGCACCACTAATTTGTAAGGTGACTTGGGATAATTCCGACAGCTTTCCATCTTGGTTGACTATCGGTTTAAGTTTTGGTCTGTTATTTAAAAGTAATCAATATTTGCATTAACGAATGTATTTATTGAGATATACTATTACTTGATGGCTAATTTGTCATAAACATTGAAATTACAAACGGTAAATTTGTTATTTAAATGTAGGGTTTTGTAACATTGTGATGATTTAATGATGCAGGGGAAATTACGACGAAGAAAAAATTACATAACGTACGCCTTATCGCTGATTTCGCCGGGCGGCAATTGATGCGGCCAAGACAAACAAATCGGCCGCTTAACCAATGTTCCCATTTTAAGAAATTTTGCTTGTTATAGTAGATTTTTATTTATTTCGGAATTTCCCCATTTTCGGAATTACCCCAAGTCACTATATATAGTTATAGATTTTCTGTTTTTTATTGTTTAATTGTGCCTCAAAATCTCGTGTAATAAGTGTTTACAGTAAATACACGGATTTCAATCGTACAAAGACTGGTCTTTCCATCGTGAAAATCATCATCCCGTTGCTTACAGTGAATTTGTTCGTATCATGATATGAATGTAATACGAACAAATTACAACAAAGTTCAACTTGCTTATGAATTAAATTCCTCAATAGTACATTTAGTCACCAAGGCAGATCGGTTGTGGTTTCAGAATGTATATGTAGAATAGTATGTATAGTACTAAAACCACAGATTGCTAGATTACCATATAGGACTGAGATGAAATGCCTCAAGCCACAGTCAATATTCCAACCTAATGCAAAATAAGGTTTGAATAAAAATGAGGTATCCTTTACAATCTACTTAGTAATAAAGTATATAAAATTCAAAATATTTGCAATTTAAAAAGAAGTTATACTTTGTCGTCTTAATTTTTTTCAGAAGACCAAAGTAAAAAAGAATTTCACTTAACAACACAATTGTCTAAAGTTGTTGAGACAAACATAACATACAGGTGAGACTAGTCAGTAGTTACAACTAAAAATAATAATATACTTAAAAGAACCTGGGACATTTTTGTATGGAGTCAATCCCCACGTCCATTGTACAATGTACAACTAGTATACCTATTATGTACAATGTCAAATGAAAGGGCTTTATTTATTTATAATTTTTATTGTATGACGAAAAATAATTATGAGAGAAAGAATTTAATGAGCAAAAAAAGTTGGAAAAATTTCACACACAATTTTAGTGTTGCTAGTATACCATTATTTTGAACATGAAAACTTAAGACCATTCTTTTATTTTGTTAAACTACCACATATTTCGAAGACATTTATGAGAAAATAATAAAAGTACCATGCTACGGAAAAGAAACGGATAAATAAAATAAAATTAGTAAACTTACTAGTCGTATACTAAATTTCATAGAAATTGTTGAAGCCGTTTTCAAGAATTACTTCTTTAAAGTATAAGATATCGGACGACTAGCTTCAACCTTAAAATGTTGTATAGTCATCCGTTTAATGGACGGCTAAAATAATATTTATTCGTCCGTTAGTTGGATGGATTATATTTTACTTATTAATCCGCTTAGTGGACGAATAGAAATTTCGATAATAAAAAGGTAAAACTAAGCCGTTTATTAGATAACCAGACTTAAACATGTTTATACCGTATACCATAACACAGATTACAAAACGCCAGCAGTTTCAAAGTCTAAAACATGCTTATCATAGCGTGTTCTAATTTTGCATATTAATATAAATGGTGTTTGAAAAACGCGAATTTGAATAATGAATTAATGATTACGCTCCTGAAATTTTGCGGAATATGAGAGGTTTTATATGAGGCAATTTCAAAGGCTAAATCCACAAAGGGCTAAGTTTTAACGTGATTTTCTTATTCGACTTTGACGAATTAAAATTAATTTAATCTTTGTTTGAAACTACTGGTTACAAAACGAGGGAATCGGGTGTCCTGAAATTTTTAAATATTGTAATAAATGTTTCCTAAATTTCAATACGGTCTACCTTAATTTAATAATATTTTTAAAATTGTTAAATGGAGATAGTTTTTAGAAGCCGTTAACATGTTTAGTGCGCGAAAGGTACACTATTATTTACTAAGAAATAACTGTTTTATGTTTTAGGGTTACGAATGCAAAGGGTAAAAACGGGACCTTATTACTAAGACTTCTGTCCGTGCGTCTGTATGTCCGTCTGTATATTGCGAAAGCCGTATATTTTTCCGCGATATAAAGTAACTAGTAAAACGGGAAAGGACATATCTTTCCCGTAGTCTACTCTATATTTGTGCCAAATTTCATCAGCATCGATTCAATAGTTTTGAAGCCCATTTAATTAAAACAAACAAAGGAACATAAAAACATAATTATCTTTATAATATTAGTATAGACGCAAATGAAGTAGCTAACAAGCAGCTAAAAATTTTCCCATATTTTTCTTAACAGCACGAGTTTCTTATGCCGGCTCTTCTTTTCAACCGACTTCCAAAACACAGGAGGAGGTTTACAATTCGTGTGTATGTTTTTTTTTTGTGTGTATGTTACACGATTACTCCGCCGTTTGTGGACCGATTTTCAAAATTATTTTTTTGTTGTAAAGGTTTGACTCCTGGATTGGTCCCATTGTCATCAAATGGTAGATCTGGTGATGGGGTCCATGAGGAATTGAGAGAAATCCTCAAAATTTATAAGGACACCGATAGTGATTTTGACTTTTTTTGAAGTAACTCGAGCAAATGCTACCAAAAAGTGAAATGTTGTGCCAAGGTATACCCTGGATCCAAAATCACTGAACGGCATTTCTCAGTCTTTGAAGATATACGTTTGAAAATTTCAGCATTGTTTATAAAACTGCAAGCAAATGTCAGTATTAAATAATAATTATCATCACCACCACCATCATAATCACACCATACATCATGATAAATTATGATAATATAGGTATTTTTCATAGAATTTACACCGATATCGATTTCTTTGAACTTTCACAGCTACCAAAAAGTGAAATGTTGTGCCAAGGTTATACCCTGGATCCAAAAGGACTGAACAGCACTCCTCAGTCTTTAAATATACACGTTTGAAAATTTAAGTATTGTTAATAAAACTGCAAGCAAATGTCACTATTAAATAATCATCATCACTACCACCACCATCATCACACCATACACCTTGATATTTTGTTGATATCTAGGTGTTTCTCATAGTTTTTTTACACCGATATCGATTTCTTTGAACATTCAGAGCTACTCAAAAGTAAAATGTTGTTTGTGCCAAGCTTGTATACCTTCCTACTAAAAGTGTTACATTGGGATAATGATAATAAGGATAGTGATAATTATGGGATCTACGAGGAATCGAGGAAACTCTTAAAAGCAATGTTTATGATTATTAAGATTTCTCAACAATTTTTAAAATTTCCCCGCAACTTTTTTTGTCAACACAATACACAAGATTTATGAAAATTTGTCTAACATTTCATGCAATGAATGACCAACACAAAATGGGATTATTTTTAACTTCCCGCTAAGAAAATTTAAGATTTTCAAAAAACAGGAAGATATTGGTTTACCCCGTTTTGCAAAAATCGAATTCCCATCAGATCTCGACGTTCTGAGGTCACAGGAAGCTTCCCTGACTACCCCCGAGAGGGTGTCACTATAACTTCATGGAGGTGTTATATGCTTAAGTGCTTAAAATTGACATTGAATACACATGATTAAACTATAGTAGACGTTACTCGCTACTTCGTGCGCGCAAAAGGTAATCTTGCGGGAACCGTACATTTTGCCGCCATAAAATGTAGCTTCAGCTGGATGGTAGAATGGTAATTTATTCGTTGTTTACGAATTGGCCTCGGGTTCGAACCCGGTCAGATAAATATGTTTGTGATTCTTTTTATTTCTGTTCTCAATTTTATTTATTTTTAAATATTTTTTCGTCCTACTACAACTCCGAACAAAGCTCGGTCTCCCAGATACTAGTTAATATTATTATAATATCACTGAAAAGACCAAAATAAAAAATATTTAAAAAAATATAGAAACCGACTTCCAAAGTGTAAGCAATAACATTCTTAAAATCACAAAAAATTATGAAATAATTCTTAATGTCGAAATAGTTCCATTTTAAATTCTGCTAAAATGTTACTATTTTTCTACTCAATCTTCTTATTTTTGAAGTCGGTACCAGCCCAAATAATTGTATAAATCCTGCAATAAAAAATATCATTAATTTTAACACAACTACGTCCTTATAATTATATAAGTACAAATAATATTTTAAAGATCTCACGTTCAAGTTGGCTGGTACCGACTTCAAAATTAAGAAGATTGAGTAGAAAAATAGTAACATTTTAGCAGAATTTAAAATGGAACTATTTCGACATTAAGAATTATTTCATAATTTTTTGTGATTTTAAGAATGTTATTGCTTACACTTTGGAAGTCGGTTTCTATATTTTTTTAAATATTTTTTTATTTTCAAATAGCACGAATGTGTGTGTACTTGTTGTGCGCGATGAGATTTGTTAGAGAGAGTATTAATAGTCGATTTATCGCCCTGTTAACCTTAATATTATCACTTAGCCTCTTCCATGATAACTGACTGTTACTACAAAATTGCAGTAATTACGAGTATACCAGGTATAACAATATAACAGGTATAATTGTGTAACCACTCGGTATGCACCAAGCGAATTACTTGCAGCATATTTTCACATAAAAATAATTAATTTGTTTAACTACGAAGCAATTAATTTCTTGTTGCAAATTGCTTTCATTTATAAAGCGTCCTTTTGGACGGTATAATTATTTTTGTATCGTATATAGGTTGGTTGAAATTAAAGATTGACTTGAAAAACGTGGATTTATTGCAACTTGCTTGTGAGAACAAAGAGAATGATGTAAAAGTGAAATGATAAAGCAAAAATATAAAAATGACCAATGCGTAGGGTATTTAAAATATTAATTTGTAGGTGGCCGTATATTTTATCGCCCGTTGCTATGTAGAAATTGTAGGCGCTCGAACATCCTCCCCTCCGTGGAAAGCATCGCTTTCAACTTCATAGCTCGTCTCCGGTAAGAAGAGGGCAAAGCTTTGCCAACGGTCTTCGGTAGCTGGTGCCTGTAGAAGTTCGCACCTCGGCAACTCGTGCTATGGCATCTGATCCGGGAAATAGGCGTGACACTCTTGCAAGTTTCCAGGACAGTGGCGGTAAATTGTCTTCTATTAAAAGAACTAGATCTCCTTCTTGTAATTTTGACGAATTTGTTTTCCATTTATGCCGCTGTTGTAGCTCAGAGACATATTCCTTTTGCCAGCGCTGCCAAAAGTGTTATCGAATTTATTCTAGCCTTGCATGACGTTGGAGATGGTTTGTATTGGCATCGTAGAGTGACGGTGAAGGTAAGGATAGCATAGACCGACCTATCAAAAAGTGCCCTGGGGTTAAGGAACGATAATCATTGGGATTGGACGATAAAGGACATAAAGGTCTACTATTTAATATGGCCTCAACTTGTGCAAATAGTGTACCTAACTCTTCAAATGTGAGATGGGTGTTACCCATAACACGACGTATGTGAAATTTGGCTGACTTAACACCGGCCTCCCAGAGGCCACCAAAATGAGGAGCGTGCGCAGGGGAAAAAATAAATTTAATATTATCTTCAGTTGCAAAATCCAATATAGCTTGTTTGTTTGCCTTTATAAAGTTGCCTATCTCTTTGGCTGCCGCGACAAAATTCTTGCCGTTATCACAAAATATTTCTGAAGGTTTTCCACGCCTAGAAATAAATCTGCGAAGCGCCTGTAAAAAACCATCTTTGGAAATGTCACTGACAGCCTCTAAATGCAGACATTTAAAACGAAAACATATGAATAGACATAAATACGCCTTGATTGTTCTTGCCCCGCGACCCCTCTTATTTAATATATAGAATGGACCAGCAAAATCAACACCCACAGTTTTAAAAGGAAAATCTGGCATAACTCTTTGTGCAGGTAAATTGCCCATTAAAGGATTTAAAGCCTTTCCTTGATGACGTCTGCATATTATGCATCTATGCACCGTGTTTCGCGCGAGACGCCGACCATTTATTGGCCAAATAGATTCACGAATTAAAGATAATAATAATTGTGGCCCGGCATGCATGTGACGAATGTGATCTCGTTCGAAAATTAGCTTAGTTAGATGATGATTTGAGTGAAGAAGAATAGGATGTCTTTTATTGAAATCGTAATCTGAATTATTTAGTCTACCGCCAACTCTTATTAATTTTAAATTATTGTCGAAAAAAGGTGTCAAAGATAAAATGCTCGATTTATTACTAATAGATTTACTGTTTTCCAATAACCTATATTCTTTAGGGAAAGATTCAATTTGAGAAATCATACATAGACTATATAAAGCATCGTTTAGCTCATCCAAACTTAAAACTCCCTCACGTTTGTTTGTTCTGTTTTTTAGATTAAAAATAAAACGCTTAACATAACCTAATACTTTCTGAACCTTTGTAAATTTAGAATACTTTTCAATATCAATAACGCTTACTCCTTTATTTTCATCTAGCACGCCTGCAATAGAGTTTAATTTAATCTCAGGTAATATAGACTCATTTGAGATATCTGGAGAAGGAATACACCACTTTGATTCTGGCTTAGATAAAAACTCAGGACCATTCCACCACATTTTCTTTGAAATAATATCTTTAGGTGTGACACCCCTAGAAACAAGATCTGCTGGATTCATTAAAGTAGGAACATAATGCCATGATTCGACATCGGTGAGTTCAGATATCTCTATAACCCTATTAGCTACGAACGTTTTTAATTTATGACATTCAGCACGAAGCCATCCAAGGACAACAGTAGAATCGCACCAATGTACCTGGCGTGCGACTGAATATCTAAGCGACGTTACTACTGCCTTCGATAACTTAGCTGCTAGAAGTGCTGCGCATAGTTCTAAACGGGGTATAGTAGTAGGTTTAATAGGAGAAATTTTCGACTTAGAACATAACAACTGTACATTAATGACATTATCTTCATTATTTATAGATCTTAGATAAATACAGGCTCCAAAGGCCCGCAAAGAAGCGTCACTAAATGAATGTAACTCAACATATTTGTAATTATCACACAGAACTCTTCGCGGTACGTTGACATTTAGAAGATGTGGTAAGTTATTGCTCAATTCATTCCAAGACCTTTGTATATCTTTAGGGACTGGTTCATCCCAATCTAGCCCCTTTTGCCACAGAGATTGTAATAAGACCTTTGCTAATACCACACACGGACTTATCAAGCCCAAGGGGTCGAATATTTTAAAAGTAAATGATAAAATTAGCCGCTTAGTAACCAATTGTTCCTTTGGTGGAACTTCAAAGGAAACCCGTAAATTATCATCGTCAGGGTTCCAGTTAATACCTAAAGCAGTGGTTGACGAACTAATACTAAACTCACCAGTTGAGTTAACGATATCTGTGCTTAGAATTGATTTGCAATTAGATTTGTATTTTCGAAGATTAAAACACGCTTTCCTTAAAGTACCTGATACAGCAGTTTGAATATATTTAAGTTCATTTTCGCTATTTGCGCCTGTTATCACATCATCTACATAGAAGTCTTGTTTTATAATCTTACCTATGTATTTATCAGAACATTCGTGTCCTAATTGCCAGAGACAACGTGTACTTAGAAAACTTGAACTTGCAAGACCGTATGTAACAGTTTTAAGTCGTAGGGTTTTGATTGCTTCTCTTTCGTTCTCCCTCCATAAAATTAGCTGCAAATTCTGGTGCTCAGGATACAAATTAATTTGCCGATACATTTTCTCTATATCAGCTGTGAGTAGAAACTTATACTGTCGCGCCCTAATGAGGATAGCAAATAAAGAATCTTGAATATTTGGGCCAACCATTTGGATATCGTTTAGTGAAAACCCCGAAGTAGTTGGAGCAGAACCATCAAAAACCACTCTAATTTTAGTAGATTCACTGTTCTCTTTAAATACTGCATGATGACAGAGAAAATGAGATTGTCCAAGATACCTTGCATCAGACAATTCTTCTAAATGACCAAGATTCAAGTATTCATTTATAAAGTTAGAATATTGGATTTTTAATTGCGGATACTTCCTAAAACGTTTTTCTAAATTTAAAAATCTATGCAGTGCCATATTATATGAATTACCCAAACAATCAGGTGTGTCAATCAAAGGAAGTTGAACTGAAAATCTTCCACTAGGTAAGCGAATGGTATTTTTTATAAAATGTTGCTCACAAGCCCTTTCGACTTTAGTGAGTGTAGATTTATTTGGAACTTCTTCAATAGCCCAAAACCTTTGTAGTAAATCATTTACATTTTCTATATGTAAATTATTAGTTAGAACTGAATTATGACATTGAATTTTCTTAGTATTAGATAAAGTTGTTGAAATAGAACCTGTGATCAACCAACCGAATTTAGAGCTTCTTAGTTTAATGTTATGCCCTAAATTTAAAGATTGTTCTTTATTACCGATAACATCCCAAAATAAGTCTGCACCTATAATCATATCGATGGACGATGGAATGTTGAAATTTGGATCGGCAAGTATTACATTGTTTGGAAGTTTGAAATTATGTAAATTGATAGCAGTAGTAGGAATGGATCCTGTTAACTCTTTGAGCACAAAACAATTTAAGGTTATATTGTAATTTTCGTGTATGGAATTGAGTTGAGCAATGCAACTTTCTGTTATATAGTTAGACAAGTTGTTGCCAATACCTATAACACTGATTTTGTTTATAGAACTTGATTCTAAATTCAAGCAATCTTTTAGTCTTGAAGTTATAAATGAAGATTGACTTCCACAATCAAGTAATGCACGCACTTTAATAGATTTATTAGTTTTAGGATTTCGTACTTCAATTATAGCAGTAGATAGCAAAACTTGATTAGTTGGTTGTAAAGAAAAATTCACAATTGTATCACTAGAATTTTCTGTTGCATTCGGTTGATGAAGCAAAGTATTGTGTTTTCTTTTGCAAACACGACACGGACCTAGTTTGCAGTTGTAAGGCTGATGACCTTCCCTTAAACAATTCATGCATAATTTAAATTTTCGAACGTCACCAATCTTTTCGTCATAGCTCTTTGTCTTAAATATATCGCACTCATATATTTTATGCTTATTTTTACAAATAATACAAGATTTAAAATTGTTGTTGTTATTTTTACCTTGTAAGAATGAAAAGGATTTTGTATGAACTCTTTCAATATTAGCACTAGAGCCTGACGGCCGCGAGGAGCCACTTGATCCTCTCATCTTATCTAATTTATTACGATTTAAAGTTTCAAGTATGTCAGCTCGATCCGTTAAAAATTTATTAAATTGTTCTAACGTAGGTACCTCATCCAAAGAGTTACGCATTTCTTCCCATTTAATTAAGGTGCATGTATCAAGTTTTGAAGAAACTATGTGAATTATTAAAATGTCCCAATGCTGAGTAGATTGCCCTAGACTAGATAATGCACGCAAATTTTTAGTAACATGGTCTACAAGAAAACGTAAAGATCGTTCAGATTCGCGACTTAACGGTTCAATCTTGAAGAGAGCATTTAAATGATGATTTAAAAGCTGTCGTTTATTGTCGTACCTTTCGCAAAGTAAACGCCACGCATCATTATAATTAGCCTCGGAAACCTCCAGATTAGATATGATTCGCGCAGCATCACCTACTAAATATGATATTAAATAATGAAATTTGTGAATAGGCTTGATGCGATCGTTATTGTGTATAACGGACAAGAAAGTGTCACGAAACTCCAACCATCGAAAATAAGCACCATCAAATTTATTAATTTGTAATTGAGGCAATTTAAATTCAGCTTCAAAATGATCGCGATGACACTGAGATACGGAAGAGTTATTATATTCATCTTTGTTGTTACTAAACTTAGTTATAATAGTTTGTGCCATTGCCATACATGTAGCACATTCTTGCTCAATAGTGTGGCGGACCAATCAGCGCACAGTCCTGAATCGCGCTATCGAAGTTTCTGAGTTCGGAAAGTATATATACGACAGCTGAAATGTATACAAGTGGGCTTCGGCCTGACCGGGCATAACACCTCGCTCGGTCGGAGATCTCCCTTTGGGGCTTGCCACCACAATTCCCACATTGGTGACCCTCGACAGAACACGCCTCCTTCTAGACATCATCATCATCACTCCCCACCCCTCCGCACTACGCCAACCAGCTTCAGCCTCATCGGGTACCTCGACCACCAGCCTCAACGCACCGCGGCCTGGTCGAACCCTCATCGGCTTCATCGGGCACTCTCACTACAACGACCGGTCAACAAGCAGAGCACATCTCTCCTGGTCAGCACGTAGCATCGGCCCCGCACGGCAACACTCCGACTCACTGGAGCCCGTGCAGCAGCATCACAGTTCCGACTCACTGGGACTCTCTCCACTGGCACTGGCGACTCAAGCACAAGACTCATCAAAAATGGTTCGACCTCCGGTCTTCGGGGGGAGTGATGTGGCGGACCAATCAGCGCACAGTCCTGAATCGCGCTATCGAAGTTTCTGAGTTCGGAAAGTATATATACGACAGCTGAAATGTATACAAGTGGGCTTCGGCCTGACCGGGCATAACACCTCGCTCGGTCGGAGATCTCCCTTTGGGGCTTGCCACCACAATTCCCACAATAGCATCCCGCTCATTTATTTCAAATGTTAAATTATCTGAATTTAATATATCAATTGAATCTTGCACTTCCTCATATTGAACTGTTAATAAACGAAACTTTTCTAATTTAATTGAAACTTCCGCTAATTGAACAGTTGAAAGATCTTCCCTTTTAGAAATCAAACCTATGTAATTTTTAAATTTTGTAATGCGACCTTTAAAAGAGGTGCGCTTAGTAAGTAATGTCTTTAATTCACACTTGTCAGTATCGTTTGGCATTGTAATAAACAATTAACAAAATAACAAAAAACAAATAAAAATATTGAAATAATTTTAATTAATGAACTTCCCCTTAAATGTAAATCTTATTATAATAAACTTCCCCTTAAATGTTAATTTTAAGATAATATTAAATATTTTTAAATGTTTTTAAACTTCGCCTTAAATAAAATATTTTTTGCTTAGACTTCGCCTTAACTGTAAATCTTATTTTGATAAATTGTCTTGTAGGTATGTAAAAAGGAAAAAAAATTGCTCACGCTCCTTAATTTGGTGTCACCTGGCTCTCCACAAAATGGCCGCTCGCCTTAAGCTTCGCCTTAAATGATTTTCCAAGATTTTTCCAAATTATGATCTCCTGATCGCCTGAAATAGTCGGCATATAACGATAAGTTTATGCTTTCTATAATATTCAATTGACAAATAATATCTGATAGGTATGTAAATTTATTGAACAAAGACTATTTAAGTAACTATAGGTAGGTAATATCTAACGCTTATTTCAGACAATGAACTCTTTTAATAAAGAAACTTTAAGTTGTTTTATACATATAAACACTTTACTTTAAAGTTACACTTACTTTTTAAGTATATGTAAGTTAATGTAATTTTTGGGCCAAATATCATGCAAATACCAATTGGAACAAAGTAATGTTTTAGCCAAATGTTTTAGCGTTTAGTTTGTTAGGATTATTGTGACTTGTTAGCAAGGATATAACACAGGAAAGTAGATAGTTAGGATTATAGATAGAATGTAAGGTTTTAGGTATTAAGGTTAGGAAATGGTTGTAGTGTGGAAAATAGGAAGACACTTATCTGAAAGGCGAATCGTAGCAAGATCCCACAACAACGTCTTCAGTTTCGTCTCCTTCTACTTCCAGAAATAATAATTACAGCTCCAGCTGGATCACTCTGACCAAGATGATGCAATAGTTGGATCGTCGAATAACCGCCGAATGTAATTTCTTATTTCGTATTGTTGAAATTTCTCGTTTCCTTGGATTGCAATTTGTAGATTCGTATTTTTTCACGGTCGCCAAATTATGTATCGTATATAGGTTGGTTGAAATTAAAGATTGACTTGAAAAACATGGATTTATTGCAACTTGCTTGTGAGAACAAAGAGAATGATGTAAAAGTGAAATGATAAAGCAAAAATATAAAAATGACCAATGCGTAGGGTATTTAAAATATTAATTTGTAGGTGGCCGTATATTTTATCGCCCGTTGCTATGTAGAAATTGTAGGCGCTCGAACAATTTTAATGCTTGATAATTGCGATGGCGTGAGATTAAAATATGGCGCCAATAGATGTCGCTTTTTTTAATTATACCAATAAAAGCTACCATAGATTCGATAAGCTCAGAAGCATATTGTCATTTCAGTTTCAAATAACGATAAATAAAAAAAACTTAGGCCTTTACATCCGTTAATGGATGATTTATACAGTATTCTCCGAGCGAAGTAACCACTTTTGAAATACTGTAGTGCCTGGGATAGTTGGTTTTTAAATGTCGTATGGTTGCCCAAGCACATACGGCATTCTCACAACATAGTCAGCCTAGTCCAGAGGAATGAACTGGTCAATACGTCTGGGGGTAACTATGTGCGGGTTTCCTCTCGATGTTTTTCCTTACCGGTAGAGCGTCCGTATGATGTACTTGAGATCTGAAAAAGTCTCATTGGTACACGCCACAACCTGGGATTTGAACCTGCACTCTCTCGAGTGCAAACCAAACGGTCTGATCACTAGGCCACGGAGCTCTTAACGATAAATACTAGTACATAATATATAAACATCGTCTGTTACTGTGCTATGCTAAAATACTGCAAGTACATAGTCAAAAATAATAAAAGGCCTTACCAAATCACTCCTATCTCAATATATAATAGAAGAAGCATGTTGAGGCAAAAGTGTCTCCGGTTAAATAACCCCACTTTTGATATTTTTGAGACCACATTTAAAGTATGGTGAAAGCAAGATGGCTGACCTTTGAAGTATGGTGAAAACCAAGATGGCGTCAGTTTTTATTGTATGAAGATTTGTTCTGTCAAATATACATCATAGCCTATCTTGAGTTTTGAAATCTTTGCTGCAAGTGCACTGTAAATAAAAAATAAAAGGCCTTACCAAATCACTGCCGTCTCAATTTTAGTTAACCAATGTGGTCATCAAGGCGCATCGCTGGCGCGTTCTTCAAATCGTTATATTTTGAACGAAATCAGAAAATAGATATTTAAGTAAATTGAAGAAAACCTATTGCGTATTGGTAAAAACGGAGCCCCCCCCCTCATGTTGTTTTTTTTTTTTTTTTTCTTAACTCTGTATAAGGTTTTCTGGCATAGATTTCTTTTATGGAATATGCACATACCTTTAAACTCTTTTAATATTTTTTGTAATCATTACTTATATTTTATTTTGTGTGTATATTGATGAATAAATTATACAAATAAATAAGACAAATGTCAAACTTAGAACCTTTGATTATTTATTACATAGATACGTTATATCCTTACAAAACTGACAATATTTCTGTGCCACGACACACATTGACATGGGACGCGTGTCAATGTGTCAACGTCGCATAGTAATACAAAACACGTTATTACTCGCGGAGCACACTAACCAAAATTGGCCCGACTCGGGCCAATTCGAGTCTTCATTTTTACGTGTTTATAACATATCTACCTCTTTTTAATATTATATATCTATGCTTAGAACACTCTCTTTTTGTTGGGGGCAGAAAGTACATTCCAATGCACGTCAATCTCTAATGCTGTCTGTACAATCTATCACCCTTTATTAGTGCCCGCAATTTGCTAGACGACCTATTTCCTTAATTGATTCCATGACCCTTGGAACTCCAATAAATAATTAATCGAGAAATTTCGATTAACTTGAAAATCTTTTCAACTTTAACATTCGATTAACATTGTTATTTTATACTTTGCTTGACCGTTCTCTGTTTACAAAGTTTTGAAATAAACCAAACATAGTGGTGATTGTGTTGTCTTATACAAAGGTCAATGGGGAAAATGTATGAAAGCTGGGAACACCCTCCAATAGCAATAAGCTGATATAATATGCCGCTGAATAGGTTTTTTCAATTGTGACAACTATGTGAAGACAGCATTGTTTTTTCTAATGTCCGCTTGGTGTAATTGTTCTTTTTATTACCCACTGAAGTAAATCCCGCAGTTGATTTACCATACACACCATCGATAAAACTGCAAAGTTTGGCTTACACCATTAAATCGTTACGATAAAAGGTTAGGTGTATAGGGGGCTTAAGTCAACAATCGTCAAAACGCGATGTTTCACAAAAATATATCAAAAAGCACAAAAGATATAAACACAAAGGAACGCTTTTAAGGCTGCGATAGAAATGTTTTATGTGACTTGTAAAGAAAATATTGAGCTGTGTTACATTATATTTTGTAAAAAGACATCAAATTGTTTGTAAAACCTCCCAAAAAGTACTGCGACGACTCGCTTGGGTTATTTTTAAACTTTTGTTTTCGTTAGTTATAAATTTTCATTTTCATGGCTATACATTGCAGTAAACATATTATTATATTGTTTATACTACGTTTTAATTAGGTTTAAAATTATACCTAAGTAAGATATTATAATTATAAAATTACTTCGTACGCGCAAAACAAAATATCTGGGCCAAATTTTATCCAAATCGGCAAAGTAGTTTCAGAGTTTATTTAATGCGAACAAATATACAAAGAAATATTTCCTCTTTATGAATTATAATATGAGTGGAGATGAATTTATTAAGAGAAATTGTTTATTATTCTAACTTCAGTTAAAGTAAATAGTATCAAACCAAACTTGATTCTAAATCTGTTATTCGTCTGTTTGCTAAGTAAATATTCCGAAATCACGTTATATTCAAACTTGGAAGTTTCGCAGCTGTTATACGGTGTGACGTCTGTCTTAATGTGATATTTAGGATATTAAAAGTTTCCAAGTCGGAATAGGGAATATTTTATCTGACTTTGATATTTCATTTGTAGTTCTAAGACATGGATGATAGAAAGCATTTTGATGTTTACACGAAAGTTTTATAAAGCACCTATATATAACGCGTTTCAAATGAGAATAGGAACGTCAATGACCTTTATCTGTCAAATATCACTTGAAAAGTGTGATTTTCAGAAAAACTAATGTGCATATAAATATGAATATTCTTGCATCGAATTTAAATAAGAATGTTAAATAGTAATCAATTATCTAAACATAAATTTAACTATCGTAACAGTCTAAACTCGAAACAATATGGCGCCGACTCGATCCTATTCTCATTTGAACCGCACTATACCTAAGCGTATTCTATATCTGGGTCTCATATAAGTTCAAAGTATGTATGCAGTGAAAATCTGTTATAACGACATTACAAGAACCTGCCTTTAGTCAAGATGCATTCGATAATACGGTGAACTTCGTAATCAAAAATATATGGGATTTGAAGTAAGTCATCGCTAAGTGACATGTCGCTTGCAATGCCTTATGTCATTTTGTTTTCGAACTTCGCCGTCGAAATTATCGAATGCATCTTTACTAGGCCCTTTGTAAATTATGGTCGTTGTATTCTAAAGTCGTTATTACTTATAATAATATCAAAATGAATTATTACTTAATCAAAATTATTACTTATAATAATATCAAAAACGCCATGCCATAAATCAAAATGTTGATAAAAATCCCTCTTTACCATACCAAATTTCATCAAAATCCGTTTTGTAGTTGTTGCTCGCGGCTCCGCCCGCGTAAATACAAAATCCCACGGGAGTAAAAAGTAATCCAGAGCTTATGCTATTACCATACCAAAATTCATTAAAATCCGTTCAGTAGTGTTTTCGTGAAAGAGTCATTAGACATCCATACAATCAATCCATCAATCGTCACAACCTTTCACATTTATAATAATAGGTATAAGAACAATTTATGTAGGGTTCAGTGCAGCGGCTAATATTTTTTATTTCGTTCTTTCCAGATGAAATGGCGAGTGGGAGGCGTGTCGGGCGCGTCGGGCGTGGCTCTCGCCGCGGTGCTGATCACGCTGCCACTCATCACCTCTTCTTCTGGGGACATACGTAAGTAATCATCATTGGCTTGGAGAGGGAAACTGGAATATTTCCTACTCATACATACATACATATAATCACGCCTTTTTCCCGTAGGGTTAGGCAGGACCGCCTCTTTCCCGTAGGGGTAGGCAGAGACCACTTCTTTCCACTTGCTACGATCCTTACATACTTCTTTCGCTTCGTCCACTTTCATTCTTACCATCCATTCCTCATCTTACATTCAACGTAGCCAAGCGTCTCTCCATGGTCCGCTTTTCGCCTCCGCGAGAAACGAGACGTGATGGGTGGCGAACCACATCGCCGCCATTTTGGATAATTATATTATTTTTGATTATCCATTGCATTTCCGCGGATTGGTGGAGAGGGTAGGAATAGGGAAAGGGAAGGATAGGTGGTGGGGAAAGGAAGATTGGTAAGTTAGAGTAGGAAATAGGGAATGTAGGATATTACCGCCCAGGAGGGCAAGGGATAGGACAGTAATAGCTAGGGAAGCCGGGGTCGCATACCCGTATACTATACCACAACTACCGGACAGGTAAGTTGGAAAGAGTATCCCATGACATATATTTCCTACTCCCTCTACAATTTTCTGATTAATTTCGTTGCGGGTCCCAAGTCAGATATAGCACGTCACTCGGGCACCCCTGAGATCATATCAAAGGGTTTTTCGTAGTTCGTTACCGCTGTCGATCCTGGCTATATAGGAGTTGCAGTGGTGGGCCAATAGCCCGGTAAAAAAAGTCATCGTCATTATCTGGGGGCCTAGCAGGAAATACAATTCACATTCAATAACGTTACGTGTACGCCGCTGACAAATGTTCCTGCTAGGCCCACAGGCATCAACGGGCTACCGACGACCATCGGTTGCCATCGCCACGCAATTGGTATATATTTTTGACGCTGTAATTGGCCGCGCGTGATTTTTCGCGGTGTAGCAACTCAAAATTGTGTAGCAGTGGCAAACGGTCGCGGCTATTGGTAGCCATTTTGCAACAAGCCATACTCTCAGCCATCTGGCAGTAAATTTTGCGCACAGATTTATAAGACTAGCATTAACTTCCACGGCTTCGCCTGCGTGAAATTAGGTTTTAAACTTTCATCCCCTATTTTATCCCCTTGGGGGTTGAGTTTAAAATATCGTATCTTATTAGATGCCTACATCATATAAGGAATATGTGAGCAAAATTTTACTAACCTTAAGTGTTTGGCCTATGCGTTGATACATCAGTTAATCAGCTTTGCTTTTTTATTGATTTAATGTTAATGTAATGTGTAATAAATATTGCATCTGTACAATATTTAATACACTATACTACTCACATATCTAGACTACTGATGTTAGTTCCACTACTTACTTACATATCACCCTGTACAGGACACCACGGCACGCGGACGCGCGGCTGGCGGGCCTCCGTCGCAGCCCCGGCCGACGTGACGGCTAACAACTCCGTGAGCAACGTGACAGCGCAGCTTGGCGGGACCGCGTACCTGCACTGTCTTGTCGGTCACTTGAGCGAGCGTGGCGTGAGTATAACTAACAACTGAGTACTACATACAATTGAGCAAACGCGACGTGACGGCTAACAACTCCGTGAGCAACGTGACAGCGCAGCTCGGCGGGACCGCGTACCTGCACTGTCTCGTCGGTCACTTGAGCGAGCGTGGCGTGAGTATAACTAACAACTGAGTACTACATACAATTGAGCAAACGCGACGTGACGGCTAACAACTCCGTGAGCAACGTGACAGCGCAGCTCGGTGGGACCGCTTACCTACACTGTCTCGTCGGTCACTTGAGCGAGCGTGGCGTGAGTACAACTAATAAAATACTACTTACACTTGAGCGAACACGGCGTGACGGGTAACAACTCCGTGAGCAATGTGACAGCGCAACCACGTACCTACATTTTCTCGCTAGACACTAGAGCGAGCGCCACGCTGAAACGTAAGTATAACTTACGTTTCAGTACAACTTACACTTGATCCAACGTGACGTGATGGCTAACATGGCAACTTATTAATTTTAATTTGACATATTGTAATATCATTAATAATCATATTTTTATAACAAGAATAATAATAACAATCATAGGAAAATTTTATGCTAACTATATGTATAACTGATATTATGCCTGATTTAAGTTATAGACAGTTCTTTTCTTTATTTAAAAGAGTCAATAGTTGTAATTAATTAATTGTATTTAAACAAAAATTTGCACGCCACTTCAAAGGCAAAATAAGAAGGAACTTAATGTAACCAAACTGTAACACCAAATTGTACCTTATTTATGCAAATAAATGATTTCTATTTCTAACACCGTGAGCAAAGTGACGGAGCAGCTCGGAACTACGGACCTGCACTGTCTCGTCGTTCACTTGAGCGAGCGTGGCGAGAGTACAACTAACAACTGAGTACACTTGAGCAAACGTAACGTGACGGCTAACAAGACATAACAGTTAACATATTTTGTCAACACCACATTTTAATGAGCAAACGCGACGTGACGGCTAACAACACTGTAACTAACGTGACAGAGCAGCTCTGCGGAACTGCTTACCTACACTGTCTTATTGGAAACTTGAGCGAACGTGGCGTGAGTAAAACTTACATTTCAGTATAAGTTACACTTGATCCAACGTGTTGTGGCTAACAACACCGTGAGCAAAGTGACAGAGCAGCTCGGCGGAACTGTTTACCTGCACTGTCTTATTGGAAACTTGAGCGAGCTTGGCGTGAGTACAATTAACAACTGAGTACTTCTTACACTTGAGCAAACGTGGTGTGACGGCTAACAACACCGTAAGCAACGTGACGGAGCAGCTCGGCGGGACCGCGTACCTACACTGTCTCGTCGGTCACTTGAGCGAGCGTGGCGTGAGTAAAACTTACATATCAGTACAACTTACACTTGATCCAACGCGACGTAATGGCTATCAACATCATGAGCAAAGTAACGGAGCAGCTCGGAACTGCAGGCCTGCACTGTCTCGTTGGACACTTGAGCGAACGTGGCGTAAGTACAACTTAAACTTAAGCGAACGCGAGTCAGCTAACAACTCTATCAGGAACGTGACAGCCCCGCTCAGTGAACACTTGAGCGAGCGTAGCGTAAGTACAAGTTACGCTTGAATGAGCGTGGTGTAAGAACTGTGTAACTCAATCAAGCATGCAGTAAGTTACTTTGAGTAATCGTTGTATGAGTTGACCACAGTTTATATTTTGTATAAAGCTCGTTCATAATTTATATTTTGGCTCTAAAGTAACTCCTACATGTTGGCGGCTCATGAAACTAGTTTATAAAGCCATTATATAGGCCCGTTGTACCTAAATTTTAAACAGCGATAATATTGCGAGTTGCGTCGTCATACCGCGGCCATGGTTTACATTCCACTGTCTAAATGTATATTTTAGTCGGAACGCACAAAATTAACTAGCGGTATAATTAGCCTCTAGTGATGATGTAAAAACATTGTACATGTTAGACGGCGAAGGTGAAAATTTCGTCGAAAATTTGTACAATATTCTCCCCTTTTACTTTTAAAAGGGGAGAATATTGTACAAATTTTCGACGAAATTTACACAAGACGAGGAGCATATACCGCAACAGCCTGCGTGGTCTAGTGGTTAGAGCGATGGCTCTCGACTCGGAGGTCGTGGGTTCGATTTCCGCATTGGAACAACAAAAAATGTTGTTTCCAAGTTTGGTTAGCACAATGCAGGCTGATCACCTGATTGTCTGACAAGAAAGATGATCCATGCGTCGGATGGGCATGTAAAAAGTCGGCGCCTGATCTCTCGTCAGTCGTGTCGGTTATCCGTTCCACTAGACTGTAAAAGAAAAGGAAGAGAGAGTGCTCTTGTGTACTGCGCACATACCTGGGCACTACACAATTACTCCTGCGTAACTGGCCTGGTTTCAATGAAACCGGCCACCGTCACCCTGATTGGTGTGGGGATTTATTATTATACAGCAACTATTATTAATTTGAATATTGTAATATTAGATAGCTTTAATATTATTTATTCCGCGGCTCTGTAAATACAGTATCCCACGGGAACTTTGTTTTTTTTATAAAAGGTAGCCTAAGTGCTAATTCAGAGATCAAGCTACTAGCATAGCAAATTTCATCAAATTCCGTTTAGTAAATTTTTCGTGAAATAGTAACAAACATCCTTTCATCTATCTATCCATCCACCCTTCACAAACCTTCATATTTTAGTAGTAGTAGTAGGATTAAAATGTTTTATTTTATTGAAAATGCTATCATTAAAAAATACTAGATGTTGCCCCTGACTTCGTCCGCACATATTAATATTCCAATGCAAAGAAACAATAAAAATAACTCTCTTCTTTATAACATTAATAAATAAGTGTAGATATACATGTTCATAACATATTGAATGGGTATGGTATGTAACCTTTGCAGTTGATAGTTTGTGGCATAAAGCCCAAACGAGCAAAGGTGTCGCCTGATAGAAAGCAATTACCGTCATCCACAGCCAAAATCTAGTTCTACTGTAAGTTGCTGAGGCTTAACTAAAGGAAGGAAGATTTAATAACAGTAGGTAAAAATACAAATACTCTATTGTCCGGAATTCTTATGACGGAGGAAAATTATAGAGTTTTTTTCTAAGAGATGAATATCTAACACACAAGTGTCGATTCTAGCTTCAATGTCATATATGACAGCTCGACACTCGACACTTCGATTTTCAACTCTATTGTATTAGCACACAGTTCTATTTCCAATGCTCTGAATTTTCCCTGGCCTTACGGATTCCGGATAATAAAGTCCCAGCCTTTGATTGATTATTACATAGATACGTTATCAATCGTTACATCGTTATACCAACTGACAATATTTCTGTGCCGCGACACACATTGACATGCGACGCGTAATACATAGATACGTTATATCAATCGTTACATCGTTATACCAACTGACAATATTTCTGTGCCGCGACACACATTGACATGCGACGCGTAATACATAGATACGTTATATCAATCGTTACATCGTTATACCAACTGACAATATTTCTGTGCCGCGACACACATTGACATGCGACGCGTAATACATAGATACGTTATATCAATCGTTACATCGTTATACCAACTGACAATATTTCTGTGCCGCGACACACATTGACATGCGACGCGTAATACATAGACACGTTATATCAATCGTTACATCGTTATACCAACTGACAATATTTCTGTGCCGCGACACACATTGACATGCGACGCGTAATACATAGATACGTTATATCAATCGTTACATCGTTATACCAACTGACAATATTTCTGTGCCGCGACACACATTGACATGCGACGCGTAATACATAGATACGTTATATCAATCGTTACATCGTTATACCAACTGACAATATTTCTGTGCCGCGACACACATTGACATGCGACGCGTAATACATAGACACGTTATATCAATCGTTACATCGTTATACCAACTGACAATATTTCTGTGCTGCGACACACATTGACATGCGACGCGTAATACATAGACACGTTATATCAATCGTTACATCGTTATACCAACTGACAATATTTCTGTGCCGCGACACACATTGACATGCGACGCGTAATACATAGACACGTTATATCAATCGTTACATCGTTATACCAACTGACAATATTTCTGTGCCGCGACACACATTGACATGCGACGCGTAATACATAGATACGTTATATCAATCGTTACATCGTTATACCAACTGACAATATTTCTGTGCCGCGACACACATTGACATGCGACGCGTAATACATAGATACGTTAAATCAATCGTTATATCAACTGACAATATTTCTGTGCCGCAACACACATTCACACGAGATGCGTAATACGTAGGTACTACTCGACAATCTCGCGGAGTACATTAACCATAATTGGCTAATTTTTTTGACACGTCGGGCCAATAATTTTTTACTTTTACTACTTAAACTTTTTACGCGCAATGCCATATCTACCTCTTTTTAATATAATACATCTATGGTCCCAGCCTAAAAACTATTCAGATTAGCTTAGCTCGCTCAGAACCATAAAAGTGCGATCAGCTTAATGGTAATTCCATCAGAAATCCGCATTCATTCCGTACCGTAAATTCGTACAATTCGATAAGAGTTTACGTAAAACGATTTCTATTCGTTCATTATTTCAGCTCGACGGGCGAAGTTCCCTTTTCTCTTATTTTCTTTCAACACTCGAACGTTTTAAACTGTTTCTGTTAGAATTTTGTATTATTCCTAATTACTGACAGTTTATTTCTTTACGGTAACGTGTCACGTCCACAAAAGCTTTTTATTATTCTTCTTTTACAAATAGTTTTATCTTCTTTCAAGTAAGTTTTTCATCTCCAAACATTTTAAATTAATATAATTTAAAACAATAATAGTACGAATATACTAGCTGATGCTTGCAACTTCGTTTGCACAGAACTAACGGAAACGGAACCCTAATACAGATATAAAAGTAGCCCATGCTAGACCTTATAACATCAGCTCGTGAAAGTCCCCTGAAAATTGGCCCAGCTGTTTCAGAGATTAGCCGGAACAAACAAACAGACAGACAAAATTTCATATTGTATGTAAGTACCGAATAACTATAGGTACTTCCATATGCATAATATCGGTAATTTCATATGCATTAAGTAAAAAGCTTTTAATTTTAAATTACAAACAGACACTTCAATTTTTGTCATCTGTATAGATTCAGTTTTAAGTTAAGCAAATTTGGTCGTATGACGTCACACTACTACAACTACTAGTTTTAATAACTGTCTAGGTTAGGACCAACTAGACTCGCCGAGAAGCAAGAAACGAGAAACCTGAATATGGGCTTCACATTATCGCCCTCGCGCAGACTTCTCACAAAAGAGAGACTTCTCGCAGAACTTCTCATCGTAAATATAATAATGGAAAGTGATGATGATAACGAATACTGATGAAGTAACCGCAAATAAGTATTTTATTTTATAATGAGCTCGTATTTATCCGGTTATGGTTAATTAAAGGAAGAATATTTAACTAGCCAATCAACGACAATCGTGAACTAGTGAATGAGAGGATAATAAGGGAGACATCATCATCAGTATACGCGAGTTATGTCACACGCTGTCGAGAAAGCTCTTGTGCAAAAAGGGGTCGGGTCGGGTCGTCGTCGGGTGTTTATTTTTATGTAATTTATTTTTTATTGAAAATTAAATTAATGAACCAAACCGAACCTTTGATGTTTGCAAAGCGGCCCTTGATAAGAAAAGTGTGACGACTACTGTTCTGAATACACTAATACATAGTGTACATTGTGGCTTTAAAAACCTCAATCAAGCGTGATTGGATACGACTTCTTGTTTAAAAAGTGTCATAAAAACTGTACAGTACCTTTACTATGAAATATTGTTTACTAGCTGTTGGCTCCGCCCGCGTAAATACAGTATCCCACGGGAATACTGCATTTTTTCGGGATAAAAAGTAGCCTAGGTTTTAATCCAGAGACTAAACTACGTACTATGATACCAAGTTTCAGCAAAATCTGTTCAGTAGTTTTTCCGTTAAAGAGTAACAAACATCCATCCATCCATCCATACATCCCTCACAAACTTTCAAATTTATAATATTAGTAGGATAAGTTCTGTGCCCTGTGCTTACCCCAGCGCCCAGCATTTGTAAAATTTAGACCATGCATCGGACTGCGTTCCAAACCGCGCATGGATCTGTCCGGAAGGGACTGTCGTCGACGAAAATGCGTCCACTGTTTCGACTACCAGCGTTATACATTTTAGGCGAATGCGCAGTATGAACCTTTACGAAATATTGTTTATATTATGTTCTGTGGCCTCTGCTTGCCCCAGCGCCCTGCATTTGTAAAATTTAGACCATGCATCGGACTGCGTTCCAAACCGCGCATGGATCTGTCCGGATGGGACTGTCGTCGACGAAAATGTTTGGACTGCCAGCGTTATACATTTTAGGTGAATGCGCAGTACGAAAAATATGCTTGACTGCCAATATCATTACCAAAGGAAAGGGCCACAAGGAAAACGACACAAAGGTAGGCCATTGGCCCGCTGGGATGATGATATAAGTAGCGTGGCTCATGACAGGGAAAAATGGTCTAGTTTGGAAGAGGACTTTACCTGAGAGGGGTTCCTCACTGAAAGAAAAATTAAAAATACTTTCACCAGCTATGTACCACCTATTATTTTTAGTTATAATTTACTAGTATTAGATAACTTATCAAGTAGTACATAGATTCATAAATTAATATAGAGTTATTTTTTCTGCTTTTAAATATCAATAACAGCTATGTATAATAGTAGATAAATTTTGTATAAAATACTATGTAAGAGTAATTGAGAAGTAGTTAGTGTAATTCAGAGGAAATAAAAGGCTTTTTTTATTTTATTATTATTTTATTTATCATTACCATTTCTTTCGCCTTCGCCGTAGTTTAGTAGTAGGTAAAAGTAACGTTTTTTTTCAAAGCCTTCATTATTTTAATTTCAACATACGAGTAAAATGCGGAGATAAAATCTTAAAAATTTAATATAACATTTATTTTATATCTCAAATATTACTTTAGAAAGTCCAAAGCTAAAATCAGTCCACAAAGTCTATATTTGAGCTCCGATCGGGGCTTTTAGTGTATTGAAATTGAGCATCCACTAGCTAATGCTTTGATAAATACACTGGATGTACCGAACACTGCAAAAGAAACGAAAAGGTCGGTTTATTTGACCGTTCGTAATATTGAAATCGCTTTTTTGTTCGAGAGAGCCCTTGTTATTTACTTATCTATTATATATTTAGTAGAAATTTGGCACAGATATAGAGTAGACTACGGTGAAGGACATAGGCTACTTTTATTGCGGGAAAATATACGGTTCTCGTGGGATAGCCAATAAATAAATTATTAAAAAAAACTCTTGTAGTTTTGACATTATTTTGTAATATGTTTATTTTTCTTCCGCAGCAAGTGTCATGGGTGAGGAAACGAGATTGGCACATCCTCAGCTCCGGAAAGTTCACGTACACCAATGATGAGAGGTTCCAGGTATGTTTGCGGCAGTTTTTTTTAAAGTCATATGAAAAAGTAATAACAATATATTATATAGAATAATCTCGGAAACATTCACAAGTTTGACCATGAAATTTAGTCAGCAGGATATTATGTTTTATATTTTATTTAGTGCAACAATATATCAATAATTTCGACTCTTTTATGTCATTGCGATTGTATGTATAATTGATGTATAATTTTTGCTTTGTTCGAAAATTCGAAATGTGATGGGTTCCCCGGTCAGATAATTATTTTTGTTTTTCTTTTTGTTTTTTTTTTAATTTATCAGAACCTATCCCAGGTGCTTATTATACGCGTTGGAAGTGTTAAGTACGTAAGGTACCTAATAAAAGGATAATCCTTTATGCCAGCTATATCAATGAATACAATAATAAAAAAATCTCTAAATTTAAAGTCCGCGGACGGGATCGCGGGTAAAAGAAATATTATTTTTCAATACACAGCTCTCATAAGCCAACTCGAGCCGAACGAGAGGTTTACACTGCACTTTCCACGAGCTGCAAATAAACGCTTATTTATCGAACGAAAAATCGAGAAATTCAAGTGATTTTAAACGTAAAAGCAATCAGTTTTTCATTCGAATCATTTTTGAACGAAGGTCAAGTAAGACGAGTACCAAATACCAACATACAATATTATGTTCTATTTATGGTATAGGCTAGACGAATGATATTTTTATTTCAAATAATAGTAGGTTCCTACTATTGAATATGAGTAACTTCTTAAAAGAAACAGTCAATTAAAAAACAATATTTTCAGAGGTTTTTCGGTTTGTTTACTCTTGAAAGCGATCCATAAAAAAGTCGTACGTAACTGTGACGTCACATTTAGGTCAAAGCACATTACTAAATAGTTACTAGTTAGGTCGCAGGAACATATTATTTGTAAATATCTCAGATTTGTCCATTTACGTTCATACTTACCATTATGACTGATCTTGTTTAAGATGTAAGTAAACTAATGATTTGGGTTTTTTATTTATATTTTTAGATTCATACACTATTCTCTCTGTTTAATATAAAAACTTAAGCTTTTTCATCCGACAATGGATGATTCATACAGTATTCTCCGAGTGAAGTAACCACTCTTGAAATACTGTAGTGCCTGGGACATTTGGTTTTTAAATGTAGTATGGTTGTCTAAGCACATACGGCATTCTCACAACATAGTCAGCCTAGTCCAGAGGAATGACTGGTCAATACATTTGGGGCCAACCATGTGCAGGTTTCCTCACGATGTTTTCGTTCACCGTTAGAGCGTCCGTATAATGTAGTTTAGGTCTGAAAAAGTCTCATTAGTACACGCCACAATCTGGGATTCGAACCTGCACTCTCTCGAGTGCGAACCAAACGGTCTACCCAATAGGCCACAGAGCTCTTCCTATTTACTATACTACACATAAAATATACATATTTTTATGTTCATCAAGTATTTACCTTAATAGAGGATTGGAGGAGGAGAAGGAGTTTATAGAGGTATTACACCTCAATGTTTCTGAGTATATAAATTAAACTCAATATTTTACATGTATTACGT
This sequence comes from Glaucopsyche alexis, assembly GCA_905404095.1. Classification (NCBI taxonomy): domain Eukaryota; kingdom Metazoa; phylum Arthropoda; class Insecta; order Lepidoptera; family Lycaenidae; genus Glaucopsyche; species Glaucopsyche alexis. The sequence goes on from FR990057.1 coordinate 4,602,857, forward strand.
TTCCACAAATAATATGACATTGCACTTCACCTCTCTTTCCTACTTTGACAATCAAATATTTAATAAAACCTTTAATGGTGTCTACAGACACACGAATTTGGTACGGAGCGTACAGCGGATCTGATACGCTCCGTACCAAATCCGAGCGTGTGTAGGGCAGTCCGGCGAACATAAGAAGAAGGCGAAGAGTTCGCCGTTGTCCGCATCGAATCTGGTCCGCTCCGTACCAAATCCGTGCGTGTGTAGAGCAATCCGGTGGTTAGGCCGTACAACGGTATCAGTGTTGCCAACTTAGGGATGTACTCCCCAAAATTAGGGAAAATATCTACGGGGATTTACTAAGGGACAGGATGTTTAGAGTTTTCTCCTTATGAATCAATTTGTATGTAATAATAAAAATTATTTTAATGTGTGTATATAGCCAGGGATATGAAAATGTATTGGGAGTGAAATCAGATTAAGACAAGTTAGTTTTATGTTATTCACGCGTAAGTCTTTAGTCCCTGGCTATAAACACACATTAAAATAATTTTTATTATTACATACAAATTGATTCATAAGGAGAAAACTCTAAACATCCTGTCCCCTAGTAAACCCCCGTAGATATTTTCCCTAATTTTGGGGGGCACATCCCTAAGTTGGCAACACTGATACCGTTGTACGGCCTAACCGCCGGACTGCTCTACACACGCACGGATTTGGTACGGAGCGGACCAGATTCGATGCGGACAACGGTGAACTCTTCGCCTTCTTCTTAAGTTCGCCGGACTGCCCTACATACGCTCGGATCTGGTACGTAGCGTACCAGATCCGCTGTACGCTGCGTACCAGATTCGTGTGTCTGTAGACACCATTATGACACTTTCTCTTATCCACTGAACACTTAAATCCTTACTAATATTATGAGCGCGAAAGTTTGTACAAATGTATTGATGTTTGTGACTCTTTAATGCAATAACTTCTGAACAGGTTTTGATGAAATTACGTATGGTAGTAGTTTAAACTCTGGATTTAATACGTAGACTACTTTTTATCGCAGCAAAATGTACGGTTTCTGTGAGTTAGCAAAATATACCGTTTCTGTTATACGAAATCGGGGGCAACGCTATTTTTTATATAACATTACATTAACACTTGTCACTAGCCGTATTGGACAAAATACGTAGATTGACTTCAAAACAAATACCATTTATGCAACAATAGCTAATACAAGTAGCTGCGTACAAAACAAACATACTTTCTATTCAAATATCAGAAGTCGATAACCATTGGCTTGTTACATATCTTCACCTGTTTAAGTAAACCAAGGCAGAGGTCTTGGTCAAGTCAAGATGTATTCGATAATTTCAACGGCGAGGTTTGAAAACAAAATGCATGGGATTTGACATAAGGCATCGCAAGCGACATGTCACTTAGCGATGATTTATCTGATATCCCCTTGATATCCCAAACATTTTTGATTTCGATGTGCATCGTCGAAATTATAGAATGCGTCTTGACTAGAGGCCCAGAAGTCGTCCTGTGGTCGAAATTAGACCTTAATTATTAATATTAACATTTTTAAATTTATTCTTTTGCCTCTATGGAATGTGCAAAGAAGGTTGACGATAATTGTGTCAAAAAACCTACTGTTATTAGTAGTGTGAGTTAATAATATGACTTGTATTTCAAAGTAGGTATTATATTATTTTTAAAATACAAGTACTTAAAAACAATAATATTCCTCCACATAAACTTTAACTGTATCAAATTTCTCCTCCGTTTGCATAATTTTCCTAAGAATGTGGTAAGAAGATTTCGTTAATTTAGCTAAATATCTTTACCGGTTTAAGTTGTGTAATGATTACACTGCATTTCGTTAATGAAGTCCCCACACCGAGTGCAACTCAGCGTTTATGGCGCGGAAACGCCGATAGCCATGATTAATTAATATAGTACTTAACGCTTAGGCGAATATTTACTAGTATTGGCTTTGCAAATATTGCTACACTAGCATTAATTGCCCGCGGCTTCGCTCGCGTGAAATTAGGTTTTAAACTTTCATCCCCTATTTCACCCCTTAGGGCTTGGATTTTGAAAAATCCTTATTTACTGGATGCCTACGTTATATGATAAATACATACATACATACATATAATCACGCCTTTTTCCCGGAGGGATAGGCAGAACCGCCACTTTCCCGTAGGGGTAGGCAGAGACGACTTCTTTCCACTTGCTACGATCCTTACATACTTCTTTCGCTTCGTCCACTTTCATTCTTACCATCCATTCCTCCTCTTACATTCAACGTAGCCAAGCGTCTCTCCATGGTCCGCTTTTCGCCTCCGCGAGAAACGAGACGTGATGGGTGGCGAACCACATCGCCGATAAATACGTGTGCAAAATTTAAAATTTCTAGCTTTAAGGGCTGATAAATCCAATCCAGCCAATCAGATATGCCTTTTATATATTATAAGGTTCGGTAAAATCAATTACAGATATTTTGGGCATATGATCTACTGCTTTGTATATAGACGTTTAGGCAGAAAAATATTTGTCATACTCGAAAAAAGAAATCTTACTTTATATGGGCGAGTTTGCGTTGAGCGGAGATTCTCCCATACAAGAGATGATTTTTTTGCTTTGAGTACGACATTTTTTTTTCTAAACGTCTTTAATAACAGTAAATCACATGCCCAAAATATCCGTAGTTGATTTTACCAAACCTTATATAGATAGAGTAGGAGGTCAATTCAAGTTGCTAATGTATTAAATACGCAAAGCAAAAATGTTGAGTACAGTTTATAAAGACTAACGAAAATAATTGTTTGAATTGTAAGTATTATGTTCAGGTTCACAATCTCCCGACAGTTTGCAATCTCGTTAGTTATAATCTTACGGTAAAAACAATTTACCGGTGACATATAGTATAAACAAAAAAACTACTTTGTGTACTAGAGAAATAAATTAAAAATGAAGATAAAAATAATTACGTGAATTGGTGATAATATCGTATTACACACATAATATACTTTATTATTTAAAAAAATATAATGGACGCCTAGCGAAAATAAACAATTTATTTATTGATATACCTACTGCGGCGTCACAAGGTTCCTACGGTCCTCTGTAGCTAAGTACCATAGCACCGCCGTAGAGCCGTAGCACCACCGTAGCACTGCTTTAGCACCATAACGCCAGAGAAGTCCGTAGCGCTTCCGTAGAGCCGTAGCACATCCGTAGCACCGTAACGCCAGAGAAGTCCGTAGCGCTTCCGTAGAGCCGTAGCACATTGGTAGCACCGTAACGCTTGAGAAGTCCGTAGCGCTTCCATAGAGCCGTAGCACATCCGTAGCACCGTAACGCCAGAGAAGTCCATAGCGCTTCCATAGAGCCGTAGCACATCCGTAGCACCGTAATGCCAGAGAAGTCCGTAACGCTTCCGTAGAGCCGTAGCACATTGGTAGCACCGTAACGCCAGAGAAGTCCGTAGCGCTTCCGTAGAGCCGTAGTACATTGGTAGCACCGTAACGCTGGAGAAGTCCGTAGCGCTTCCATAGAGCCGTAGCACATCCGTAGCACCGTAACGCCAGAGAAGTCCGTAGCGCTTCCGTAGAGCCGTAGCACATTGGTAGCACCGTAACGCTTGAGAAGTCCGTAGCGCTTCCATAGAGCCGTAGCACATCCGTAGCACCGTAACGCCAGAGAAGTCCGTAGAGCTTCCATAGAGCCGTAGCACCGCCGTAGCACCGTAATGCCAGACAAGTCCGTAGCGCTTCCGTAGGACCGTAGAGCCGCCGTAGGACCTTAGCGCCGCCTTATGACCGTATCGCCACCGGAGGATCGTAACGCCATCGTAGCACCGTAGCACCATAGCACTTGACAGACAAGGACAGCAATATGCATTAGCGTATCGGTGTTGAAATTATTTTATTAATAGGGGAACAGCGTTTTAATATCTAAATATATTGTGACCATAATTATAAACCATTAATAATAATCTATACATATAAAATCCTTTGTCCTGAATGACTGACGGATCAACGCACAGCCTAAACCGCTGATGGTAGAGACCTGAAACTTGCAAGGCTTGCTCTTTGTAATGCGTAGGCATCCGATAAGAAGGGATTTTTCGAAATTCGACTCCTAAAGGGGTGAAAAAGGGGAAAACAGTTTGTATGGGGCAACGTGATTCCTTGGTCCAATCTACTTCATATTTTACACAAACATTATGTAACAGAATTGATGGAATTCGTGTATCATAGTTTATTGAAATTCGTGAAACGGGAATAAAAAGGGAAAGAAAGTTGTTTGGGAGCGATTTGCTTTAAAGTTGATATAAATACTCCTTAGTGCTTTTGATTTAAAGCTTCCATTCACAAGCGATGGATCGATTTAGTTTTTACAATTTAAACATTTATTGGATTCGTAGTTGCAAGGAAATCAGTTTAGATAAAAATTTAATATAGCCTGAGATCCTAGGACCGCCTTACAACACTTTTTATGTGAAACTCGTATATATATGAGTAAATTTTGTTCCGATTTTTTACGCACACAGCAAAAACTATCTGGTAGGTCTTACACTAATCATTTTGTGTAATAGTTTATCGTTAGCAATTTACTTTCAAATACGAATTAATTTCCAATTTGATCGAAGCAATTGATAGCCCGTGAGTGGGGAGCTTTATTTTTATTTTGACATAATATATTGTCATCATGTTGAAAAATAAATCTGGCAAGAATTCGAAAGTTAAATTTTCAATGAAAATATTAGTCTTTGAAAATTTAGGCACTTAGCTATATTTGCGATTGCTGCATTTAATTATATATAATTCATAAAACATATATTATATATAGCTGATACCCGCGGCTCCGCCCGCGTAAGTACATGGGAACCTTACATATAAGGTGTCCCGCGATAAAAAGTAGCCTATGTCCTTCCCCATGGTCTACTTTATATCTGTGCCAAATTCCAAGATAATCGGTTTAGTAGTTTTTACGTGAATCTGAAAATAAAGTATCCCACGGAAACCGTACATTTCCCCGCTATAAAAAGTAGCCTATGTCATTTCTCAGGCTCTAAACTACCTGTGTACCAAATTTCATTTAAATCGGTTCAGTAGTTTGGCGTGAAAGATGGACAAACAGACAGACACACACTCTCCCATTTATAATATTAGTATGGATATTTCTGTAGAATATTTTGAGTGTATAATTAAATTTCTTTCTCTTTTGTTGTTGTATGTAATATTTAATTTATTTGTGCTTGATTTATTAGTGTTTAATATATAGGTTTTTAGTTTTTAACCCATTTTTTTTTTGTTTTTATATGCGCGCCAATCTCCGAAACTACGGAACGGATTTTTATAAAATTTGTTACCGTAGTAGTTTAGGCTATGAATAAACACATAATATGACTCGCTTTTTATGACGGAAATTTTTTGGGTACCTACGGCTTTCACGCAGTTAGGATAGCTCTGCTTACAATTTTGTCTAGGTATTTCAATTCAATCGATTCATACCATAGATTTAGTACTGTAATATATAATAAATCTATGGTTCATACCTGCAAAAAGTTTTATCAATCTAAATAATAACATAGTATTTAAAAATGCTATAGAATAACGAGATATTTGAATTGGTTAAAACTTTACCTAGGTATTACCTAATCATTAAGGTGTATGGTTCTATGAGGAATAAGTAAGAAGCTCGATGGATTCGTGGTTGAACTGCTAACTCATCTTTATACATCAAAAGATTTTCGAATTCGTAAAATACTAATTATCGGCTACAAAGAAATCCTTACTTAATATTATACCTAAACGCGAAAGTTTGTATGTACATAATATGTTTAGTTTTTCATGCAATACACTACGTAACGAATTTTGGTGAAATTTGATACGGTAGTAGTTTATCCAGAATTAACACATTTTTTTGCAGCTTATTAAATTTTGTTCATGGTACAGTTCCCGGTACATTTCTTGAGTGTATGAAGTCGCAGGAAACGATACAACTGACTGTGCAGTGCCTACACCATTACGTATTCAATTTTGGTAGTGGTATTTTTCTGAACAAGCTTTCCCTCTGACTTAAAACCAATTTCACGCGAGCGAAGCTGCGGGCAAAAGCTAGTATTATTATAATATCGTTATATTTCTTCACGCTAAGAAAATTGATTGTTGCAGCTGCCACATAGCCTAAAAAAATATTATAAAATCAAATAGAAAGCTTGTTAATTAAAAATTACTCAAATCTTCATTGAAAAGAACATAATTTTTATTATCTTAATAGTGATAGTTTTTTTTTCTTTAAGTACTCATAATATTATAAAGTACTTGATGTTTTCCGTGAAAAACACAAATCCCGCAGGAAACGTACATTTTGCTACATTAAAAATGTGTTACGATATTCTATGTGTTAATCCAGAGTCCAATCTACTTATATCATACCAAATTTCGTCAAAATTCGATCAGTAGTTATTGCGTGAAGAGTAACAAACATCCATACATCCAAACGTCCTATGAAACTTTCGTATTTATAATATTAGTAAGGAAGTAAGGATTCAGAAATTATTATCCGCAGAGCTGGTACCAATTTAGAGCAGGTATTTGAGGCAACCCGGCAACTTGTCCTATACCAACAATGACCTTCTAATACATGGACATTGCATGAGCGCGTTGTAAACGGGACGGCAGAACTGTGCGCAAATGCGAAGTGAGCACACTTTTTACGTTAGTCGTGTTTTGACAGCAAAACAGTAAACATGCCAAAGTGTGTCGTGAAAAAGTGTAGAAATAATACTAGAACAACGCAAAAAAAGATGGTGTGACCTACTACTGGTAAGTTGATTTTATTTATAAAAGATAACAAGCGAAAACGTGTAAAAAATAGAAAAAAACACTGAAATTTCAATAAATGTTGTAAATTATTAACGAGTATGGCTGTGCTATTCCTATTCTTTTCTTTCATGCACGCCAGAAAGAGACAGGCGACAGGACGCGACAAGAACATAGTCAGAAAACAAAAACGTGGAGTCGCTTTTTGTTCAAAACTTTGAAGTATAATAGTCATTATTTTTATTTTACTGACCAAGTGGAGGGTAATATTTTTCGAGTGTGGGTGATGTTTTTCGGGTGTATGTATAATTCATGTAATTATGCATGTGTTATGTATGAAGATCAGTTTCATTATTACCGCGCCTGTAGCCAAGACGGCTTGATGAATTTCTGATTGCGAAGTGTCGTGTGGTTAGATTAGTTTTGATCCCAAAATTGATGAAGGGTACATTTTTACCAGACTATAATATCCAATTCTATAGTCAGGTTCTAATTTTTTTTTTCAATTGGTTAGATTGTTATTTCACGGTTATTAATTGCAACATTTCTTTACAACCTATATAAAGACTGCTTATTTTAGCATTCCTGTAAACGAGATTAAGAGAGAAACAAGAGAAAGATCCGAAGAATTTTACAAACCAAATGAGTCGAGCGTCATTTGCTCGGATCACTTCCTTGAATCTTATATTTATTTCACTGCTAAAGGATTTAAGCATTTAAAAAAGACAGCTGTTCCGCATATAGAGGTTATTATTAGATACAGTTCAAGTTCATATTTTATTTTTTCAAATGTAATATGTATTCCTGCAATTAAATTAATATTTTTTCAGTTTGGCGTTGATTCTGGACCGAGCCAATCAAGGAAGAGAGGTATGGAAGAGACATGTGATGTACCTGTAAGTTTTTAAAATGAAAATTATTCAAATACTACCTGGCATCATCTTTTCACTATAAAACTTATTTTTTTCAGGGGCTGACTGCTGCGCATTGTAATTTATATTGCGCCACTGATGGAGTTAAACGTTTAAAAAAGACAACTGTTCCGTTCATAGAGCTTAGTAGTAGAATTGTCCCAATCGCAAAAAAGAAATATTAGCATGCAGCATATCAGCCGCAATAAAATCGGTCAAACCGCTCAAAAGTTATGTGTGTGTGTGTAAGGTTTACATACTTACACACACACATACACACACACACACACACACACACATACAGACATAGTGACACCATTGCGGGGGTAGTCAGGGATGCTTCCTGTGACCTCAGAACTTCTGAGACAGAACTGATGAGAATTTGATTTTTGCAAAACGGGGTAAAACTAATAACTTTTTTGAAAATCTTAGATTTTCTTAGCGGGAAGTTAAAAATAATAAAATAAAATAATCTATTCCAGTGCACTTGATTATTTTAACTAAACAAAAATATTGCAATAAAATAATTTGACTTACTTTCCTACGCATACATACATACAAACCTACATTAATTTTTAATAACAGCTGACTAACGACTAACCTGGTCAAACATACATACATAGGGTTAGAGATTATTTTGCCGTAGTCTTGTGAGAATGTTTGTACGAACACACAAAGAGACTAGCGCCATCTAGTGTCAACCAATGAGGTTTCATTGGTTGACACTAGATGGCGCTAGTCTTTGTATGAACAAAGACAACGTGAAACCCCCTACTCAATACTAGATGGCGCTACTGTGCGAACTTTCCCGAAAAATCCAACACGGTTACGCGAGTCGGAAACTTTCTGGAATAGTCTGGGACTGATTCGGCCCAATAAATAGCAGGAATACGAGCGAGTTCAGTTCAGTTTCGAGCTACCTTCGGGCGATTTCGAAGTGAAAACTAGTGATCAAGAGTGATACCAGTGAATGAAACCCACGACTTGGCTACGACATAGGACATCGTTAGTGCTTGGACTTAGTGCTTTGTGTTGGACCTAGTGCTAGTGAATAAAGTCTTTAAAAGAGTCAGCAGGTCTTTCTCTCCAAATCCTTCGAACACTAACACGTAACATTATTTTATTCATTGAAGTATATGATTTAAATATTCTTTTAAATCAAAGTTTTTTCTACCTAGCCCAGTATAAAGAATGAAAGCGTAACCCAGAGCTGTAATTCAACTACGAAATCATATCCCTTCCATTTGACTTTACCGTAGTCGGATAAGAATTTAGCCTACGTCATCCGGACCATAATAAAAAAATTTATGGGTAGAACATAATTATGTTCATACAAACCAACACACATACATACCTAAATATATACATAGACTGCTAAAAGTACCATAAACCTTTTGGCGTAGTCGGATACAAAAAAATATTTCCAAAAGAAAAATCAAAAAAATTATAGTCCGTTGTTACTCCACTACTATCTTTGTTCCAATCACTTTCTAAAATCAGCATATGTAGCTTCGACTACATAATTGTTTTACATTACTGCTTAGCAACCGCGGACATTTTAAAGGACACGAACATCAGCGGCAATGTATGCACAGAGCAGTCGAAGCACAATATGGTGAAATAAAAAACGCGTGCCATGCTTACGCTTAGTTTTTATATGGCGTGACTTGTCCATGTGTATTAGAAGGTCATTGTATACCAAAGTCAAAATATTTTATTCAAAGTTGGTATTTTTATACACTTTTTGAATAGTGGTTTACATGATGCCTACCACCAGTTCGGGAAATAGCCCGGCGGGAAGAACTGGCGTAAGAAATTCGCACGGGGCCATCTTTTAGCAAAAAGATGGTAAATTGCAGGTATTTGAGGCAACCTAGCAACTTGTCCTATACCTTCTCTCTACTCTTATTATACCAAAATTACGTTTGATTCTGACTGGAAAGAGTGCAGGTTCGAATCCCAGGTTGTGGCGTGTACCAATGAGACTTTTTCAAATCTCAAGTACATTTTCCACGTTCTAATGACGAAGAAAAACGTGAGGAAACTCGCGCATGGTTGGCCCCAGACGTATTAACCAGTCATTCCTCTGGATTAGGCTGAATATGTTCTGAGAATGCCGTATGTGCTTGGGCAACCATACGACATTTAAAAACTGACTGTCCCAGGCACTACAGTATTTCAAGAGTGGTTTCTTCGCTCGGACAGTCCTACTATATATTCTAATAAATATGAAAGTTTGTGAGGATGGATGGATGGATGTTTGTTACTGTTTCATGCAAAAACTACTGAACGGATTCTGATGAAATTTGGTATGGTAGTAGTTTAGGCTGTTATTAAAACATAGGCTACTTTGTCTCCCGAAAAATTCCTATTTGATACTTTATTTACACGAGAGGAGCTGCGAGCATAAGCTAGTAACTGTATAAATCATCCAAAAACTGATGAAAAGCCTAAGTTTTATACCCCAACACGGAACCGCAGACCTGGCTGGTGAGCAGCGAGGCTAGGTCAACCCCTAAATCTATACTAATATAAAAGAGGAAAAGTTTGTATATTTGTTTTCATTGAATAGGCTCCGAAGGTACTGGACCGATTTTGATGAATGACTTTTTATTGCAGCAAACGGTATTGCATTGGCTATTGTACGGTTCCACGAGATTTCCTTTTGTCATGCACGAAGTCGCGTGCAACATCTAGTATAAAATATATTTGAAGCAATCTACCATCTAGCGGTATAATAAGAGATATTTATTTCAGATTAAAATTATTTATTTCAGTTTAAAAATCCATAGTGTGTTAGTAAGAGTTGTCGGTAAAATCAATTACAGATATTTTGGGCATATGATCTACTCGTATAATTGCTTATGTGAATACGTTTAAGCAGAAAAATAATTATTTTCATACTAGATTTTTTTTATATGGGCAAGTTAGCGATTTGCGGAGAGTCACCCATACATGAGATGATTTTTTACTTTGAGTACGACAATTATTTTTTTGCCTAAACGTCTTTACATAAGCAGTAGATAGTGTCCGAAATATCCGTAATTGATTTTCGGAGTCATTACATAAGACAAGTTGCCAGCTTGTTTCAAATTTCTACTCCAAAATTGGTACCAGCTCGGATTGTATTGTACTCGTATTTACCGTGTCGTATTCTCAGAATTGATTCGTATAGAAGCCAGTGGCTGTCACAATTTGTGTTTAATATCAATACCGACTCCATTCTGAATATTCAACATGACGTGCACACAAAGCTAGCAACAATAATTCAACATTCAAAACGTTACAAATGCCCATACAATGAAACGTTGAATACGCTATGCCGATCTTGATTTGATGGTAGGTCATAGATATATAATATTAAAAAGAGATAGATATGTTATAAACGCGTAAAAATGAAGACTCGAATTGGCCCGAGTCGGGCCAATTTTGATTAGAGTGCTCCGCGAGTAATAGCGTGTTTTGTGTTACTATGCGACGTTGACACATTGACACGCGTCCCATGTCAGTGTGTGTCGTGGCACAGAAATATTGTCAGTTTTGTAAGGATATAACGTATCTATGTAATAATTAATCAAAGTGGTAGGCACTATAATTATTATCGGTATTAATAATAATATCTATGGACGCTTCCATCCACATCACGTCAATCTGGTCTCATGATAAGTTCTCGAAGAACTTGTGTTACGGGTACCAGACAAGGCAAATATAATTAATACTTTACATATATTCAAGATTGTTTTTAATAAAATAATACACATATCATATAAGAGGAAGCTGGGACTACGAAGATTTGATCTGTAGCCTAAGCCTTCCTCTAAAGGCTACAAATATCTTGAGGCCACCGCCTCTGCCTCCTACTAAAAGTCGGCTACAGATTTGTTCTGTGGTCTCAGCCTCCCCTAAGATGGACTGGCTTCCTATAAAGTAGAATTTTATCAGTAAAAATCAATAAAAATAATTAAAATGATGGAATTAGACAATGATAATTTTGCAGAAAATATTTTCAGAGAGACTTTAAAATAACTAAATAACTAACTCCCCCCGCACCGATTTCGGTGACGGTGGCTGGTTTCATTGAAACTAGGCCAATTACGCAGGAATCATTCATAATGCCCAAGTGTGTGCGCAGTGCACAAGAGCACTCTCCCTTCCTTTACCCTCATAACCCAGTGGGACGGACGGATAACCGGACACTACTGGCGAGAGATCAGGCGCAGGTCCAGCTTTTTACATGCCCATCCGCATGGATCATTTTTATTGTCAGACAATCAGGTGATCAGCCTGCAATGTCCTAACGAAACTTGGAAACAACATTTTTTTGTAGTTCCAATGCGAGAATGGAGCCCACGACCTCCGAGTCGAGAGCCAAGCTCTAACCACTTGACCACGGAGGCTGGTACTGACTTTATAATAATACTAAATCATTTAGGTTTTTCCAATTACACATACACACATTGCAATACTTGTGTTCCTACCTGGTAATTTATTTTAAAGATTCAAAACACATAATTTGTACTTTATATAACCCCTAATATCTATGTATTACCGTACAACCTATTCATTAGTTAGCGTTAATTCTGCGGTTACAGATCCGTGTGTTTACGTATATTTTAACTGAATAATACAAGCGTAGTTAATACGTTCATGTTATTTAACTGTGGTTAACGTACAAGTATTATGCCGCAGTCTAAATAACTAATGTTATTATACGACGGTTAAATTATTATGTTACTTTGAACTGTAAACTCACACATTACCTACGTAATAGGGGATCGGACTACATCTGAAATATTTAGTTTCATTAATATATTCAGAAATATTGAGGCATTACTACTTGGTAAAAAATATATTATTTTATGTGTAGTTTACTAATTAAATACATTTGAAAAGTACCAAAAAGATTTTTTTTTTTGCGAAATTAGTAAACAAAACCTACATCATTAGTTTACTCACATCATATACAAAATATTCATTATGGTAAGTATGAACTTAAACGCACAAATATGGGAGATATTTACAAATATATTCCGGCGGCCATATACTTCATATTATACTACTTCATTTATGAAATACAAATGACGTCACTTGTAGGTTATAGTATACTATAACCTACAAGTGACGTCATTTGTAAGTCGACTTTAGTATGGAGCGTTTTTAGGAGACTCGCGAAATTTTTTATACAAATCGCTGTACCTTTGAAAATATTGACTTTTGATACACGGTTTCTTCTGAGAAGTTACTCATATTTAAGAGTACTATTCATTTATGCAATAAAAAAAATTAGTGCGATTGCCTATTAAGTATGTATGCCTTTTTAGGGTTTCGTACCTATAGAGTGTAAACGGGACCCTATTATTAAGGCTCCGCTGTCTGTCTGTCTGTCTGTCTATCTGGCTATATCTCATGAATCGTGATAGCTAGACAGTTGAAATGTTCACAGCTTCTGTTGCCGCTATAACAACAACTACTAAAATAGGTAACAATAAATTAAATATTTTAAGTGCGGCTTATTTCAAACGCACTTGGCTAGTTTTTATTTTTGTCCCTTTTAGTTGCTTTGAGGAAATCGTTTTTCAGGTTCCGTAATACTCAAGGAACTCTTATAGTTTCGCTCTGTCCATCCGTCTGTCTATCTGTCTGTTTGTCTGTTTCTCCGCGGTTTTAGCTTCTGTAATTATGAATATAAATGGATGAAATTTGGTGTAGTTATAGAATGTGTATAGATCTCGGTTTTGGCATTATAAAATATTAATAATTGTATATTTTAGAAGTGGCTCATCATACACGTGGGAATGAAATATATTTTTTCATTCTACGTTCCCCATCGTATGGGGTATCATTGAATATATATTTTAAAGTAAAGGCAAGGTTTCATTCATGACTTTTTTAAAAAGTCTTCCATTTTTTAGTAATAATTGGCCTCCAATGTGGTTTATAAGTTGGTTCGTATTTCTAAACTGTAGGAAATAGAAACTTGTTAGTTTCCATGCCGATAGATCGTGCTAAAAACTTTTTAGAAAAATTATTTTGAGCGTAATCGGACAGTAAATAATCTTTGAAATAATTTAAAAAGAACCTATTGCGCGTTGATATTTAGACAATCCTGAACTCTTGACGACATGCTTTTGGTTAGGTTTTTGTATTCGCATTGAACTCACAGATCTTTAAGTTAGATTTTGTGTAAATAATAAATTATTCGGGCATATTAACGTAACTATCAAATATATTTCTCATATTCTGTGCCCTCAAATATTTGGTCAGAAGCATGATTTTCCACGACTGATATTCGCGTAGAGAAGCATGAGTAAAGAATGCAATTTAAATTAAAAAAAAATATGGATATTCGTCTCGCTGATACTGTATAATAAAGTTACGTCGGAGAAATTATTTATTATTCTGATTTTTTATTACATAGAACAATATTCGAGTAAAATTATTCTGATTTATTGTAATATTGAGATTACTTATCGAGATACAATAATATTCGAGTAAACATAAGAAATCAATATACCAATCGTAATTCGGTTAACAATAACACATCCCAAGTAACATGATAAATCAACATTCCAGGTACTACACGGCGAAGGCTCGGAGGACTGGACCCTCCAAATCAAGTTTGTCCAGAAGAGGGACAACGGAACCTACGAATGCCAGGTAATTAGATTCCCAGAAAACTTTCCGGAATTCCAGAATTAGCGGAATTCGATTTGGATAGTATAGGATTTAGGTCGTAATGGTAAACAACTCTGTATTACTAATTTTTTATACTTGTTCGGTACCTACGGAAATTGTAGGGATATAATAATAATTAGTGAACCGCTAGTAAGAAGTAACCATAGACTAATGATTGGTCTCGCTTGGCGCTGATGAATGATGAATGATTTATCTATGGAAGTAACTAGATTTTTTTCTTTCTCTAGATGGATGATCAAAAATAATGAAGTATAGGTATATTATTGAGATTATTGACATTAGAGACATTATTGGTTTTCTTTTTTTTTTTATAATTTTAAAGGTCATCTCACACCGAGACGTGACGCATTGCCTTTTTAAGATAGCGATTCAAAATTGAACTTTAGTCACTATACAAAATAAACACGTTTCATATGACATCAGTCATACTCTCTCTCGCCAAAGCTATCGAAGGGAATTTCTGTAAGCCATCTCTTCCATCCCTACACGTAGGAAATGGCTCGTTGGCCCATGACGCAAAAGAGAAAGCTGAACTTCTTGGCAAGCTCTTTGCGTCCAACTCGACCCTGGATGACGGGGGACAGGAACCGCCGACTATACCGCGATGCAAGAGCATCATGTCGGATATTCGGTTCCATCAGCGCTCAGTGCGAGTTGCTCTCCGTTCCCTTGATACCCAAAAGTCGAGTGGGCCTGACGGAATCCCTCCTATAGTGTTGAAAGTGTGTGCTCCAGAGTTGGCACCGGTCTTAACGCGTCTTTTTCGGCTCTCCTACTCTTATGGCACAGTCCCAGCATCTTGGAAGACAGCTTTGGTGCACCCGATCCCTAAAAAAGGCGATCGCTCCAATCCTTCCAACTACAGACCAATCGCTATAACCTCTCTCTTCTCGAAGATAATGGAGTCCATTATTAACAGACAGCTCCTTCGATACTTAGACGTTCAGCACTTGCTAAGCGACAAACAGTACGGGTTCCGTAAAGGTCGCTCGGCTGGTGATCTGCTGACGTACCTAACTCATCGTAGGGCACAGGCGATCGAGTCTAAGGGAGATGCATTGGCTGTAAGTTTGGATATAGCGAAAGCCTTTGATCGGGTTTGGCACAAAGCGCTTCTTTCGAAGCTTCCTTCCCATGGGCTCCCCGAGAAATTATGCAAGTGGGTCACGAGTTTCTTAGCAGACAGAAGCATAAGGGTCGTAGTCGACGGTGAATGCTGTGTGCTATCACCTACCCTGTTCATACTGCATATCAATGATATGTTACAAACCAATGGCATTCATTGCTATGCAGATGATAGCACGGGTGATGCCTTATATACCGGCCACGCGAACATCTCTCGGCAAAATGTCATTGAGAGTCGAAACAAACTTGTCTCTCAAATTGAAAATTCATTAGAGAAGGTCTCTGAATGGGGTAGACTTTTTTTTTTCCGGGTGGGAAAATGCTTTACGCATACCACCCAGGCGCAGGGGGCACCCAAGTGGTGATGTGGGACTCATGGTATACCCACTAAAAACCCCCCCATCTTCCTACTCGCCGCCCTCTGACGGGGCCACGGGAACGATACACACATCCGCGACCCCGCCGGCGGCAGCCATCGCGAAAGCGTAAAGGCCCTCCACGATAGGCGCACCAGATGGTAAGGTGCGCCTCCCTCCTCGGCCTCCACCAGTGCTGTAGCAGACTCCCCCTGAGTCTGCTACTAGGAGGCCATGGGTACCAGATAAACTGGTACCCGGTGGCAGATCAGGTCTGTGGTTCCGCCACCGACCACACCTCGGTCGCAGAGGATAGGGCAAGCGGCGCACCGCAATACCGACATGCCTCTTCCTCTGCGGCCCCACCAACGCCGTTTCGACGGAACGGCCCCGCCAGCTCGCAGGGGGTAGGGAGAGTGGCGTACCGTAATACCATCATGCCTCTCCCCCTGCGATCCCTCCACGGCCGCAGAAGATAGGGAGAACGGCGCACCGTAATACCGGCACTCCTCTTCTTCTGCGGTCCCACCTCCACGCACGTCCTCTGCGGGCATGTTCAGCCCGCTGGGAGCGCCCTCCTCGGGCCAGCCGGCGGCAAACAGGCCGGTCCCGGTTGCCTCTTAGCTTCGCCACCACTTGCGCGTTCACCGCTAAAAAGTTACTAATGGTCGTATGTCCTCGTTTTGAAAGCATACCCATAACTGTCTCCTTCAACATTGGAATACTTGGTGTTAACATATCGAGCGAGGTCCAGTTCCGATATCATCTGCTGCAACTTTTTGCAGGACTTATACCTGCTGCAACTTTTCGCCACCGTTCCATGCGACAAAATATTTATCATCCTCATCACCTTGATGAGTGGCAGTCCTCCACTGTGCGCTTTACCCGAAGCTTTCTGCCGCGCACTGTAAAACTCTGGAATGAACTGTCGCCAGCAGTATTTCCGGACCACTACGACCTGCAAACCTTCAAGAAGGGAGCGTATTCCCTCCTAAAAGGCCGGCAACGCACTTGCAACTTCTCTGATGTTGCGGGTGTCCTTGGGCGACGGTAATCGCTTTCCATCAGGTGATCCGTTTGCTCGTTTGCCCCCTTGTTTTCTAAAAAAAAAAAACACTGCACATGCGCTGTGCAACAATATTAATAATAATAACTCCCACACCGATTTCGGTGACGGTGGCCGGTTTCATTGAAACCAGACCAGTTACGCAGGAGTAATTTTATATTGCCCAAGTGTGTGCGCAGTACACAAGAGCACTCTCTCTTCCTTTAGTCTCGTAATCCAGTGGGACGGATAACCGTCACGACTGACGAGAGATCAGGCGCAGGTCCGACTTTTTATATGCCCATCCGACGCATGAATCATCTTTCTTGTTAGACAATCAGGTGATCAGCCTGCATTGTCCTAGCCAAACTTGGATACAAAAATTTTTGTTGTTGCAATGCGGGAATCGAACCCACGACCTCCGTATCGTGCCAATCCTCGAACCACTAGACCACGGAGGCTGTTAATATTACGTTGGACTTATCGTCAGAAAATTCCTAAATTATTCGTTAGGTGCGCCATACGATATGCGAGTATCTGTATACTCGTAATATCGATTGAAAAGAATCTCCAAGGGCGGCTAAGGTTAGAAAATATTGTATTCAGAACTGAAACATAATGTGTATGAATATAACATGAAGGGTTATCTTGCGTGGAACTTGCTGAGAGCGACCATGAATATTAAAAGCGGTATGCTAATTGTACAATGTAGATCCACATTTTGTACATTTTATTTCCTAGCGCACATTTTGTTTCCTAGCGTACATTTTATTTTGTACGTCTTATTTACACAATTTATCTGTTAAATTGCGGTTGGCGTTTGTATTTGCTTTAATTATTGTGATTTTAAACGTATGTGGTTTAAGATTTGAATTAGAATTTAAAATGTTGTCTACGTATACTTTAATCTACATATAATTTTTTGTTTTTTTAAATAGTATCATCATGATACAGCTGAATGCTTAATTCTGCTAATTAAATCCTACAATAATTCTGTAACGAGTCTTGAGATGTTAAATCTGCGAAATAGAATTATCCTTAACTGGAAACCATATTTATTGGTCTAAACCGCAAAAATCAGTTTATGATATTACAAGCTAAATGACGATTTAGCGCGAATTAGTGAGTGGTCTGAGTCTAATGCTCTGGTACTCAATCCTGACAAGACTAAGTACATGGTGCTGGGTAGTAGAAATCAAATTAATAAAATTATTTCTATTTCGCCTTTAATACACACTAGCGACCCGCCCCAGCTTCGCACGGGTACAATAATGATACTAATACTACAGAATGTCTTTAAAGCTTAAACCTCTAACAAAACGGGCGAAATCTAGTCAAAACAAACAGAAACAAATTAATATAGGTACCTACTAAAACCAATGAAATAAGTAGGTGGGTATACTTTTATCGCATGAAATACCATAGATAGATCTAAACCCACCCGCACGCGCATTTCGCAACGGGCCGTGCAGCAGAAATCGTAATATTTTAATTTCGCCATAACTTCAAAACCAAACGTCCAATTTCAATCATTCAAAGACCAAATATTATCTACATTGTCTACGCCTGTCTTATCTATGACAGGCGAAGAAGGAGTAGTCTGCCGGCTGCCGGCAGACGGCCATTATTATATTACCAACTACGTTCACAAGGTTAGCAATCTTTTATTTTAAGTAAATACGGCAAGTAATTAACTAAATATTCAATAAATGTGCATTACGGCGTGGACAATAAGTGGCGACCGAGACAGATAATCGAATCCTTCGTGAATTGGCGTGCGTTGAAAATGTGTCGTAAGTACATAGACGCGGGCCGGTCTTAAA
Organism: Glaucopsyche alexis; assembly: GCA_905404095.1. Lineage (NCBI taxonomy): Eukaryota > Metazoa > Arthropoda > Insecta > Lepidoptera > Lycaenidae > Glaucopsyche > Glaucopsyche alexis. The sequence goes on from FR990057.1 coordinate 4,621,628, forward strand.
ACAAAGGTATGCATATTTTGCCTTTTCCCAAGTAATTGCCGTACCTATTTCCCATTCCAATCCTATCTGTATTGTTCATTCCGTGGTGCATAACATATAATTTGTGAATTTCAAATACAAAGTCGACGCCTTGTACTGTCGGCGCCATATTTTTTTCCCAAAGGTATCTAATTTAGTCGCACCTAACATATTATTTTAACATACACATTGGAATTGTAACATTATTCTGTATTTTGTGTTGTTATATCATAAAATTTCCCTTTTCCAAAGTCGACTTTAACATAATTCGTACTCTTAAAAAGAAATTTCAACTTTACGAGGCGGACATCGCCATATTGAAATTATAGGTTATCATTATTTGTGAAATTTCTTTACGTATAATTTAATCGCATTATACCCCAATTCTTTAAGCTATTGCTTTATTGTTATTTCATAGCCTTTGTGCCGAATATTTCAGCGCCCGGTGGGGTCGCCGATCACAAATCGTTTCGCCGCCGGCCGGCGTGCGTTGGAGCGGCGCGGGCGCCCTCGGCCTCCGCTAGCAATAATCGCGACGGGCGAGTGTGCCTCGCGCCGGCACGCAGTGGTGTGAGTCGATTGCGGCTGGATCGAAAACGGTCAGACCTTTCATTTTATAAAAAGTTTGTCGTGAATTTGCAATGTCTGAAAGTGAATCGAAAACAAGATCTAAAAGTCCTATGATGGCTTTAAACGTACAACATTCGGATTCTAGTGGTGAACAAGTAAAAATCTTAACTAAGAAACGTGGAATTGTTCGAGCTAGGTTAACTAATTTTAAAAATTACGTACAAGTTTTTAACACCTCAACTACTTATTCAAATTTACAAATAAAGGAATTGAGTTTGAGATTAGCTCAAGTTCAGGAATTATTTTCAAACTTCGATATAATACAAACCGAAATAGAGGAGCTTTCAGATAATTTTGAGGAACAAATAAATCAGCGTGAAATTACCGAGAAGGAATTTGTTACTCAAATAGCTTATGCACAGTTAATAATTGACACATTTTCAGCAAACGATAAAAATTCTGAACATGGGTCTGAGAAGTCGCATCAGTCTAATTGTTGTCATGTGAGTGGTGGAAGTATGCCAGTACGGCTACCGACTATTAATCTACCTACCTTTGATGGTAATTATACAAAGTGGTTAGAGTTCCGTGACTCGTTCAAGTCATTAATACATGAGAATGATGCGATTTCACCGATTAACAAATTTCATTATTTAAGGCATTCGTTACAAGGAAGCGCCTCTGTAACTATTAAATCTATAGATTTTTCCGCTAATAATTATGAACTTGCGTGGCTACATTTATGTGAAAGATACAACAATAAAAACATTTTAGTAAATAATCATTTGAAGGCGATTGTAAATTTAAACCCAATTCAGAAGGAATCATTTAGTGCCCTTGGGTATTTAGGTGATCAAGTTTTTAAAAATTTAAGTGCGCTAAATAGTCTTGATATTTCCACGACGGGGTGGGACCCTTTAGTTTTATTCTTAGTCTCAGCCAAATTAGATCCCGTAAGCAGTGTCAAGTGGGAAGACTATAAAGGACATATTTCACAAATGGCCACACTTAAAGATTTAAAACATTTATTCAAAATAGAGCGAATACATTAGAAAGTAGAGGTACAACCAATAATTATTATGACAATAAAATTAATAATATTAAACCTAATAATAACAATAAAGGCAATGGCAATTTTAATAAAAACATAAAATCATTTCTCGTTTCGGAGGTTTCCAAAAAGGGTTCTTGTCTTGTTTGTAATAAATTAAACCATTTTGTCCATCAATGTCACAAGTTCAAAACAATGAGTGTAGACGATAGAATTTCGGTAGTTTCAAAACTTCATTTATGTATCAACTGCTTACGTTTTGGTCACGCGGTAGCAGAATGCCCCTTGAAAGGTCGATGCCGCATCTGTCAAGAAAAACATAATACATATTTACATAAAAACAAAAATACAGTTAACAATAGGGTTGTTGAGAACACCACATTAACTTGTATTAATCCAGTAAGTCTACCAGCGACATCACCAGGCCAAGTCATACTGTGTACAGCTCGAGTCAAAATTATTAACAAAGAAACCAATCGCACTTATCTTGCTCGCGCGCTGTTAGACACGGGAAGCCAGGTGTCTTTTATCACTGGTGACCTAAAACGAAAATTAGGAGTAGTTTCAAAAGAAATTAGTAGTTTCAATATTTCTGGAATAAGTAATATTACATGTCCAGTGTCTGAAAGATGTAGTATTTTAGTAAAGTCATGTGTAAGACCTTTCAGTATAAACATTAATTGTTTAATTATACCTAAGATAACGGGTACTATTCCAAAAACCAAAGTCGACATTCAAAATTTAAATCTACCTGGTAATCTAGAACTTGCTGACCCTTCATTTCATGAACCCTCCGAAATAGATATTTTGTTAGGTGCAGACATATTCTTTGACATTCTTTGTCCCAATAAAATTAAATTAGGTCCAAATAAACCTATTCTTCAAGAAACTAAATTAGGATGGATAGTAGCTGGCCCAACTGTTCAAGATAATAATAATTCTGTCCCATCCATCCTTTTAACAACTGGCTCTGCTAACCAGCCAAAGGCAAACGGTAATGTTTGTTCTCCGCTATCGCTTCAAGATACGGATGCCTATTATTTGATGTCACTTCAAGACATCAGCCTATCCAATGAAGTATCACTTCAAGATACTTCTGGCTCCAATTCTTTGATGTCACTTCAAGACATCAACCTATCCCATGAAGTATCACTTCAAGATACTTCTGACTCCAATTCTTTGATGTCACTTCAAGACATCAACCTATCCCATGAAGTATCACTTCAAGATACTTCTGACTCCAATTCTTTGATGTCACTTCAAGACATCAACCTATCCCATGAAGTATCACTTCAAGATACTTCTAGGTCTAATTCTTTGGTGTCACTTCAAGACATCAGCCTATCCAATGAAGTATCACTTCAAGATATTTCTAAGTCCAATTCTTTGATGTCACTTCAAGACATCAGCCTATCCAATGAAGTATCACTTCAAGATATTTCTAAGTCCAATTATTTGATGTCACTTCAAGACATCAGCCTATCCAATGAAGTATCACTTCAAGATACTTCTGGCTCCAATTCTTTGATGTCACTTCAAGACATCAACCTATCCCATGAAGTATCACTTCAAGATACTTCTGACTCCAATTCTTTGATGTCACTTCAAGACATCAACCTATCCCATGAAGTATCACTTCAAGATACTTCTAGGTCTAATTCTTTGGTGTCACTTCAAGACATCAGCCTATCCAATGAAGTATCACTTCAAGATATTTCTAAGTCCAATTCTTTGATGTCACTTCAAGACATCAGCCTATCCAATGAAGTATCACTTCAAGATATTTCTAAGTCCAATTCTTTGATGTCACTTCAAGACATCAGCCTATCCAATGAAGTATCACTTCAAGATATTTCTAAGTCCAATTATTTGATGTCACTTCAAGACATCAGCCTATCCAATGAAGTATCACTTCAAGATACTTCTGGCTCCAATTCTTTGATGTCACTTCAAGACATCAACCTATCCCATGAAGTATCACTTCAAGATACTTCTGACTCCAATTCTTTGATGTCACTTCAAGACATCAACCTATCCCATGAAGTATCACTTCAAGATACTTCTAGGTCTAATTCTTTGGTGTCACTTCAAGACATCAGCCTATCCAATGAAGTAACACTTCAAGATATTTCTAAGTGCAATTCTTTGATGTCACTTCAAGACATCAGCCTATCCAATGAAGTATCACTTCAAGATATTTCTAAGTCCAATTCTTTGATGTCACTTCAAGACATCAACCTATCTCATGAAGTATCACTTCAAGATACTTCTAGGTCCAATTCTTTGATGTCACTTCAAGACATCAGCCTATCCAATGAAGTATCACTTCAAGATATTTCTAAGTCCAATTATTTGATGTCACTTCAAGACATCAGCCTATCCAATGAAGTATCACTTCAAGATACTTCTGACTCCAATTCTTTGATGTCACTTCAAGACATCAACCTATCCCATGAAGTATCACTTCAAGATACTTCTAGGTCTAATTCTTTGGTGTCACTTCAAGACATCAGCCTATCCAATGAAGTATCACTTCAAGATATTTCTAAGTCCAATTCTTTGATGTCACTTCAAGACATCAGCCTATCCAATGAAGTATCACTTCAAGATATTTCTAAGTCCAATTCTTTGATGTCACTTCAAGACATCAACCTATCTCATGAAGTATCACTTCAAGATACTTCTAGGTCCAATTCTTTGATGTCACTTCAAGACATCAGCCTATCCAATGAAGTATCACTTCAAGATACTTCTGACTCCAATTCTTTGATGTCACTTCAAGACATTAACCAATCCCATGAGGTACCACTTTTAGATACTTCTGGGTCTAATTCACTTTGTCCTGAAGTGTCACGTGAAGATGCTTCTAGGTTCCCCAATGTCCCACTTTGTCCTGAAGTGTCATGTGAAGACGCTTCTAGGTCCCCCAATTTCCCACTTTGTCCTGAAGTGTCATGTGAAGACGCTTCTAAGTCCCCCAATTTCACACTTTGTCCTGAAGTGTCATGTGAAGACGCTTCTAGGTCCCCCAATTTCACACTTTGTCCTGAAGTGTCATGTGAAGACGCTTCTAGGTCCCCCAATTTCTCACTTTGTCCTGAAGTGTCATGTGAAGATGCTTCTAGGTCCCCCAATTTTACACTTTGTCCTAAAGTGTCATGTGAAGATGCTTCTAGATCCCCACTTTCCCCTGAAGTGTCATGTGAAGATGCTTTTAGGTTCCCCAATTATACACTTTTCCCTGAAATGTCACATGAAGATAATTCTAGGTTCCCCCATTTTAAACTTTCCCCTGAATTATCACTACAAGATAATTCCGGGTCTAACCCTTTGATATCACTAGGACAGGTTTTGAGTGATATCAGTCCTGACTCTGAGGTGTCATTTCAAGATACTTCCGGGTCTCCTTCCATATCACGTAAAGATATAGTTGCGTGTTCTCGGGTATCACTTCAAGATACCTCCGAGTCCTTAGCGATATCACTTAGAGATGTCAAACCTTATTCCGAAGTATCACTTTTAGATACTTCTGGGTACACTCCTTTGAATTTCTACTCCGAAGTATCACTTCAAGATACTTCTGGGTCTATTCCTTTAAAACGTTACTCTGAAGTATCACTTCAGGTTACTTCTGAGTCTAACCCTTTTTTAATCTTGGATCTAAGGTATCACGCCGCTCGGTATCCAAGCTCGAGCTCTTTTCCAATTAATTTCAAGTTGCTAGTTCTTCTCTGTTTTAATTAAATTTGGTCCCTTATCATTATGACAACCTCTGCCAATTGAATTGCGATCATGATCTTAATATTAATATTGCTCGCACATTCTCAAATTCTTAAATCTTTATTTATAATTATATTTAACACATTATAATTTCCTTCATTAGTTGATATATATTTTTTGGAATATTTTCTATATCAGTTGGTGTAACATTATAGGCACCAACGTATTCGCATAATATGGTTGTTGAAGCACAGATTTGTGTTTCATCAGAGGACATCGTTGTGTCACTCTGACTTGTTTCTGCACATCGGTGGCAGAGTTTTAGCTTGTTCTAATTTAAGAAAAAACGTGGTCTGTTGTCATTTGCGTGGCCAGACCTTACAACCTAAAATGGGAGATTTACCTTTAGTAAGAACTTGTCCAGATTTTCCTTTTAATCAATGTAGTGTCCATTTGCTGGGCCCTTTATGATTTCTTCTAAAAGGGACGTCGTAACCATTTAACCAAGGTATATTTATGCGTGTTTGTATGCTTTGTAACCTAATCCATTCATTTAGAAGTCGTTAGCGACCTCAGCACTGATGCCTTCCTTTCATGCCTACGCAGGTTCGTATCTAGACGCGGAAAACCGGAAGTAATATATTGCGACAGTGGGAAAAAACTTCGTAGGCCCGAAATACGATTTAGGTAAAGTTATGCGATCCAGTCGACATTCGATTCACACGTATGCAACCAACGAAGGCGTAAAATTTATGTTTTCATCCCCTTATGCCCCTCACTTTGGTGGGATTTGGGAATCAGGCGTTCGTTGCGCCAAATATCACTTAAAACGTATAGCAGGAAAGCTTCTTTAACTTTGAGAAGTTAACCACTTTTTGCACAGATAGAGATAATCCTCAAATACCGACCTATATCTGCTTTATCGTCAGATCCTACTGACCTTAATCCTTTGACTCCTGGGCATTTTAAATTGGCCGCCCGTTGATGTCTGTACCGACACCGCCTACCACGGCCTCGAGAACCAAATGGGCAAAGGATTGATCGTCCGCTCAAGTGGGAGTTCTGGTGCTGTTGAAGGAAGAAAATATGCCTCCCTTACATTGGATGTGCGTCATTCCTGCGTCAGCAGCAGAAGTGTTGGAGCCCAGTCTCCAACGGCCCCCCAGGATGTCTACGCCTGTCTTATCTATGACAGGCGAAGAAGGAGTAGTCTGCCGGCTGCCGGCAGACGGCCATTATTATATTACCAACTACGTTCACAAGGTTAGCAATCTTTTATTTTAAGTAAATACGGCAAGTAATTAACTAAATATTCAATAAATGTGCATTACGGCGTGGACAACATAAACTGTACTTAGTGATGAAATAATTTATTTTGATAAGGATTAATGGCATGAGTAAAATAAACGCGTTTAAATGTAGTCCAAAAAAATTCAAGATTTCTAAATAAAAAAATGGTTGTTGTGCCTTACTCGACATAGATAGGTATAGTGTGTCGCGGACTTTTTTGTAGATATTTATAAGATCTATAATTAATTAGAACATTTTATGGTTCTATCTTTTATAGTTTAGGCAGCGTACGCAAAATAAGTAACTTTTCTGGTTGATTTTTTACACCTTGTGTCCGAAAAACCCAAATATTTTACGGAACCCTATTTTTTCCAAAATAAAATTTAGCCTATGTTACTCGTGGATAATGTAGCTTTCGAATGGTGAAAGAATTTTGGAAATCGGTCCAGTACTTTTTGAGCCTATTCATTACAAACAAACAAACAAACAAACAAACAAACAAACAAACATACAAACAAAGTTTTCCTCTTTATAATATTAGTGTAGATATGAAGACAATTTATTTCGATTGAAAAGGCTCCGAAACTACAGAAACGATTTTGATTAAATTTGGCACAGATTTAAAGTCGACCACGGGGAAGGATATAGACTACCTTTTGTCGCGGAAAAATGCACGGTTTCTGCGAAATTAACTTTCGCGGGCAACATCTATTCGTATATAATATTGCAAGTTTGTATCAACAAAATTGGCTTAGAGCAGTAAATATAACTACTATAAAACAACAAAACAAGAAACTCGTGTGTAGCCGGCCTTAAACCGAATGTCATAGACCATAACGCAAGATCAGGAATAACTTATCTAGCACGTCCCTTTCAGAGTTACAGACCCGTCTCAACCCGATGTACCCGCCCCTTCATCTTACCCGATCCGAGCTGTTCTTATCCTTGCCATAGATATAGAGAATACACTGAGAGGTTTTTTTACATGCAGGTAGATTTCGAATATGTTTTTTTATTTAATAGAAGATTTCAAATATTTTGACGAATTTCTAATTTGTTAAGGAACACCTACAAAACAGGTATTTTTTCAACAATGGTAATACATTTTTTCTTGACTAAACTTCTTTGCATAAATCATATAGGTACTGTAAGGCTTTGTAACTACAAGTCGCGGTAACTTTTTAGGAAAATTAACTTTTTAGGAAACGTTAATTATAATATAAAGAATGATGAATCGGCTATAGTAAATTATGTTGGCTAAATTGCTACTACTTGTCTTTTCATTCGCATTCGGGCAATCTTAGGCATCGGTAGCTGTGCCTCTATTTTGTACTTTTACAGCTATCTATTTTTCAATATTGTAAATCAACATAAATAATTTTTCGTTTCATCTCAAGAAACGCACTGTTTTATATAATAAACGTTTTAATTTACTTATTTACGTAAAAAAACGGTGCTTTATAGTGACCTCTCTCTCTAATTTCCACGACAGTACTACTCAATCAGTTAGTTATCTATGTCTATGGCGTCTTATACCCGTACGGAATACCCAGTGATACCTCAGTGAAATATGAACATTTCTGTGTGTGCAAAATTTAAAGCTCCGAATCAAATACGTGCACAAATTCTAGATATACTTTAGGAAATTTAGACGGACATACTATGATGGTATACTCGTACATGTGTGAAATCATATGTGTGCGAAAAGGACAGCATGCAAACTCAATATATAGGCCCAACCGTAATGATATTTTATCTATATATAGTATAAGGCGCAGGTTAAACCCTTAAGGCTAGAAATATGAAATTTTGCACACGTATTCCTCATAATTATGATATAGGCATCCACTAAGAAAGGATTTTTAAAAATTCAACCCCCAAGGTGGTAAAGTAGGGGATGAAAGTTTAAGATCTAGTTTCACGCGGGTGAAACCGCGTGTAAATAATGCTAGTTGTATATAAAATTTCATTTTCTATATCTCGCTAAAACTCGAGAACGGCTTGTATTGACTTATTTGGCATTTGGACCGACTCTTTACATGCCCATTCGACGCATGGATCATTTTTCTTGTCAAACAATCTGGTGATCAGTCTGCATTATTCTAGCCAAACATGGAAACAACATTTTTTGTTATACCGATACGGGAATCGAACCCATGACGTCGACATGACTCGAGAGCCAAGCTCTAGTCACTAGACCACGGAGGCTGTTTTAAACCATAAAATAGTGTCTAATATTAGATATTACTTAGCACTTAGCAGCCTTAATGGATTCTCAGCGTTTGGAATACATTACTGTCAGACTAAGATAACTCTTTAAATTCAGCCTAAATATCTAAATTAGGGTTGCCGATGACCTGGATTTGTATAAATATCTGTCTGTAGGTGTTTAGATTGTGTCAATAAGGGTCCCACTCACTAACAGTTCGCCTGCAGTATCTGGTCCTATCCGGTGGCCTGCCGTCCTAGGTCAATAGCGCCAACACACTAAAGCGATTTTTGCATGCCGGCAATACCCTGCTGCCACTTTTGAGGCTACACACTACCAGTCCCGTCTGCTAGTGTGTAGTTGGCAGTTTTTGTCTTCATTCGCGCTCAAGGCCATAGACTGTCCGGCCGACCGCGACATCTGTGGGCGCAGATCGGAATCGTCAAGCGGCCATACACTATCAGTTCGTATTAGTCGTCAGTCCAAAACCTTAAACGGAACTGTTAGTGTGTGGACTATTGCGATTAACTGACAGATTTTTAACGTCCGGCAAACTGTTTGTTGCCTGTGAGTGAGTGAGTGTGGCGCTGTAGGCGTCAGTTCACACAGAGATACTTCTTGATGCGGCGCTTCATTGTTAAGATAGTGATTCAAAATTGAACTTTATTTCCTACACAAGAAGGAACATATTATTATTGTTTCATTGCGGCGCCTACGCAGCTCAGTGCAGCTCGAAGTTCGAACTCTTGTAATTAAACGTATAGCTTCTTGAATCCTACTAATATTATAAATATGAAAGTTTGTGAGGATGTATGGATGGATGTTTGTTACTCTTTCACGCAAAAACTACTGAACGGATTTTGATGAAATTTGGTATGGGAGAAGTTTACGCTCCGAATTAAAACATATGCTACTTTTTATCCCGAAAAAGTACATTGTTCCCGCGGAATATTCGATAGTATATTTAAGCGGACGGAGCCGCGGTAAACAGCTAGTGTGTCATAAATAAAATTCAATTTCTAATCGGTATAACAAAAAAATTCTCGTGTCGCGTCGTGTTTCACTTCGATCTATCTCAGCTCACTCTAAGACATTTCCATCTTCTGTCCCTTTCTATTGACGTCACAATCCGCTTTATCTCAGTAATGATGTCTGATATTCCGAAATATCTTATACGTTTAAGGCTGATTACATACTGGGTATATTGATATGTATAAAATATTATCAATAGAAAATTGTAACATTTTGCTCATTATTTTCACGGACAGATGAAATCACAAAACTTACGGCTGAATACTGGAAACACTAATCAAAATAAAGAGCCCTCCTATTCACAAGCTGTCGCTATCTCTGCTAGGTGAAATGACAAGGACGGCATGTGACTTGAGCATCACTTAATTTAACTATCATTCCAGTATTCCGCCGTTAGAGCCCCTGCTCCACTATCCTACTAATATTATAAATGTACAAGTTTGTATGTCGTGGGGTACTCATCCCAACTTACCTGTCCGGTAGTTGTGGTATAGTATACGGGTATGCGACCCCGGCTTCCCTAGCTATTACTGTCCTATCCCTTGCCCTCCTGGGCGGTAATATCCTACATTTCCTATTTCCCACTCTAACTTACCAATATTCCTTTCCACACCACCTATCCTTCCCTTTCCCTATTCCTACCCTCTCTACCAATCCGTGGAAACGCAATGGATAATCATAAAAATAATTTAATTATCCAAAATGGCGGCGATGTGGTTCACCACCCATCACGTCTTGTTTTTCGCGGAGGTGAAAAGCGGACCATGGAGAGCCGCTTTGCTACGTCGAATGTAAGAGGAGGAATGGATGGTAAGAATGAAAGTGAACGAAGCGAAACGAGTATGTAAGGGTAGCAAGTGGCAAAAAGTGGTCTCTGCCTATCCCTTTACGGGAAAAAGGCGTGATTACATGTATGTATGTATGTATGTACAAGTTTGTGAGGATGGATAGATGGATGGACGGATGGATGTTTGTTACTCTTTTACACAAAGACTATAACGGATTTTGTGAAATTTGGTATGGTAGTAGTTTAGGCTCTGGATTAAAACATAGGATACTTTTTATCCTGGAAAAGTACAGTATTCCCGCGGAATACTCAATAGTATATTTACGCGTGCGGAGCCGCGGGAAACAGCTAGCTGTCTATAATTCAGATACAATTTGACGTAAACAAAAAGATGGAGTTTGCCAAAATTAATGTGGTATTGTATTTCTTCAATGCACGATGAATTAGTAGTATTATAGAGACTATATTATCAGTTAGTAGCATTATAGTATACTATTGTTAACGGATCTGAAATTTAAATGGATTAAAGCACAATAGGCAATCGGACTAATGTTTTTTATTGCATAAATGAATAGTACTCATAAATATGAGTAACTTCTCAGAAGAAACCATATATCAAAAGTCAATATTTTCAAAGGTACAGCGATTTGTATAAAAAATTTCGCGAGCCTCCTAAAACGCTCCATACTAAAGTCTACCTACAAATGACGTCACTTGTAGGTTATAGTATATGAAGTAGTATATGAAGTATATGGCCGCCGGAATATATTTGTAAATATCTCCCATATTTGTGCGTTTAAGTTCATACTTACCATAATGAATATTTTTGTATATGATCTGAGTAAACTAATGATGTAGGTTTTAATTTACCAATTTCGCAAAAAAACACATTTTTTTTGGTACTTTTTAAATGTATTTAATTAGTAAACTACATATGAAATAGTATATATTTTATTACATTTACCAAGTAGTAATACCTCAATATTTCTGAATATATTAACGAAACTATATTTCAGATGTAGTCCGATCCCCTATTCGCGGCCACAAGCACGACTGTCGAGATGGTGTCAAAGCGACACAGTCCTTGAATTCGAACCCGCGACTCCGGCTCGACGCGTTCAACCACTGAGCCACAGAGGTCGTCGAATGCTATTCCTGCATGTCATAGAAATATAAAATTAAATAAACCCGTTAGCAAACCTGACTTTCCACGTTCATAACTCTTCCATACTTGTGATTTGATATTGTTTTCCAAGAAGACGTATTCTTCATTTACCCTTTGCACATTCTCATCCTCTTGGCCTGTCATTCGCACCACTATTAATTTCCGTCGAAGTTCTTTTGTCTCGTAATATAACATGAAAATGTTGTGTTCGTTACGCGTTTTTGATGTACTAAGATATCAATTTCCTTTCGTTTTCTTGAATCTTTAGGAGTGATTTCGTGAATTGTGGAGCGATAATCTATACTTCTATACTAAATATAATAAAGAGGAAATGTTTATTTGTTTGTTTGTTTGCATTGAATAGGCTCCGAAACTACGGGACCGATTTTGATAAAATTTGGTACAGATATAGATTAGACCACGGGGAAGGACATAGGCTACTTTTTATCGCGCCAGAGTGTATAATATCATCAATAACATCTGCAGGGAAAGTCCCGTGAAATCAAGTCTGGCCATTTCAGAGATTAGCTGGAACCAAGACACAGACAGACAGACTGACAGACAAAAATAAAAATAAAAAATATTCTAAGTACTGTAAACAGTTAATATTTTTTTTCATATTATGTATTTAGTGAAAAGCTGTTAATTTTAAATCACATACAAACACTTCAATTTTGTTTATTGGTATCGATAAAATTATTTTAAAAGTTTTAAAATATTTCTACAGAACAAACCTTGATTTATATAAAATGAGAAAGTACATTTGTGAATAAACATAAAATTAGCGCTTCAGGAACATGAAGAGACAATTATGAGCACACAGCGGGGGCAAAGGCCTCTTGAAGAGGGAGGAATTTCGCAGAAGTTGAGTTATGAAGCACCACTACATACATACACATACATATTACATGCAACTTGTAACAACTGTGCACGAGAATTTATCTTAATTATGAACATTGTAAAGTTATGACATTGTACGTCTTTAGAAACATCAGTATATGAGTTAAATATTATAATTAGGGAATAGTCTAATGCTTTTAACGTTACTGAAAGTTTAATCAATGTCTCAAGACTAAAAAGCTAGTTTTGATAACAAACTACTATTGCAGATTTGAGGAAATACACGATGAATGTGTGTATTTATATATTTATGTGAAATATAATTAACTTTCGACACCGATTTCGGTTTTCACCGATTTTCTATTTAGTAAATGTGTCTTTGTCTGTCTGTCTATAAGCAGTTGATGTAAAAAATGCAATTTTTTTAATAGCTACGAAAATGAACACGTAATAAAAACGTAAAAGTGAAAAACATTAACATTGAGAAATATTAAAGTAGAATAATAAACAGCCACAACGTTTTAAACTACAAAACAACCTTCCGTTTCAATAAAATACAGAATGAAACCTGACAACGTGAAAGCCCTGCTCTGTAGATTTATCTGGAACCTTAAGAAATTGGGAGTGACGCGGCAAATTCCGATGTTTCTGTTCAGAATGGCTGTAATATTGTTTCTGGTACTGAAATAAATAAAAATATATACCAATACCAAAGAATACATATTATTATACTCTATTCAGTGGGCCTAGCAGGAACATTTGACAGCGGCGTAAACGTAACGTTATTGAATGTGAAATGTATAAAAATCTGTCAAGCGCCCATGTAAAAGAGTTGTTCAATAAATGTATGAAGCCTGGGCCAGGACTATGTACACTATATGTAAATGTAGTTACATAATATAGTAACTGTTTCCTATTCTTTATTTTGTTTAATTCCACTTCGTTTCAATGTACATTTAAATTTACTTCGTCAAGGAGCACAAAGTAAAATAAAACATGGCGGATCTTATCAGAATTATCCAAAGAACGTCATTTTGTCAATGACATTACTTTTGACAAAAAAAGACGTATGACATTCAAGAAGACGTCACTTCTTTAAACTGTCAATTACGTCGAAAGTCAAGTCAAAACAACTGTCATGACTGCCCTAAAAATATGGTTCTCGCAATAAAAAACTCTCAAATAATCATTTTTGTACGCATGTACGTTTCTTCAAATTATTTTTTATATTTTTATGAAATTCCCATATTTTTTTCCTATTTACCTATGTAGTTAGTAGTAGCTGGCCCAAAATTAAATATTTCTTTTCCTTCGATAACGTTCGTCGTTAACACCGCTGTCAAATTCCTGCAACCTCCTGTAGGGTAAGCAGGAACAACTGATAAGTAAAAAAACTTTCCGTCCTTATAATATTATTATATCTTTTCTTTTTGTACTTTAAATAAGTGCAAATTAATAAGTACTTTTAATAAGGCTCTGGAACAACACAGGCTACTTTAATCTGGAAAAAATATAGTATTCCCATGGGATACTTTATTTATGCGGGCGGAGCCGCGGGATATAGCTAGGTTTATTACGTGTGTGTATCTCTGAGACCTACACCTAACACGTGTGTAATCTGTGGAGTGTGATTTCTCAGGAGACGCGTTGTGCTGACGCCTCATACCTATCACCTGCGGGACGTGGATTCTTTTTTTAATGGCGGACGCTCGTGACGTCATCAACCAAATTGTTTTTTTTATTACTCATAGTAGGCATAAAATTAAATAATAATATTATTATTATATGATATATGTACTTTATTATTCGCTTTTGCTCGCGGCTACGCCCGCGTAAAACAGTATCACACGGGAACACTATACTTTTTCTGGATAAAAAGTATCCAGAGATATAACTACTACCATACGTAATTTTATCGAAATGCGTTTTTTAGGGTTCCGTAATACTTAAGGAACCCTTATAGTTTCGCTCTGTCCGTCTGTCTGTCTGTCTGTCTGTCTGTCTGTCTGTCCGCGCCTCTAGCTCCTGTAATTATGAATATAAATTGATGAAATTTGGTGCAGTTATAGATTGTGTATAGATCACGGTTTCGGGATCATAAAAAAATAATATTTTTATATTTTAGGGGTGGCTCTCCATACATGTGAAGTGGGGATGAAAAATATTTTTTCACTCTACCCCATCGTGTGGAGTATTGTAGAATATGTCTTTTAAAATAAAGGTAAGGTTTCATACGTTACTTTTTATAAAGTTGACAATTTTCGAGTAATCGGCCTCCAAAGTAGTTTGTAAGGTGGTCATTTATTCCCTAGCATTTTTAAACTATAGGTGATAGAAACTTGCAAATTTCCATGCTGATAGATCATGCTAAAAACTCTTTAGGAAAATTATTGTGAACCAAATCGGACAGTAACTTTTGGAGTAACTAAAAAAAGCATATTACGCGTTTATAGTTACGGAAACCTCCTTAGACATGTCCTGACATGCTCTTGTTTAGATTTACGTTGAAAGTGTAACAAACATCCATCCATCCTCACAAACTTTCACATTCATAATAGTACTAAGATAAATCACAATCAGATTATTACATTTACTACACTGGTCTGCAAAAGAAAGTACTACACTTTTAAAAATTATTTTTTTGTCAATAGTATGAAAGTTAGAGATTTTAAATAAAAAAAAAACGTTTTAAGAAACCTGATAAAATTTGCTTTAAACGTTTTTTCTTTAATTTATAATCTGTAACTAAGTAGGTATTGGAGAATTTTTTTTTTTTTTAATTTTAAAAGTGGAATACTTTCTTTTGAAGGCCAGTAGATTTCAGGTTTATAATATTTATATGTTTACTTTATTCTTTTTTGATCGACTACGGCGAAGCCAAAAGGAATGATTTTCGCAGTATTTGTTAGTGTCCGACCGAAAGTTCGGTTTCGGTTTCGGCCGAGTTTCGGCCAAAAATCAAGTTTCGGCGGCAGTTTCGGTTTCGGCCAAAAGTGGCCGAAACTTTTGCCGAAACCGAAACTGATTTCGGAAGTTGTCGTAAAAACGCCATTTTCGAGCGCTTGAGTCATGAAGCATAGATACCAGGAGTCCGAACGGTATAGGCTTTTTAATAATAATTATGTACACAATAATAGGAGCAGATCTTAGTTCTCTTTTCTGCCGCTAGGCGTGCGAGACCGACGAGTACCAAGTGTTGCCAATACTATTATACCGAGTGTTGCCAATACTATTATTTATTACAATTATTTTTAAATTACCGTTAGGCAATTACCGTGTTCTATGGTATCTATTTTTCGAGAACAGTTTCTAAGAATTTCCTAAAACTTTTATATAATAAGATTTCAATCTTTCCAGAGCTGTCAATAGCAACTTTAAACTTCCCGCGTAATTTCAAACGAGTGCATGTCGAACCGTCGCGCGCTCTACCGGCAAAAATCTGTCCCCGTAATTGAGACCATTATTTTAACATTACGTTCGGACTCCTTGTTATCTATACTTCGTGGCTTGAGTTGTGGACTATGACGTCACAACGTCATCGCACTTGGATAGACGGTTGACAGATAAAATCATTGTTTGACTTTTTTTTTATTATTTATGGCGTCGGCTTATCACCATTTGCCAGTGTCAAGTATATTTTCATCAACGTATTTAAAAATCTAAATCGTCAAGTCCAAAGTCTAGTCAAAGTCCAAATAAATAGTCACGGTAGTCAATCAGTCATGTCAGTCGACTCGAGTAAAGTGATAGACGCTTTACTGAAACTTCCTAGGGAGTTTTGGCGGGAAACCCAATTTAGGACGCATTTTGTAATTGTATCACTTTTCCACACTAGTGCACCTCAACGAATAATAATTTATAGGGCCTAATAATTGTCGTGCGCCGTTCGGATAGCTCTGTAGCAACACAACTTAGTCAGTGCGTTATCGCCCGAAGCAAACATTCTTTAGAGGTTGTTTTGATTGAACTGATTACATATAAGTTTTTGTTTCGTTTCTGTACTTGAATGATTTATATAGTTAAATATTGAGTCAGTAACTTTGTTTTGTTGTTACTAACAAATCAAGTCACATGTAAAAAAGAGATTGTAAATGAAAAATGTGAAGTGTTTAAAATTTAATTCATATTTTTTTAGTATTATATTAAATAATTAATGATTACAACAAAATTAATATACCGTGTTTCCATTTCATGTCGTAATTAATGCAGAATAATGGATAAAATGCACCAATTTTCAGTATTTTAAGGAATTTTCTACTTGACCACGTCAGTTTCGGTTTCGGTTTCGGCCGAAACTGAAGCCACGGCCGAATATTCGGTTTCAGTTTCGGTTTCGGCCGGAAAACCAGTTTCGGTCGGACTCTAGTATTTGTTACATGTACGTACGTATGTATGTTTATTTCATTGTAGCGCCTAAAGTACTGATCCGATATAATGAATGAGGTGTCTATAGGCTCGACGTAATAACCGCCCGGGTAACATAGGCTATTTAAATTGCGTATTATTTTATATAACTTTGTATTCAAATTAAATTTTTATGTTATTATAAAAAAAAACAATAATTCTTTCATTTTGAAAAAAATATTAAGGTACTTATTAAAAAAAACCTTATACAGCCAAATGTAAAACCGACTCCTTTTTTGGAATTCGGTTAACAAAAGAAGGGTTCAAGTGTCCTCCATCTATGCTATTATTAATTAATTTCACATATTATGGACCACTCGTGTCATATTTTGTTCTCGTATCGTCTGTGAAAAATCTTGAGAAAAACGATTTCATCAAGATATTGTGCGCAAACACAAATCTTATGATTTTTCATTAAGCTACACGGTACACCGTCGCTTAATTAAAAATCATGAGATTAACGTCCCACGCATAATTCGTTGTTCAAACAAAAGTCAAGAACCTAAGCAATTAATTTTTGAGATCTTCAAAGACCCCACTTGACTAACGACGTAACAAAAAAGTGCGACTACCCGGCCACCGTATTACGTAAAAATAGCGATTAGCAAAAATCTTGCAATCATCGCGCGATAGACGCGTAATCGATTGCTGAACGTCAAATAAAATATTATTACCTATGCGATAGATTGCTAAACGCTTACTGTTGTGTTTGAATACACTTTGCTTCATTTTCGCTTATTATTGCTAACTGACAGTTCAAATCGCTCGCTGATTGCTTTCGCTTTGCTGTAAAAGTCTTACGTAATACGAAAAATTAGACAGCAGTGAAAAGATCGAACGATTGATTGCAATTTATAGAGTAGTAGTAAGTAGAGGCAGTACTGTCGCTATGTTGCTTCTGCTAGGTTTTTGCAGATACGTAATACGAATTTGCGATTTTTGCGCAAAAATTGCGCAATTTTTGCTATTGCTTGGCTTTTGCAAGATACGTAATAAGCCCGCCGGGGTAACTAGAAAGAAGTTAAATACATATTATTATGAATCAAAAACCCCCCCAGTGCGAGTCGGACTCGCGCACGAAGTACCAACTACAATTACATCAATATTTTACATGGTTACATAGATCTATTATATTAAAAAGAGGTAGATATGGTATCGCGCGTAAAAAATGGAGACTCAAATTGGCCCGCTTCGGACCGATTTTTGTGTTAGTGTGTGAGGTTACCGGAGGCCCAAGGGGAGGATTGGGAATTTAAGGACCAGGAACGCAATACGAAACGCGGCGGTAATCGCTTACCATCAGGCGATCCGTCTGCTCGTTTCCTGGTTCATTACATAAAAAAAAAGTTTACGCGTCCCTTGTCAATTTGACGTGTCGCGGCACCGAAATATTGTCAATTTTGTAAGGGTATAACGTAAGGGTAAGCCGTCATATTCACCACATGGACTAAAATTATATAGCTTAAAAATACGTAGTTTTCCAGGGATAAGACCTAGCTAGATCAATTTTCTCCCCCAAAAATCCATACATAGGTAGGTACTAATTTCAGTAATTATAGTAAGAAATAAATTTCATCGTCAGACTTGTAACCGTTTTCGAGAAATCGATTATATATTATGTCATCGTAAAATTGTAAAAATATGTCGAAAGATTGATTACTATATATTTATAATCTAACGAACAAAAAATAATGTGCTAAATTATAGGCAGAATATTCGCGCCCGAAGTCTATCAACATTTTAAAATTTCACTAGTTATATTACAATCTAACCCAACTAACATTTTGACGCTAAGGGAAACCTATTTTGATACTTAAAGTATTATAAACGACATATAAGAGCTCCGACAATAACTTTGGACTCTACTGTGGCGTCAGAAATAAATAATTAAAGTTTCAAGAGGCATAATAGAAATAAAGGAAAAATATATAACTTAAGGTGCTAGCTTGAAGTTTGTCAGAACTTTTGTATAAAAGTAAGTTACTCTTAAATCTTTAGGAATCGTAAAACACTAGAACCAATTGTAAGGTGTCTGCTAATATTTACAAACGGTTAAAGTTCTAAAATGGAGTTGTTATATACCTTGTACCACCTAACAAGTTCTATGGAGCCCTAAGAGCTAAAAGAAAGTTATAGTAGTGATAACTATAGATATTATAGAGCTATAGAAGTTACAGGAGTGATAACTAGAGGATAATAATTTTAGTCTAGTTTGGTTGTGGAGTTGAATCTTTTATTTTATATATATTTTTTTTGTTCGGTCAGTGTAACACTCCATGTTTTTCCTTGATGATGGACAGATGCAAAGTTCTTATTATTGATTGTTTATTTGTTCTGTCTTAAATATGAACTGGAATAGATAAATGCCTATACCTACAATGCAACCTACGTCCTAGTCCCACCCCTACTCCTACAACCTACACCTTTTCCAATATTTCGTACTGTTTAAACCTTTCCTGAACTTCCGCAATTATGACAGGACCAAAATGAGCCAAATCAGTCCAGCCGTTCTCGAGTTTTGAGTCCCTCGGGAACGGGGTAAAAAGTATCCTATGTCCTTCTCCTGGTTTTAAGATACCTCCACACCAATTTTCTGCCAAATCGGTTCAGCCGTTCTTGAGTAATAAATAGTGTAACTAACACAACTTTCTTTTATATATATAGATTTATTACTAAAGGGTGCAGTTGCAACCTGTGTATAGCCTATAATACACCTAAAATGGTGAATACTACTTCAATAGCACTATTGTAAATCTATGTTCCCACTTTTTTATCACTTTTCTAAAACTATTACGTCACTTTAAGCTCTAAAATTGTGGGCCCAATCCAGGGTTATAAGATAGTTATAGCGCGCTATACCACTAGTTGTTAGACCTTTTATAGAACCTTAGGTTGTTAAGTTTCTCTTAAGTAGCTCATTTAGCGCTTATTCTTATTACCAAAATGTTACTTGGGAACGGTTTTTACAATTTTAAGGTGACATACATATACAAGTTGTCTCATTTAAAGAATAAGATAATTAAGTCACGTTTAAATTGGTAAGCATTATAGCCATTCATATCGAAGTTTGTCTACATTTAGATTACGTTGAATCGGAATAGACTATGTAGTATTGTTATAAGCAACATTAATGGTAACGGCACAGAGTAAAAATATGTGTTATCGGTTTATTATTCCTCAATATTCATTCCTCTGGACTAGGCTAACTATGTTGTGAAAATGCCGTATGTGCTTGGGCAACCATACGACATTTAAAAACGAACTGTCCCAGGCACTACAGTATTTCAATATGGTTACTTCGCTCGAAGAATACTGTATAAATCATCCAATAACGGATGATAAAGGCCTAAGCTTTTTTTAGTATTACTCAATAATTCCATTCGTTCGGAATTCAAACGAAAACAAAATGGCTGATCCAATGCACGAGTTGGGCCCATAACATTTTTCATCCGACCTTTAATTAAAAACATCGATCCTGGATTAGTAGAATTGGAACGAATAAACAAACATAAATATACCAACAATATTTGAGTGGTTCTTGCTATTTTCGTTATTCATTTTTGATTTTTTTCAGAATTGATCGAATGAAGGAGTGTTTTTTAATCCTTTCTGTATTTACCAAAATGTATTTTTATTTTTTGGTTAGAACAAAAATTTAAGTTGAAACTGACAGAACCTAACGATATACGTAAGTTTTTTGACTAGAAATAACTAGAGTAACTTTGCCTTTTAATTTGTTAATTTAAAACTTTATGTAACAAATTGATTCTTATATCCACATATTAATAACGCACATATTCCTTCTGAAATAAAAAGAAGTTTCGAGTGTCCAGCTGTTATATATGACATCGACATTTGACTTGACATTAGTATGTTCGATTTTCAACTCTATTATACTAGCTTAGAGTTCTATTTTTAGGGGCAGCAGGGCAATGCTGGTGCGCAGTGAATACGTCGCGGACGCGTGGCAAATTAGCCGGTTACATTGCATAATAATAATAACACTGATTTCGGTGACGGTGACCGGTTTCATTGAAACCAGGCCAGTTACGCAGGAGTAATTTATAGTGCCCAAGTGTGTGCGCAGTTCACAAAAGCACTCTCTCTTCCTTTACTCTCATAACCCAGTGGGACGTATAACCGACACGACTGGCGAGATCTTTCTTGTCAGACAATCAGGTGATCAGCCTGCATTGTCCTAACCAAACTTGGAAACAACATTTTTTTTTGCGGTATGCAGGAATCTAACCCACGACCTCCGAGTCGAGAGCCAGGTTCTAACCACTTGACCACGGAAGCTTGCTTGATATAATTATATATAGCCCGAAAAAGTACAGTATTCCCTTGGGATACTATATTTACGTGGGCTGAGCCGCGGGCAACAGCTACACCATAATAAGATTTCGGAATCGGTGTCACTTTACCGCAGCACTTACGGGTTATAATTAATTTGGTGTTTGTGTTATTAATTAACCCGGCACTCGATATGGCTTTGTGTCGATCGTGTTTGCTACACGTACTATACCTACTCGAGATTACTTCAGGTGTGATTAAAGCCGGGTTTCAACGTCGCATCACAGATAACCTAACTGTTGTTTAAACTGTTCTCAATGTTCATCAAATCGGAGATCTTTTGTAAAAAGTTTAATCGATTGTTATGGTTTTTACATAGATATTAAAGACGAGGCATGTTGAGGCAAAAAGTGTCCCTACTCAAATGGCCCCATTTTTGGTGTGGTTTAGAGCCATTTTGACATTCGACCTGAAATTAAGATGGCTGACTTTTAAGGTATGGTGAAACCAATATGTCGTAACTTTTTCTTGTATGAAGATTTGTTCTGTCAAATATACATCATAGCCTATCTTGAGTTTTAAAATCTTTGGGTATTTCAAATTATTTAAGTATTATTCAAGTAAAGTAAATTACACATCTCATTACTTTTTACCCGACTACGACAAAGGCAAAAAGAAGGGTAATGATTTTAGTGGTCTATATATTATGTATGTATGTATATAATTATGTTCGTTATACCCTAGTGCCTAAACTACTGATCCGATTTTAATGAATTTGGTGTCAATTATTGATTTGCAATAATGGCCCGTATAACATAGATTATATAATTTAAGTAGTCGGGTTATAGTTTTTATAAAAAATGTAGTTATTAATATACGTATCATGAAGAACTTTCATAGCCTAAGTATTTTTAGCTTTAATTTCCTCTAACTAATTTTAAATCGGTAATGATTCTTACATTACATATTATCATAGCAAACAAAATAATAAACAACATTATTATAAAATAAAATGTCTCCGAAAATCAATTACGGATACTTTGGGCACATGATCCACTGCTTATGTAAAGACATTTAGGCAAAAAAATATTTGTCTTACTCAAAATAAAAAATAATTTCAAGTATGGGTGACTCTCCGTAAAACGCAAACTCGCTCATATAAAGATTTTTTTTTCTAGTATGACAATTATTTTTCAGCATAAACGTCTTTAAGATCCGTAATTGATTTTACCAAACCTTATATGTATTATATTTCATAATAATCGCCTGTCGTATCCTTGTAAGCCTCTAAAACAATATTTATGAAGTAAAAGTGTTTGCAAAGGCTTAAAAATGGATAGGTTCCAAAGTACTGTAATAATGTATTTTGTGCAAATATTTTGTATTTGCTTTCCATATTTGTAGGGTCACTTTGCTAAAAGATTTTTGAAAAATATTTGCAAGGAAAAATTAAACACAACTTGTTTGAATAAAGACAGGGACTAGACCAAATATATGTCCTCTGCGGCCACCGAACTGTAAGTATTGCATTGGCTATGTTCCGCGGAAAATAGTGGTCACAAAAAACGTAAACAAAATGGCGGATTATGTCAGCAGTATTGAAGTTAGCTAACGTGTCCTGTCCGATTATCTGTTTTTTTTTTTATTTAGCGCTAGCAAGCTCTAAACAAACGCTTTTTTTCGCGGAACACAGCCATCAATGACCATCAGTGCGCGCACTTGGCCGCAAGCACCCTGGTGAAAACAAGATGGCTGACATTTGTAGTATGGTGAAACCCCATATGGCGTAACTTTTTATTGTATGAAGATTTTTTCTGTCAAATGTATGTCATAGCATATCTCGAGTTTTGAAATTTTTGTATAACATTGTGAAACCGGCCCTTAATATCTTATTTATTATCGAACAATGTTATAATAAATTAACGTAGAACAGTTACTTATATTAAATTATCCTTAACAATGCGGAATAACAATTTATGAAGCGTACGTGACTACACAGTTTGCCTAACTAATTCATTTGTAAATTCAATCATGTTACGTACGTGTATAACACTCGCTATCATGTTTCTGTTAAATTACCTTCAATCTTAACTTCACATGAGTTATTTTAATGAAGTATTACAAAATTGAAACAGTACAGTGTAATACTTACAGTACTTCGTTTGCGTATTATAAGAAAAATATAGTACAGCAATAACAATTTTCCAGAACCTCGTCACTCAAAATTTACAAGAGGTCGTGTTCCTAAGAACACGACCTCTTTTGTACATACAAAGATAGTGGATATAATCACCTTAAATTTAATCATGGTCAAATGTAATCTTAAGTTAATATTCCGGAAATGTAATTATTTCTCGGCTCATCATTTCATCTTAAGCCATCTTTGATTAATCTTCGAAACGAATCGCCCAGGAATAGGATGTACTGATTACTGATCTTGCTGCAAAATGTAAACGAAAAATATTTATATTTTAATAAGAAATTAAAGATCTCCCTGGGGGCTTAGCACTAATAATTGACAACAAAGTGTTCGTAACGTTATCGAATAAGAATTGTATGAACCCGACCATACGAATATTATAAATGGGATAGTGTCTGTTTGTCAGTCTATCACGCCAAAACTACTGAATCGATTTATATGAAATTTGCTACACAGATAGTCTAGAGCCTGAGAAAGGACATAAATTAGGATAATAAAAAGGATTATAAATGAACAGCATATTAAAAATGAACAGTTTCCCAGGGATAGGACCTAGCTAGATCGATTTTTCTACCCCAAACCTCGCTGCATACGAAATTTTAAGGAAACACTTGCCGTTTCCGAGATTCCGATTGAACATAATATACAATATTAGCACGTTTAAAATGTAATATTACTATTATGTTACTATTTCGAACCTTTAGCTAGTAATAATTAAATTATTACACCGAAATTATAACAATTTGATGTAATAGATAAAACCTAAATTTTAGTTGTCCAATGTCTAAAGGTTAGAACAATACGGCCAAGTCAAATATATTTCAAAAGGAATTACTCGGATCCTCGGTGTACTCCCGTCTCCCAACCATAAATGAGACCTTATTTACATAAGAAAATAATATCCCGTATTGAAAGATCATTGAGTCGGAAAAGGAAAATAAAGAGAAATTTAGAGCGCTCTCAGAGGACTTTTGTACAGGCGTTTAAGTATCTACAGAATTTGAATATTAAATCCGCTATATTTTTGTAAGACGTCTCATATTTAGGACTTTATGATTCGTTTTTTCATAAAAGTTCATTGTAGATTAAAGGAATCTTACACATTGCGATAAAGTCGCGATATAGTTTATTCAGTATCGATAAGGTCGCAAGTTCAGTTCATGATCAGTATATGGAGCTGAGGTCTCATCACAGCCTCCATGGTATATTGGTTAGAGCTCGGTTCTTGTTTCGTAGGTCGTAGGTTTGTTTCCCGCATTGGAACAACAAAAAATGTTGTTTTCAAGTTTGGTTAGGACAATACGGGCTGATCACCTGATTGTCTGACAAGAAAGATGATCCATGCGTCGGATGGGCGTATAAAAAGTCGGACCTGCGCCTAATCTCTCAGCAGTCGTGTCAGTTATCCATCGCGCTGGGTTACGAGAGGAAAGGTAGAGAGAGTGCTCTTGTGTACTGCGCACACACTTGGGTACTATAAATTACTCCTGCGTAACTGGCCTGGTTTCAATGAAACCGGCCACCGTCACCGATATCGGTGTGGGGAGTTATTATTATTAGTTTTTAGAGTTGGGGGCGGTAGTGAAACGCAAACTATACTGATAGATAATATACATTACTATATCCACTCGGGTCGCTGTGACGTCATGGCTTGACCGGCTTCGGTTAGGGAAAAATAATACGTACTACTCTAATTTTAAGTCGTATAGCTACTATAGGTCTACCAGAATCTGATGGCATTTAAAAAAAAATAAAAAATGTGATTTTCATATGGCAATGTCAAGTATGACCCGTCAAATCAAAGTACGTGATCTATCAACCGCTGTTAAAATTTTGTGATTATGTTCTTGGAATTTGTTGTTTTTGTGAAAAATATCCAAAAAGGCAATTCGATCTCAAGCGAGAAATATTGTTTTCTATGTCCATAGTAAAATACAGAAAGAAGAAGGTGTAAATCGAACTCAATCTTATAATTTAAAGCTTGTGGTAGAGTTGACCGGTAAGTTAAGAGTGAGTTGTTTTGATACTTTTAGTTTTTTTATATTTTCTTAGGTAATTATTGTGACTTTTTTAAATATGTTTACAGTACTACTATAAGGTGAATCGTAGCTGATGGCACATCGAATGATGGTTTGTTTTCCATGCCTGGCAAAAGGAGGAGAGGAGGAAAAAAGAAAATCAACATAAGACAGTTTCGATTTATAGTTGATTAGGAATAAAGTAAACGAGTTATATACAGTTCGGAAGGAAATTCCAACATTAAATAAACTGTGGCCAATTTAATTGTATGTTATTCGTAATAAATAAGTATATAAAGTAATTCACGATTGGTTTATTTTTCATGAAATATCATTATCATTACATAGTATAAAACAAAGTCCCTTTTTTGTCTGTCCCCTATGTATGCTTAAATCTTTAAAACTACGCAACGGATTTTGATGCCGGTTTTTTAACAGATAGAGTGATTTAACGGGAAGGTTTTTAGGTATATAACATGCATAACATAGTAGAGGTACACAAATAATTTTAGAGGTTTCCTAAAAAATAAGTCCTAAAAAATCACATATTTTGCGCTTACATTGAAAATGCTGGCTGAACACTACGATCAAAATTATGTACTACAGTTGTATTCATCTTTAAAAAGCCTACAAAAAAGTCCGCGATGGCATATGTCTATCTCTTAGGGATAACCCACAATAACCATTTTTTTATCCTTTACTTTGATTTTAATTAAATAGGTTATTTACAAAGCGATTTTAAGCAATACAGTATTAATCCTTATCCAATTAAGTACCTTAAATACATTGTGCATTTAAGATAGATCAATACTGCCCTTTACGGCATGTAATTTAAATGAATATTTTCGAAGATATTACAGATTTAAAATGCAGTGATATAGTGTTGCTGCGCGGCGCGGGCTCTCGCGTTTCTACATCGCGCTATCGAAAACGCGGGACGTATACAGTATAAAGAGGTTCACGAATATTTTGAACTGCAGCACAGAATACATAATAGTAACTGCAGTTCTTAATTCTTATGGAATATCCAGAGGTGGTTTGTCAGTTTTGTTGGAATGTCAAATAACTTTACTTACTACATAGTACATAGTATAAAACAAATCGCTTTATCTGTCTGTCCCTATGTAGGTATAGTATATTGTATGCTTAATCTTGTATGCTTAGATCTTTAAATCTACGCAACGGATTTTGATGCGAGTTTTTAAAATAATAGTCTTTAAGTATTTAGTCTTTAAGATTATGGTAAAACTTATATTCAAGTGCAATATTTAATATTATGTAAGTATATTATCAAGTGGTCGCGCATGTCGTGTCGAGGTGATAGGGTCCCATTTTTAACAATTTGCATTGGGCAAACCTAAAAACATTTTCAATATTGTATCAGAAGTATATTGCTGTAAGTAGATAGAGAGTTATTCGCCGAAGTAGTTTTTTCTCCAAGAACACTATTCCACGCGGGCGAAGCCGCGGGCAAAAGCTAGTTTTCTATATTATACACCGAACATTCTTCACACAGTCTTATTATAATTCATGTTCAATAATACTAAAGACATAATTAAAAATTAACCAGTATCAAGATCGTTTAATCCAATTTCCCCAGTATTGCACACTACAAAATTTTATTTCCCTATTTGCCATGAGATTCTGGTACACCTATAAATACCCACATGTGTATATCAGATACTAGATGTTGCGCACGACTTCGTGCGCGACACAAGGAAATCCAACGGTAACCGTAGATTTTGCCGCAATAAAAAGTAGCGTAACCTATGTCCTTCCTCGTGGTCTATTGTATATCTGTGCCAAATTTTATCAAAAGTCCAGTCCGGTCCAGTGGTTTCGGAGCCTATTCGATGCAAACAAACTGTTTCTCTTTATTATATTAGTATAGACAAAAAAAATGTATAAATATGAACATAAATGCGCAAAATTCGGAGATATCAGAAATTTTGTGCATGCAACCATACATTTCGTAGCCACTTACAAGTGTATGACGTCAAGTGTTTAGGAACTTTAGCTGATATATCCCACCTAACCCATTCATTATTCTTTCACTCCTTGAACAGATTTCCATTACTAAACGATACCCGTAGCATTTCGTGATACACAAAGTCGCGCAAATACAATTTACTTACATTTTAGACAAAGGACTGTCAATCTACGCCCTTTAGGCCGGGACAATATGATCCGGAATCTAGCGGACCCGAGAAAATTCAGCACACTGAAAATAGAACGCTGGGTATAAACAAATCTTTAAATCTTAAATATATATAAAAGGCAAACCTGACTGACTCATCTATCAACGCACCGCCGAAGCCACTGAACGGATTTTGCTGAAATTTGTCATACAAATTGTAATGAGGTAGGAATCCGCTAAGAAAGGATTTTTGAAAATTCACCCCCTAAGGGGGTGAAAAGGGGTTAAAATTTTGTATAGAAACCGAACTCCACGCGGACGAAGTCGCGGGCAAAAGCTAGTTAACAATAAAATTCGAGTGACGGGCTGTCATACTTGTCTTGACACTTGTTTGTTCGATTTTGAGCTCGATTGTATTAGCACAGAGTTCTATTATCAGTGCTCTGAATTTTCCCCGACTATACAAATTCCGTATTATATTATAATCTCATCCTCTACTTCGAATGTCGCGGAAGCGGGCAACGACGGCAGGTCACCGCGTCCTGCTGGCCGATTCTGTATCGTACATTTTGTGAGTTAATCACTGAGTTAGTAACGAAACGGAGGAGAGAGTAACGGAAAGTCTCACTTTTGTATTACAGTGAATACAAAAGTGAGACTTTCCGTTACTCACTCCTCCGTTTCGTTACTAACTCAGTGATTAACTCACAAAATGTACGATACCTGATAGGAGTGCACTCGTCGCCCGCTGTCGCTACCGCGTCTGCGTGCGCTACCGCTGTCTCGCCGCTTGCCGCTGAATTTGAGACCGAGGCCTTATTTCAACCCTTACGCAACGCGACAATAAGTGTTATTGTGAGAAACGATTCTAAATAGGGGCTGTAACTTATGGGGGCTGTCTCCGAATACGCGCATATTGATCGCTTCACGACGGCGCGGTAGAAATAAGCTTTTCTAGAATTCCAAAACGCTTATATAAGTTTAGGCTTCCTTAACCACAGTCACAGGATAAGTTTTTTACTAGCCTCCGTGTTCTAGTGGTTAGAGCATTGGCTCTCGACTCGGAGGTCGTGGGTTCGATTCCCGCATTGGAACAACAAAAAACGTTGTTTCCAAGTTTGGTTAGGACAATGCAGGCTGATCACCTGATTGTCTGACAAGAAAGATGGTCCATGCGTCGGCGGTCGGATGGGCATGTAAAAAGTCGGATCAGCGCCTGATCTCTCGCCAGTCGTGTCGGTTATCCGTCCCACTGCATTATGAGAGTAAAGGAAGAGAGAATGCTCTCTTGTTCTGCGAACACACTTGGACACTTTAAAATTACTCCGACCTAACTGACCTGGTTTCAATGAAACCGACCACCGTCACCGAGATCGGCGTGGGGGAGTTATTATTATATTTACTATATTGTGGTCTTAGTTTCTGTTTGGCATAGTTACAAATATACAACATTTGACATAGGAACCTCTGCGGGTCTAAAAAGTCCACTTACGCAATATCATCGCAATATTGCTATTTGACACTAAAGCAATTCTGCTTGTAAATCTGTCAAATGAATGCATTTCAGCCAATTTCTGCATATGAATTGTATCCAAATCTTAATATGAATTGCAATTCAAGTGGCCATTTTAGGATCGCTGTCAGTAATTCATAACAAGAATTGAAAATGAATTGCCAAAAGGGGCTTTTTAGACCTGCTGTATAGAACGTTTGAGAATTTGAAGTTCTTACTTCTAAAGGCGTTTGTCCACCGCCACCGTCACCGTCACGTCACCGAGAACGACATGACAACGCCGAAGTATGTAAATATGCCGAAATATGTCACCGAAAAATTGTAAAAACCATTAGATTGTAATAAAACTAGTGAAATTTCTTCTTCAGACTTCCGATGCGAATATGCTGCCTATAATTTAACACATTATTTTTCGTTAGATTATAAATAGGTACTTATATAGTTTTTAATCTTTCGACATATTTTTACATCTCGTTAGTTATTTTACAATCTAACGGTTTTTACAATTTTGCGGTGACAGATACATAGTACATTTACTATAGCCGTGTGTCCACTAAAATAATAATAAAAAAATTATAATAATAAAATAATCTCGATCTCGGTGACATCCTGGTGACAGTGGCGGTGGACAAATGGATTTAGTACCGGGATGTATCGAATTTGGTTTAGGTACTTTCCAATCATGGTGCAGGTTTGATCCCAGCCACTAAATTACTATGTAAATATAGCGATTGACACAAATGAAGTCAACTAGTAGGTAAATTTTTTCGGCTCACTCCCTTTCTTTTATATAAACGAGTTACACAATGAGTTTGAGTATGTATAGAGATGTTTCTTAAATACATAATACATGTTTACTTAGAGCTAAACGGATATAAGGAAAACCAAGGTTATTTTTCGCTCGAAGGAAGCGAGCGGTATTTGATACTAGTATTAGCGTACGTGCGTGAATGCATGCCTTTCTACTCAATAATAATTTTCCTTATTTTTCGGTTCGTACATCAACTTATGTACTTGTTCCACCTCACTAAGTTTTAGACATTCTAAATAATTCAGTAACTAAATTTAGTCAACTGAAATAGCATTTAGGAAGTTAGGATTATAAATTATAATTAGCATTGTAAATAAGAAGTATAGCTTCTGACTGACTGACTCATTTAGCATCCTAATTAGGAAGCTATGTAGTAAGATGTTTACTGTTTATACGCTACGGTTGCACAGCACGTAAATCACACATCGCAAGAAAGATGATCCATGCGTCGGATGGACATGTAAAAAGTCAGTCCTGCGCCTAATCTCTTGACAGTCGTGTCGTTCATTTGTCTCAGTTGGGTGAGAAGGGAAGTGGGTTTCAAGAGTAAAGGAAGAGAGAGTGTGTGGGCTGCGCTCACACTTGACCACTAAAGTAACTTCTGCGTAGCTGGCCTGGCTACAATGAAACCTGTCATTGTCACCGAAATCTGTGGGGAGCTATTGATTGCCTCCTATCTCATGGAATCAGCAGACGAGCCAGACCTTACCTACTAGATATTCAGCTTGTCTCCACTCTACAGTGGTCAGTGACTGTGGATATTAGTCGTTTGTAGTTGTGGTCGCGTCTGAAAAAACTGCCCTGTAAATAGAATCGTGTAGTTATCAAATCAGTGTCAAGCACTTCGATTTTCAGCTCAATAGGTATTAGGTATTTTGGCTATATTTTTTTATATAGATCTATCTTTTTTGGTAAACCGTATAGTAAAATCAGTTTTTGGATATCATTAAAAATAATAAAGATATGAACGTTTAAAGTAGTCTACTGACAGAGAGATCGGATGTGTAACGTGACGTCACATAACACGACTTTCATAGAAAGTTCATAAGTGTAATTCCGTTTTGCTAGAAAGACAGATATTGAAATTTTCTCGCCATTTCCTTTATTTTTCAGTCTAGTATCATATGTTTTGTGCATATTCCCTATTGTATTAACGCACAGTTCTGTTTACAGTGCAGTTTTTCTATCGCAACCACAATAAACTCTCCTGGGTACGAGGGCTTACCTCCTACTTTTCTACTTTCAGGTATCAACCCGCACGGGCATAGTGTCCCACTACGTGCGGCTGCAGATTGTGGTGCCTGAGGCGTTCATCCTGGGGTCTGGAGAACACCATGTGGATCTAGGGAGTGTCATACATCTCATATGCATCGTGGAAAAGGTAAATAACCATATTATGGGCCTATTTTAATACACATCCATGACACAGGAACACAGAAAAAGTTTTTGTTCCTTCGGCGGGATTCGAAACCGCTACCCCCGGCTAGAACACCAATGCGCTCAACCACTGAGCAACAGAGGACGGGTGAATGTTATTAGTTTGTATGTTAAAAACCTTTGCCCTTAAACGTTAAAAAGTTACTAAGTAGTAGTGAAGGTCATATTGTACCTACTAATATTATTATCCACGGCGATTGAAGTTTGTTCAAAAATATAATATCAACAAGTGTCAGTCGACACGGCGACGGCTTAATAGCCGGGTCCACACCAAACGATCCAGCTTGGATCGGCGATCCCGCGATCCGCGATCCAGGATCACGGAGCGTAGATCGTGGATCGTGTTAGACTGATCCAGTTTTAGAAACTTCCTAAAAATACGCTCCAAGCGATTCTAAGGCGATCCGTGGTTCAGTATAACTGATTCAGTCTAACTGATTAGGAGATTCGTGCGTCAGTTTGCAGTATCTCTTTCGCATTTCCAAACAATCTATATCTTATAAAGCGATATCAGACGGCGACTTTGCGGTATGTCCATGGTGTGGTGAATGATTTGAAATTAATAAATTCCAGAGTCCAACACCGCCGCAATACGTGTTCTGGTACCACAACGACCGGATGATCAACTACGACGCGACGCGCGGGGGCATCACGGTGGAGACGGAGCCGGGGCCCCGCACGCAGTCGCGGCTCACGGTGCGCGGGGCCACGCTGCGCGACTCCGGCAACTACACGTGCAGCGCCAGCAACACCGAGCCCGCCTCCATACACGTCTTCGTTTCGGAAGGGAGTACGTATTGTTCTATGCGCGAGCCATCACGGTAGGGACAGAGGCGGGGCCCCGCACTCAGTCCCGGCTCACGGTGCGCGGGGCCACGCTGCGCGACTCCGGCAACTACACGTGCAGCGCCAGCAACACCGAGCCCGCCTCCATACACGTCTTCGTTTCCGAAGGGAGTACGTATTGTTCTAGTATGCACGCAGTGGCGGATCTACGACTTTATCGAAACGGCGAAAACTTGATATGGCACTTGACGTCGCGTTCGACTTCGACTGTTTGAATTTATTCGGCTCGGCTCATATAGATGTGACGGGGATTCCCCTGGCAGAAATCTATTAGTATATATTATATTTATTCAAAAACTAACTGGGGGTATAGAAATAGAAAAGTTCGTTTTTAAAACAACATAATATTAATATTATGATTCTATTACTTGATAAATACCTTTATGACTGTAGGAAGAGAGGCTTCATATTTGATATTAGTTCGACATTTCTAATTCTTGTCTCAAGGATTTAGCCCATTTGGCGCCCCCATGAAACTGCCACCCGGGGCCAGTGCCCTCAATTGCCCCCCCCCCCCCCCCCCATTGAGCCGGGGCCCCTAAAATTCTAAACATTGAAAATAGAACTCTGCTCTAATACAATTAAGCTGAAAATCGAACTCACAAGTTCGAGTCAAATGTCAATGCTATGCTCGACACTTCAATTTTTTTTCATTAGCGCAAAGTTCTATTTTCAGTGCTCTGAATTTTTTCGAGCCTTACGGGTTTCCGGACAACATAGTTCCAGCCTCATGTACGTACTACCTACTGGAATTAAATTTTAAATTCAACCCTTGCAAGATTGGTCTCTTGGTCCTCCTATTGGGTGACAAAAGTGTCACCCAATAGGAACCAGACCAGTCTAGCGCAAAGGCGCTAGACTGGTCCCCCCTGTCGACAGATTTTTAGTAAAGTCAAATATTTGTGCTTACTTTTACTTAGCACCCTCTATATATGACGGTCATCACTGATGATATGATCAGTGATGTCTCATCATTTCAGTCCTAATGGCGTACAGTTAATAAACTTTGTTTATTTTTTAATTTCAGGCAACAAAATGGCTGCCATCCTTCGACGGAACACCAGCGCGATCCACGGCATCACCTCCAGCATCACCTGTCTCCTTCTGTTCTCCTCTGTGATCATCCACTTCGCCCTGCGATGACGTTAGTTAAATGGGACTTTAAATCGATGCGTTAGAATTCATTTTGAAATTTCCGCTACATAGATTAATTAGTTATGTGTAACTTCGTACTGATACAATAGTGTAATTACTGTTGTACCTAATTTATATGGGATCCGGTCGATCCGACATGGACAAGTCCTTAAAAATCTGCCATTTTATTCCGATTCAGTTTGGGTCTATTCACAATCTTCTCCAGTGCCGGATTAAGCAAGCGCGGGGCCCGTAGCAAATTCTGCTACGGGCTCCGTTCTGGCACAGCGCGGAGTTCTGTTTTCAGCGCTGTTTTTACTATGTATGAAAAATATATTTACGCTCTGAAATACGTAGAATTGCTACATTGGCTACTAGGCTAATCCGGCACTGATAGTCTCGGAAAAGTAATTCGATTTTGATTCGATAATTTCTCGATATCTCATCCAATTACCTTTTTCAGAAAACAGTAAATAGCACTAAGAAGGTCTGTGTAGAAGTGAATAGTTTTGTGAACCCCCTGTAGGATTGATTGACCCTCTTTATACCAACTGCCAATGAAAACGCTCACAGTCCAAATTACGATAGTCAGCCCATCATTGTCACATCTACATTCTACAGATTTGAAATGATTTTTTAATAAATTTTATTAAACTTATAATTTCACTAGAGAATGAAAATATTATGTACCGTAACTATAATATTTTGCCTACTTTGCTATAAACAATCTTTAATCTACCAAAATCTAATGTGTTCCGATTATCCGAAAAAGTTTTTGTAGTAGGTACCACGCAGTCAGTTTAGGGTTGCCAACCGTCCTGTTTTTCCAGGACATGTCCTGGTTTTTACAGTGTCCTGCGCTATCCTAGATAGTTTCAAGGCAGTCTCCTGGGTTTTTAAAGAGCCCTGATAACGTCATGTATTTTAAAATTTGCCCGCCACTTTTACAATTATTTTTCTTTATAATTTAATTTTACTCTAATACTTTTATGAAAAAATATTATTATTAACATTATGTGTATCTATTTTAACTGTTGCAACTCTAATACTGCGTCCTGTTTTTAAACTGAATTGGTTTTTTCAACTTCAAATCCAAGTATTTAAATTTGGCAACCCTAAGTCAGTTACATACCTATATACTTATATTTACATTCGTAAAAAAGCCAAACTAAAATCTATTACTATACAGAATCACGGTTATTTTAAGAAACAATAATTTATCATTCGAATTTACTATAAATTAATATTAATTATTATTAGCAATTATACCTAAGTAAAATAAAAAATATACTTATACATAATATGAAGTGAAGTTGTAATTACTTATTACTTGTCCATAATCATTTTAAAAATGTTTGTTATTGCGTTCTGAGTAGGTACTTAAAGTACACATTAGCTCAAGGAAAAACTTATAATAATTATTATAACACTCATACGAGTTCACTATTGACATTACGGTGGCGTCAGTAAAATGATAGAGCTACATAAATAATTTATAATAGCGCCCACATTTGGTGACCACTCACCATACAATAATCTCAGGTGGCTAAATATTATGTGTATTTTATTTAGTGAAAGGCATAACATTCAGGGCCCTGGTGTAGATTAAAAAAAAATCAAAAATATTTTTACCAATTTTAAGAACCAATTTATTTTATTATGTAGTTTTAAACATAGATAAAACCTTTGTTTGAATTATAAAACCAACCGACTCAACAGCTCATTGAAAAAAAACTATCAAAAATACCATTTACATTATTTTCGTTTATTTTATTTTTTTATTAACTACATGAAATAAGACGGTTTACAAAAGGAATAATAGGTAAATAAAAAATTTAAAAAATTCAAAATTAATACGGATTGTTCGAAGTATTTTTGTGTGTCTCGATCTATGACATTCAAGTAAGTCGTACAAGAAAGTGACGTCACATAGCTAGCATAGCTATAGGTCGCGCAACGAATTAAGATCTTTCCACAAAAGTAGAGGGGGTATGCGCAGAAGTCAGTTTTTGGGTGTGTTTGGCGGTAGCGGGCTCGGGCGGGGAGGTGTGGATGCGCCGAACGTATGCCGAACGTGGCTGCCGACACGCTATTGGCACGTTAGTAATATATATTCTTTGCTATTGGTCACATGCGCGAACGATCCCCTCCACTTTCACTGAGCGCTCATAAACCGTTGCGCGACCTGTACTAATGTTGCTACGAAATTTCTGATATCTCTGAAGTTTGCGCATTTATATTCATACATACCTTTTTATATTTGATGTAAGTAAACTAATTATGTCGGTTTTAATTACACTACATAATGTTGTAAAAAATATTTCAACATTTTGTGACTTATTTTTTTGTGACGAAATGCATATTAGTATACATAATTACAAAACTACAGTTAGAATCAATATATTTATTTTAATCAAGTTATAACACCTAATTATTTTTTAATCTATTTAAGTACTTACTAACAATATTTTTGCACGTAGGATAATACCCAATTGACCATTGTATTTCTTTCATCCGATGAAATTGTGCGATGTAGATATATCCAAAACTAACTTTTTTTTAATTTTGTTAAGTGGATATATAAAAGTTAACCTTACATAAATATAATTAAAAAATATTTTGTAAATAGATTTATTGCTACATTACATAATTTAGTAATAATAATGAAGTAAGTAATTTGGCACTAACCACTAAAACTAGCCTGAATAATAATAATAATATTAGATAGGCATGTTCGAACTTGGTGTTTATTAATAGAATGTAAAATATGATAACAATAAAAATTTAATAAAAAATCAATGTATAAAGTTTTTTAAAATAATTAATATTCACATTGTTTTCACTAAATGCTATTTTATTTTTTATTTTTTTTGGTTACCAGTTTGTGTTAATAAGCGATAGATTTTATTTATTAGATATTTTACAAAGATACTAAAAAGTAGGGGATTGTTTACGTTTTGTATATTTTATATTTTTTATTTTAATCATAAAGCTAAATAATATGAAGTCTATTATTTTTTTGTGTTTTGATCTTGTTACATATATTATTTTTTTTTATAATATTAAAAAATATAAATTATAATGGTAAATAGGTATTAGTTTGAGAAGGTATTTCCGATAATAATTGTTATACTGTAAATATTACTTATTCTAGGATTAATAGAAGTTAGAATTTGTTGTAAATACATAATTGGTCAGTGTTATAAAATTAACTAATGTACAAAAAGATTTTCGTGATTCCGTATGCAATAAAAACTTCTTTGAAGAATCCTGTTTTTAATTTTTTTACTACTTAGTTATAAAATACTAAATGTTTCCCGCGACTTCGTGCGCGCAAAAGTTGATTTCGCAGAAACCGTACATTTTCCGCTATAAAAAGTAGGTACTCTATGTCCATCCCCGTGGTCTTCACTACATCTGTGCCAAATTTCATCAATACCGTGCAATAGTTTCGAAGCCTATTCAATGCAAACAAATAAACAAACTTTTTCTCTTTGTATTAGTATAGATTAATGTATCAGTATTTACAAAAGTGGGCGCTAAGGTAACGCCCACTTGTGCTGGGCGTTGGAGGCAAATTGTAAATTGGGGAGGCGCTGACGTGAGTACTACGAATAACAATAATATGTGAGTAGTATTATTGCTCAATGTTGATTATTTTCTTTTTAAGGTCAAAAAAAATGGACACCGGCCGCTACAAAATAACTGAATTTCAGAGTGGGCGTTACACGGAAAAAGTTTTGGAACCTCTGTTAAAGATGGATTACCAAATGGGAAGCAATTACCGCCACACTTGGACACAAGTTACAATCCCAGAGGTATCAGAGGTAGGAAAAAACACTGTCCAAATTACCATAGCCAGCCCAGCATTGCCACATGATCACATCATGCACATCTACACATATAGCAAAGTTCTTCTTCTTTAATTATGGCGGCCTCGGTGAGTTGCCGAGCTTGCTGGCCTACCTAGTATGACAAACTATGTCAAAGTGCGTTTAGCCTGGCAATTCGATATCGTTTCAACAATAGGCAAGCGGACTGATTTTTATTGCATAAATAAATGAATAGTACCTACTCTTAAATATGAGTAACTTCTCAGAAGAAACCGTATATCAAAAGTCAATATTTTCAAAGGTACAGCGATTTCTCGAAGTCTCGTAAAAACGCGCCATACGAAACTTAACCTACAAGTGACGTCACTTGTAGGTTAAAGTGTATTCAAGTATACGGCCGCAGGAACATATTTGTAAATATCTCCGATATTTGTGCGTTAAAGTTCATACTTACGATAACGAATGTTTTTGTATATGATGTAAGTTAAATAATGATGTAGGTTTTGTTTACCAATTTCGCAAAAAAAAAAAATTTTTGGTGCTTTTTAAATGTATATAATTAGTAAACTACACATAAAATAATATATTTTTTTACATTTACCAAGTAGTAATGCCTCAATATTTCTGAATATATTAATGAAACTAAATATTTCAGATGTAGTCCGATCCCCTATTCCATCCGAATCGAATGATTTTGAATATTTTTTTTTAACTTCAAAATAGCCAAAAGTATTTATATTTTAACATACAAAAAGAAAAATTTAGGTCAATTACTACTTTTTTTTTCGCCGAGAAAATGCGTAACAGCAACATACAAACGTAGTTTGGTCCCCTGTTTCCTCCCTGGATAGTGCTGGTAGAGTAACATTTTTTTCTGAATATCTATCTATGGAT
The DNA here is from genome assembly GCA_905404095.1 of Glaucopsyche alexis. NCBI lineage: Eukaryota > Metazoa > Arthropoda > Insecta > Lepidoptera > Lycaenidae > Glaucopsyche > Glaucopsyche alexis. The sequence continues at coordinate 4,659,830 of FR990057.1, forward strand.
ACTATTTGCATGTCCCTATGATTTCCTTTTTTCATAAATTAATTATTAAAAGAGATATGGACGTTCAAAAACTTTAAAAAAAATAGCCAGATTTTCCGCTGTGTTCTAACATCCGGAAACAAATTTGACTAAGTAAATTATATAAAAAAATGAAAACATAGGTGTTCCTATGTTTTCATTTTTTTATATTATATTATAATAACTTTTATTTTTATTTTTAATGAAAAAAGTACTTAAATCGTTTAAGTTTTGGAGAAGGAATCAGGGGAATACGAATCTTTGATTTTAATAGGCATTTTCAGTTCAAGTTGCAGTTGTCTCTATCGCACTCGCACACATTGATCGCGACACTGCGGGACAGCAATAGATTTTATCAATACCTATTTTTCATTTCTATAACCCTTGGTGTTTTCTCTTAAGCACGGGGGATGAGAGGTCCTACCCGAGAGTATGTGGGACTCGGCTGCGCCCAAAGGATAGTTCTACTGTTCAAAATGTGATCAATCCGTATTCCATACTTGTAAGTTAATTTTAGAAGTAAAATATTAATAAAAATTAAAAAAACTTAGGCCTTTTCATACGTTAATGGATGATTTATACAGTATTCTCCGAGCGAAGTAACTAGGTACTCTTGAAATACTGTAGTGCCTGGGACAGTTGGTTTTTTAGGTCGTATGGTTACCCAAGCACATACAGCATTCTCATAATATAGTCAGCCTAGTCCAGAGGAATGTCTGGTCAATACGTCTGGGGCCAACCATGTGCGGGTTTCCTGATTCCTCACTATGTTTTCCTTCACCGTTAGAGCGTCCGTATAATGTACTTGAGATCAGAAAAAGTCTCATTGGTACACGCCACAACCTGGGATTCAAACCGGCACTCTCTCGAGTGCGAACCAAACGGTCTACCCACTAGACCACGGAGCTCACTGATAATAAAAAAATTAAAATAACATACTTACATAATTATATTTATCTTCTAGTTATGTACAAAATAGACATTTATAAGATAGCTGCTAACTAAAGATACAGTCTTATTAATAAAAATTGCTTATTCTCCTCTTACTCCAATGTTACACCGGGAGTAGTTAATTCTAGATTAGTCACAGAATAGCTACGTGTTAATAACGGTATTAATAAATACGAAGTAGGTTTGGAGTAACAATACAATTCTTACATTGAGATTAAGGTGTATATGGCAACATACATGATAAGAATGAACAAAATGAACTTAAATTAATGAAAGTCGATTAAAAGGACATTGACAGTTAGGTAAATTTTGAAATTTGACTCTTTTATTTGACAATCATAACTATCACAAGCGAACATATTATGTAAATTCTGTATTTCTCTTGTTGAAATCAAAATAGTGGTTTTAGAATTTGTGCTATTTTATATAAAATGTTATATTTATATAAAAAGGGTTATTGCGAGGTTTAATACAATTTCACATGCCTTATTAATGGTAATATTTCTTCAATTCCTTCTGTCATTCTCAAATCGTCAATGAAATAATCTCTATTCATTTTAATCCATAATAATTACAAAATCAGACACTAGTAAGTACTTGAACGAACACCAAACAAATATGAAAATATATTTAGTTTAGTTTAGTATATATATATCTTAAAAGAAGTTGGAAATACAATACAAATCTACGCTTACTCAAGCGTTAAACCATGTGGCTCCGCGGAGTAACTTTTACTCCGGGAGTAAATTTTGATTAGTTAACTCCGTCCTTACTCCTAGTTTATTAATACCATAATTGCCTAATCTTTGCGTAAGTCTTGGAGTAAAGTAGTCTGACGCTAATCATAGTTTATTAATAAGGGGGAAAAGGACGAAAGCAATAAATAGTGTTTGATGTCTCGTAGTCGTAGACCGTAGTCCCCGAATACAATTTGTGTAATTAGGAGGCGTCAGACAGCACGATAAATTTGTACCCTTGCTTACCGCTTACCCTTTTCAAACTAAAGAGCGTAATTTGATATTAAAGTTTACAGCTTGGCAAAAAAGAGTATGTCGCAGTTACAGCTGGAACTAAAACATTGTCGATTATTATCTTCTTTAACCTATAACTTTCCGCTAGTAAAGTCCAGCTGTAACTGCGACATACTCTTTTTTGCCAAGCTGATTACGCTCTTGGGCGGTAAACACTTATACTTGTGATAAAATTATGATTGTGATTCGGTTAATACTGAGTGCTATGGTTTATTTCCTGACTATCAAAAGAATTGTGAAAGATGATTTTTTAAAGTTATTTTAGAAAACAAAAAATCAAGTCTAAAACAGAACTTTAATACTAACTTGTTCTATATATTGTACGTGTTTATGTTAAATGCGTTCAAACTGAGAAAGCGAGCGAATGTTTTTTACGCTTTAACCTGTTAAAAGCTTTTTATACTTTAAGCCCTGAAAGAATATTGTACTTTAGAAAAAACAATAAAATCAATAGCCTAAAACAGGGATCGCAAACCTATGGCACGTGTGCCATCGAATCCTCGAACGTATAGCATGCCACACAATATTTTGTAATTATGTACTACGAAAAAAGTGTGAAATATGTATTATATGACAAACCTAACATAATAAGTTATTTGTCATCTATTTTACAACATTTATATATACTTTAATGACAAAATGATCCTATTTTCACAGTTCTTTGGGGTTTAAAATTTGAGCAGATTTAACCTATTAAATAGGAAAAAATTTTTGCTCGCTCGCCTTTAACATATTATATTATTTAGTAGCGATGTTCTGTTTTAGCAGGTTCATTTTATAATATTTTTCCGAAGTTCACCGTTATTCAGTGTTTAAGTTTAACGATTGAATAGATTTTAACCTAAAGAATGGAAAAAAAAATGCTCGCTCTCTTTGCTCACTCGTGTTTGGCTTACAGAACATATTACTATAAAATTTAGTATCGACGATCAGTTTTAGGCTTTTGATATATTTTGTATTTTTCGAATTGTACAGTTTTTCAGGGTAACAGTCTTTTAGGGTTTAAAATTTGAACAGATCTACCTATTAAATAGGAAAAAAATTTTGCTCGCTCGCGGTTAACATAAAGAACATATTATATTATTTAATAGCGATGTTCTGTTTTAGCCGGTTCATTTTATGATATTTTTCCGAAGTTCACTGTTATTCAGTGTTTAAGGGGAAACCCTGAAAGACTGTGCTTTAAAGCATAAACAGGTAAAAACGAAAAAAGAATGGGCGCCCATGTATATTATAAAATGATCATATTACCACAGGGTTATTTTTATTATCATATATAAGGGTTTAAAGCACAGAATAAATAATAGTACCTACTGTTTAAAGTTAGAACAGATTTAACCTATAAAATAGGAAAAAAGTTTACTCGCTCTCTTCGCTCGCTCGCGGTTAACATAAAGGCCACATTATTTCTTACCGATGTTCTGTTTAAGCCGGTTGATTTTATGGAACTTTTCCGAAGTTTATAATTAGTTTAACGTTTGAACAGTGTTGAACCTTTGAACCTGTAAAATATGAAAAAAAAATTGCTCGCTCGCTTCGCTCACTCGTTTTTGGCTTAAAGAACATAATATTATAAAATTTTGTACTGACGTTTAGTTTTAGACTATAGATATTTATATTTTTCCGAATTACACAGCCTTAGCAGTAATTAGGATATTTCTATGGAGGTACCGACCTAGTTGATCAGTATTGTTGAAATGTCAAATAACGTTTTAAAGGTAAATATTACGATTAACATGAACGTAAAAAAAGGCGGACACCGCTTCAGTAATATGAATAGTGAAGCTATCAAAGTAAGACTGCCGTAACGTAGCGACACGTGCCGCACGCACACATTCACAGCAAAGTAAGGCGATCGGCCGCCAGTACGCCAATGGCAATTATCCGTAAATCTCACACAAATGTAAGTCGCCGCCATAGTTGGGCTTCACTTGATGCTTAGCTCACCTCCCGTCCGCCTTTTTTTTACGTCCATGACGATTAATTAGACTTTATTCACGTAGGTATCTTAAATTTCCCACCACATTTATTAAGGTATATTGGGGTAAGTTCGGACGCTTTTTTGCAAGGTTCGACAGGTTTGACAAAAAGTAAAAAATATTCATATTCGGGTAGATTTCTTGATTTATAACTGAATTTGTATGAAAAAAGAAAGATTATATTTTAGGAAAACCTACATTAAATATCATAAATGCAGTGGGTATTGATTAAAACTGGGTTTGAAGTGAAAGTTTTGTTTTATTTCTACCAGGGAAAGATCGGACTAGTATGGGGAAAGATCGTACTATGCATAAAACTGAATCTTATTGTCATACGCCTATGGTTCATAGACAAACATGATTCGATCTTTCTACAGATTAACCACAAAAAAAACTATCTCGAGGGATTCATAATTCCAGTCCTAACTTTAAAAAAAAGTATTGTACGTCCGATCTTACCCCCAGCGTTGCCGATTTGTGGGGAATTCCCCAAACTGCGGGGAATTTCAACTCGATTGGGGATTTATTGGGGATTGGCACTATGTGGGGAAAATGTGGGGATTTTAACATTTCGACATCTTATTCTTATCGGTAAATATTTCATCATTAATTATCGACACGATATCGACCTTTTTTAAAATCATTATGTATGGCATGGGCATGGCACATCTCTAGTTTCAAACTACTAGCACAGTGTAATAAAAAGATACAGTGGGCCAACGCGTTTGAAGTCGCGCGAAATGCCGCTTTTGTGTAGGTATTCGTCATTGCTGCAGGGTTGTCACAATAATATGTTTTATTATAATCTGTTCTACATTTTGTGTATTCGTAGTATGTGTATGTAGAGTACTAGGAATAAAACAAAAAAATATATATAGAAGTATTAATGAAGAGTTTTATTATAAAAAATACAAATGCGTATACAAAAGCTCAGGGTTCGCATGATATATATCAATTGATATTTGTCGGATATATATCAAAATTGATATTTATATTTAAAAATGTAAAATAATGTTTTAAATGTAAAAAATCTTACATCAAGTCATAGTATAAATACACAGGTCTTATTTTTCGAGAGTTTCACAAGCCTAGGTCATGAAAAACTTGCTATTTGACACGACATTAACTAATCATAGCCGTCGACTCGGCTTGTAACTTAGGCTTATGACACCCACGTGACCCCCTGTTTTCGGAAGAAAATTCCTTGTTTGTATACTATTGTTATACCATTTATACCATGTGTCAAATTAATTCGAGTGATAAAATTAATATACTTTTTTTCTTCTGGTTATAAACAAAAGTCATTTTATGGATTTAAGACTTAAAAATTGATACTCAAAAGTATCTATCGTTGATTTTTAATTTATTTGAAAACTTTGAATATCAATAATAAATAAATGAGTTTAATTTTACTTCCCTATCTTCAAAATATCAGACATACAAATTTTCAACTATTACGAAAAAACATATCAGAGTATGAAATTTGTATGTAATTTTGAAAATATCAAAAATATCGGATATATTATATCAAAAATAATTTGATATTTATATTATACTGATATTTACATATTTATTATAAATATCGGAAATTCTTATTAATACGAGATGACGACATGCAGCACATGTAGTATGAACCATTGTAAATAAGTACCTACATACAACTCAAACGAATCACTGTCGCAAACCACTCAACAAACAAAAAGCGTTAACCCCGGCTGACATGTCCCAAGCGACTGTATGACAGCTTGGGCTCGCTACCGCCCCTCTCTCACCCCGCACGCCCCGCACCATTGCTCGTCTAGACGTGTCCGTTGGACGACTGTACGTTCTATAGGCTGTGCTACTAGTAGATTGACGTTTGTTTATGATCAGGGATTCCCTTTTTCCCTTTCTTTAACAGATACTGTTGTATCCATAGATATATAATATTATATCACTGGTTGTATCATTTATGGCTGTAAGAGAAAGAATAAAAAACCGGGCGGCAGCGTCAAGTTCTACCCTTCAAACAAAATGCTTTCCACAAAAATATGGAAAAGAATATGAAAGATATCAATTTTATTTAAATAATCTATATATACCTATATGTCGGAGCGTGTTAAAGCTAAGATTATCTTTGATTGGAGACGTCAAATAGTTTTACTATTTGGACTTGTTCGATGCCAGTAATGACAGATGTGATAGAAAAATAAGGGTTGTCATGGAGACTGGGGTATTATTTGCCTGAATTTGGGAATGACTGGATTATAAAAAGCTCAGGAATCAGGATAATACGGAAGTCGTGAAATACGTGGCATCGAACTTGTCACGTTTCTGATCGTTCAGCATTTGGGCTATTCGATAATATTGTAATAAATATCTAAACTTGGAATATTTCAACCGTTCGCCATCTTATCCTGATGGAGTCTTTGACATCAGAACTGGTATGAACATCACGACCCACATAGAAAGACCCTTCGGAGCATAACGTGCAAAGGGCAGAATGAGCATGACACGCAGGATGAGCAAATTGCTTAAATCGCAAATGAACAAATGCGTAGAGCCCAAAACGTGGAGAAAACTAAAAGTTGTCCGACGAAAGTAATACCTAGATTAATAGATCGAAACCGATCAGAATGACACTAGGTTCAGAAGAGTGTATTACATGCATTTAGCATGGGTGAATCTTCATGGTGTAAAAGCAAGATGAAATAATCAGACTGCATTCACATTCCAATTACAAAGGATATTGGGTACACTTAATCCGTAGCGGAGACTTAGAACACAAGATTCTTGAGTTGAAGTTGAATTGTATTGATCGCTAAAAATATAATAATAACAAACATAAGAGATGGAAAGCCAAAACTAGAGAATATAAGATCCTGTGGTCAACACACTGCTCGCAAATGCTTTGTTTGTGGTTGATAGGGACACAAGTCAATTGATTGTCCTGCATGAGGAAAAGTTTTGTTAAAGACGTTTAGCTGCATCAGAACATCAAAGCTAGTTTAATAGCAATTCTGAGATATGTCATGTATTGTTTATTTTTATTTTACAGCGGGAGACAAGGACACTATGTATTGACATACTTGGAGGGAATTGACGATAAATTACGTGGCAGATGCAGTTTTGCTCTCTTAACTTGGTAAATGATAATATATTGGGCATAAAGATTCCAACTTGGACACTCAATAACTGTGGTGAGCGTATTCCTTCCATTACGATATTTTTTTCGAAATATTGGTAGAATTGATCTAGTATTGTTTATGAAGTCTCTTTCATTTGATACACATAGCGAAATTACCTAGCTAATAAAGATCATATAAGATGTTGCTTCTCTTGATGCTAATGGCTTCATGGTCTAAGCGAGTTAGCACATCTCAAACTAAGATTTAGGTTAGATACTAGTTTGTGTATCGAAAGACTGCATATGTGTGGACCTACCTACTTATATAGCGACGCGTAGCCTGCTGAAGTCTGAGACGATGTGCATGAGTGTAATAATTTAGTTCTTACAGTGTACTGCTATTTTGCAGATGATGCTATAAGAATGTATGACATAGTTGTTAAATTTTGCAAATTTAAGTAATCTTTGTTATGATATAGAAGGAGCGTGATCTTGCGCGTTTTCACGAATGACATTTTTATTTGAGTACATAATAACTCATAATTGATTTCATGAGACCAAAATAAAAAGAATATTTAAAACGAACATAAAATTATAGTACTTCGCAACCTTTGGATCAAATTGAAAATACAGTTTTGTCCGTTTGTCAAAATCTAACTTTGCAATAAGAATTCGCATGATACTTTAAGATAGTAGTTGAAAATTCATGTGTCAGGCGCTAGATTATTATCTAACCAAGTGAAATTGTTTATTAATTTGGAATGATACGTATGTACTTTGGGATGATTTTATTTTGACAGATAATTATTGATTGCATAAATTATTTTCTCTCTTGGTTTTAGTATTAGGTACAAGGGGGCAGTTCGGTGCAACGAGAATGGCGACATTTCAATATATCGCTCTGTCCTACAGGGTTAACGTTACATAAAAGCTACTTAAAACCACAACAGATGACACTATGTCGCTTCTGCCTTGCGCCATCGAAAACGCTAGACTTATGTACATGAGGCTCACGAATGATTAATATATTGTACCATAAAGACTAGCCAAATGGCAGTCACCAGTCCGATTAAGTTAAAACAACTTAAATGACATTAACGTAGCCCCATTTGAAAAAAAAAAGAAACAGAAAAAAAAAATGAATATATTGTTCTGCAGTATTAATGAATAGTTTATGGAGATGGTTAATCGGTTTTGTTGGAATATCAAAATGTATTCGAAAGAGGAATTTAACGATATCTTAAACTATGATTACGTATCTTAAATTTGTCGCCATATTGATATAATCAATTAAGTAGTCCTCCTTTGTTGGAAGGCGGTTGAAATTTTGAAGAGGCAGCTCACTAGAAGCGCTTATCTGGTCCCAATTTTTTTGTATGAGGTCGACATTCTTCTCCGTAATAAGCGTTCTGTGATTAGGTAGCGTAGTAGACTGATGCAACTTCCAGTTGATGAGAGATCCGAGCCCCAGCGTTGGGAATGTTAGTGATCAGAGCCGAGCCATTGAAAAAATGTTTAACTTAGAACAAAGAAATAACAACTTATTTCGATACGATACGAATGACTAAATTTTTTTTACTATTATATATCGAAATGACGAATCATCTATCTTCTGAATATAGGTTACTGTTTTAAGAAAAAGCAGGCATAATGAAAAGTCAATATCCGATTTTGCTAATAATAATTGTTTTCCTAAGGTCTATGGAGTATTTGGTATAACGGCCCCCAAACCTTCAGAAAAATGAACTACTTGAACCTGACTGGAAATGTCAACCTATGGCAACGTCATCATATAGACACAACATACATACTCTAGTTTGCGAAAACGGACATCAAAGCAAATCACCAATCTTTGTCCTGATCTTACTTTTTTTTGATATTTATGAGCTATTTGATCTTATAAATATTGTCAATTAATTATTGATCGGTAAGGTTTTAAGTAGAAAGTAATGGCAAAGTTTCAGAAGCCTGAATTTTACTTGCGCATATTAAAACCGTGGACTTAAAATTGCAGTTACTTCCAATGAAGTTAAAGGATATCGACCAGAAAGTAACAGATGTAGAAGTAAGCTTATGAAATGTCAGGAGGAGGTTTATCACTACTGGTATATTCAGTCATCTCTGTGTCAACTATCAGTTATTCTGAACCCCAATTCTCGTAGTTGACTTACACTTTTAGTTTGCTTTTGTTGAGTTGTGGATGACTAGTCCTGACGTCATGAACTGATTTTTGGAGTTGTGCCCAATCAAAACGGGTTTGACGTTGGTTAGACGTTTGTGGGAGTGCCATTTTTGCAGTTTTAATATATTATCAGGACTGGATCGTAACTGTACTGTTACGGAATTTGATTAGTAGAATCGACCTTTTGGTTTACTTTGTGGGCTTCGAATGTATATTGTTACACATGCTAAAATCAAATTGCCTAGAATATTGTGGTACTTAGGTAAAACCAAAAATACTTAAAAATTGTGCGACAGGAGACCTAAGATTATCTTAACGACTAGCAACGCATTTATGAGTCTTTTGGTATGGTAATAAAAGCGACGGCTATGGTTATTTTCCATCAACAATCCGATTGCTCATCTGTAAACGTGAAAATGAACCTCGAGTTGAATACCCTTGTCGTTCGTTATAAACGCACCAAAGTTGCTTACGACCAAACGATTATTAAATTTATGAGAAAGAAACGTATAATTTCCATCAGAAACTTTGAAAATTTATATTGATATCAATCTTTAGCGTAATCGTCCTAATATGTGTTATGTTAACTTAGTGTAACAAGTTACAACTGCTTACATTCGGCGGGAGTATTGTGAAACACCTGACCCTTCAACATTAATTGCAGTGTGTATAGCTAGAAAAAATACGAAATACTTTTGACATTGTAACTTTCTTTTCGTTCGCTCCAGTGCAAGCTCCGATTTCATGAAAAACTAAGATTCCCTTATATCTCGGAGAGTTGTGAAGGATATGATATTCAAAAAAAGCTCAAAGGACGCGTATTCACAAAAAAAAAAAAAACCAAAAAAGTTATGGCTGAAACAGTGAAATAAAAATTAAATTTTATTCAGATTCTTTTTTATATTTTTTGGAGCGCGATAATTTGGAAACGGAGAATTATTTCAAAATTTGCGAAAAATTCCTCTGGACAATTTAGTCAGCTACAATTTGAGCCTAAAACAAAGACGATCGGGTTGCCCGGTCTAACATTTTTGCGACAGTATTTTTTTTTTTTCGAATTATGTGGAATAATTTTTAAAGTAGTCGATAGTCATGTGAGGCACTAAATCTTTATTTATTTCTTGTAAATGTGCTACCGGTTCGGTCAATGTTTTTTTTTGCTCGCCCGTCTCTGCTTCTGGATGTATAAATTATTAAAAAAGTTAAATGCAAAAATATTTTGTTAAAAGTTCGTGACGTGTATGCAATACGACTGCTCTGTTTAGCACTAAAGTAAAATGATATTAGCTTTTGGTTTAATAGTAGGTTTAGTTATTTCACCAAGATGTTCGGCGCGCTCAATCCGGTAATAATCTAAGCGGTCCAAAAGACATTAAGATTTTGAAGTACATTGTAAACTGTTTGTTAAAAGATGTAAACTGTGAATATTTTTGTTTGCACCTGTTAATTGCAACTGTAGATTGCGAATGCGAATTGCGACTGTGGATTGCGAGCGAGGATTGTGATTGGGTGCCGGACGGAGGCAGCCCATTACTTGACGAGAGTAGGCACCGGAGAGAGGTGGCCTTGTGACTGGGTGCCGGAGGGAGGCAACCCAGTGGTTTTTTGTAGTGAGGTGCACCGGAGGGAGGTGGCCTTGTATTGTACATGATGGGAATATAACAGCATCGTTTTTCGATATTGAGATTGGTACATGTAAAGTGTGAAGTGTGTGGTAAAGCATGTCATGATTTATTTGGTAGCAAGATTATGGTTGATATTGTGTTGTATCTGTATACTTCATGTGTGTTTAATCTGAGAGTATAAAATGTAAATTAAAACTTAACTCTGAGAACACTAGATAGAGGTTAGATGAAGGATGTTAATTAGAGTGTAATTGACACAGGAGGGAGGTATTGATGTGTTAGAATATGATAAAATTAAATGTTATGTCCATGGATTAAAACAGTTCTTATTAATTTTCCGAGGTCAGGTTGACCGAGTGAGAACCTTTTACTGTGCTGTCAAATGTTTTTTTCAGAAACTTGAAACGAAGACGTGAGACGCTTCACACCGGGACGTGTGCATGGACAGAATAGCCGTGTCGGAGCGTTGATGCACATAAATATTCTTCACACAAGGATCTCAGAGTCACCAGGGTGATCTTGTCGGAGTGTCAACGGATTTGTTTCGCACAGGGACGTGCGAATTGTCAGAATGGCCGTGTCGGAGCGTGTTAAAGCTAAGATTGTCTTTGATTGGAGACGTCAAATAGTTTTACTATTTGGACTTGTTCGATGCCAGTAATGACAGATGTGATAGAAAAATAAGGGTTGTCATGGAGACTGGGGTATTATTTGCCTGAATTTGGGAATGACTGGATTATAAAAAGCTCAGGAATCAGGATAATACGGAAGTCGTGAAATACGTGGCATCGAACTTGTCACGTTTCTGATCGTTCAGCATTTGGGCTATTCGATAATATTGTAATAAATATCTAAACTTGGAATATTTCAACCGTTCGCCATCTTATCCTGATGGAGTCTTTGACATATATAAAAATGAATCCCCATCTCCATTGGTCACGGCATCACGTGTGAACGGCTTGACCAATTTCCCTAATTCTTTTTTTTTTGTTGTGTTTGTTTCAGGAGAGGGTTCTCATGCAAGAAAAACTAAGAAAGTAGCATGGAACGATAGAATTAAAAAAAACTTATTGATCATATTAACTGTTTGTTTGACTCTTTATTTTTATTAATTATTATACTAATGCGAATTACACTCAGCTAGTAAAATATTGTTTCATTTTTTAAAAAACCTATGTGGGGAATTTGTGGGGAATCAGCGTATTTTTGTCCCCAAATTGGGGAATTCGATCCCGATTTTTGGGGAAAAACATAAATTAGCATTGGCAACCCTGCTTACCCCTAACAAAATATAAACAACACTGTGTTTCTCAAACTTTATTAGGAAGTACCTACCTAAGTAAGTAGGTACCTAGTAAGTATATGAAAATAAAAATACAGTTTGTTAAATAGAAAAAAGTATTAACGTACAAGAGCATAGTAATCAACATCTTTAACAACAACTAGAAGCTAAAGTAATTTACTTAAAAAAAAAACAACGGAAAATATTATGCAACAACTTAGATATGAGCGCCGCGCCGGCGCACCGCCGCCGCCGCGAAAATACATCGGCGCGCCGAATGAGCGAGAGGGATAGTTATAACATGGGCGTAGCCAGGGCGGTGGTTTAGGGGGTTCAAACCCTCCCCCCCCCCCCCCCGAAATGGGCCGGCTGGTATATATAATACAGATGATTTTTTAAGTTATTTTAGAAAAATAATCAACAGCCTAAATCAGAACTTTGATACTACCCCGGTCGTTAGTGGATTAAGCACAGAGAACTAACAAAAATTAGAAATACTTACTCTAATACTGAGATACGCACTCAGGGGGAAGTCCGGATATGTCATATATCCCGCGTTTTCAAATTTTGTTCCACAGCACACGCGTACTCACCTCGAACGAATATCGGCAACTGAATAGTGAATAGTGATTCCATAGAGTATAAAGAGTAAAGGCTATTAGCAAGAGGAAAAATTATATATCGTACCTTATCCCCCTATATGACACATGTCAATGAGAAAGAAAGAGATATCTAGTTGTTCGCCATTTACAATTTTTGTAGACGGTTACAGGTTTTGAACATAATATGTAACCAACTTCAGACAGATCAGCTGTCTGAAGTTGGTTACAAGTTGCATTGCTCGTATTTATCAGCAACTTCATATGTAAATATATTCCCGTCCGCCAGTGAAGTCCCTAGTCGGCATTCTGTGTCGATAAAAATCAAAATGATGATGAAAATGTTAACCTTCCGTGCACCACGTGGGGTTTAATACACCCCAGCGAAACAAAAATCGTAGTATCTTTTTAAACGGCTGCGCGAATTCCACGAAACCTCGAGTAGCTGGAGTTGTGACATTGCCGGGTCGCATAGTAACAGTGATTTAGTAGTAGCGTCGCAGGCGCTAATATATATCTGTATTATCTATGGCAGGCGCAGTGGACGGTCGCCCGCAAATTGTGGCAGGGTGTCACAAACCCCACGTAGTTCGGCACGTCGTCTAAAAGGTAAGCAGTTTGACATGCAAATTATACCTATTTCTACAGAAATATTTATTTAATTTGTTCTTTAATTACTTTAATCGTTTGTGTAGGTATTTGTTTGCAGGTCTCATAATGGCTCGACGTTTAGATCAACATGAAAATATATTATCGGCATTTATGGACGATAGTGATAGCGACACAGATGAGCTATATTTACCCGGAAATGAAGGCGGTTCGAATCATTTGACTACTTAATCTGAAAGTGACATCGAAGAGGATGCAACCAGACGGTTGCGAGCGATGCGAAGTACCTATATGCTTAGAGCACGCATATTTTTTTTTTTGTAAAAATTGTGCAGATTTTAACCAACTGGGAACTCATGAAAACTAATTATGTTTAGTTATTTTTATTTTATTATTGTTTCTTATCTCATTCGGCCCTGAAATAAAGGGCAATAAGAAGTTTTTAGATAAGTTTCTTTTTATAAGGCTAAACCAAATAATATGGTCTCCTTTTAGTTATTAAAAAGTACTATTTTTGTTACAATGCCTATAGATATTAAAAATATTTATTTTACCTAACAAATTTATTTCATTTCTATCTCCTAATAGTCCAAAAACAATATAAATAAGTATAAAATAAATTTTATAAAGATATTTTCTATATATAGGTAAAATGATGTTGGGGTATAAGAAAACCCCACATAGTGCAGGACGCAACTTTTACCCACGTGGTTTACGGAGGGTTAATCTTTTCATAGGATAAAATGAAGTCTTTTATTCCGCTTTATGTTTGCTTAGATATTTTAAACTATTAAATGAATTTAAATTCAGTTTGCAGCCAATAGATAAAATGATTAAAGTGGAATATTTATGCGTAATGATCTATGCACCTTTGTGATTTATAAATTATTAACAGTCGATCAAAAACGAATTTATGCAGTATTGTCTACAACAAACAGAAGTATGTTGGGGAAGCTAGTCTCTTGAACTATACACCCACACACTATGCAGGCTATCGTCTAATCGACTTGTCAGTTCTATATCCTACTACTATTATAAACATGAAAGTTCGTGAGGATGGCTGGATGTCTGGATGGATGTTTGTTACTCCTTCACGCAAAAACTATTGACCAGATTTCAATGAAATTTGGTATGGCAGTAGTTTAAGCTCTGAATTAAAACATAGGATACTTTTCCCTTGGATACAGCTGGTAAATATATAAAAAGTATACGTATAGACTTTTTATGTCTTTATGCATTTCTCCCTTTAGTTGGGGTACCTACGTGGAAAGATAAATGAAAACAGGAAATTTTAATAGATATATTTATTATTTATTAACAATTGGACATCATTTATTAGCATTACACGTTACGACAACACCAAAAAGCTCTCAGATTGTCAGCATGGAGCTAAATGTGTGAAGAAAACAGAGCACAGCAGTCCGTTTACGTGGGAGAGCCACACTTTGGCACGAACGGTCCACCTGGACCAGATAAATACCACGGCCTCCGGGTACTCAAGGAGTAGTTGCGGATTTTAAGACCGGGATCGTACTTGTGACTCCTCCTATTGCGAGTATGTATAGGTGGCGATAATCGCTCTCCATCTGGCGATCAGTCTGCCCGTTTTCTGGTCAATTAAAAAAGTACAAAGAAGTATCCTTGCAAAAGGCCACCTAATTCCCTGCAAAACCAAAAAGCAAAGTTAAATTTGAAAATTTGTGACATTTTTTTGTGATGATGTACAACCGTAACTCCATTATAATATACAGGAATAGGGATGTTGCCTATTGTGGAATATCCAAAGATTGGAATATCACAGTTTTACAAATTAAATTTTAAAATTGTTGATTAAAGATACATAAATCTGAAAGAAAAGGGTATTTAGAGTGACGGGATTAGAAATATAAGCAAATAAAAAATATTGTCCATCTCTTTTTCGCAAAACGATTCGTGACGTCACAACCTGCTACCGCCATACATTTTGTAATGACAAATGTATGGCGGTAGCAGGCTGTGACGTCACAGGCCGATATATCGCTCTCTTTCATATTGTAAATTTCAATGGTTTGTATCTACGTTATTTTTTCAGATATACAAAAATAGGTTCTGGATTGTTTATTAACATGTTGTCTAGCATAGAATAGACGAAAAAAATTTTTTTCGGCAACATGCCTATTATTAATTAATAATTATAATTAATAAAAAATACACCACAATAATTTATATTATATATTATCACTTAGTTTATATTTTAGATCTTACTAATTTGTATAATTGTATGGTGTTTGGTGAATATAAAGTAAGCAAAACATTTTTCTTTCAGATTCTAGATAAACACATTTATCTACAAGAATATAATAACTTCAGTGTAATTGCTTGTATTTATATAACCTGAAACAATTCTCAACATACTGGTGAAAAGTTAACACTTCTTCACGATTTTCTTTCCTCGCAGAGTGTGATTTACAGCCCTCCACCAAACGGGCCATATTAACTTGAGCACAGCTTTGTTTTCTTAATAAGACTTTTTAATATAAACTGAGATTTTTACCAAATAACACTATAAATTTATGATTTGCTTCTTCTTCTTCTTGTATCATAATGCACACGTAAACAAATGACATTAGCTGTCAGTGGCTAACTTCAGGCCACATCTACTGCTACTAATTCAAAATGTCACTTATTATTAAAGCAATAAAGTTGTAATTCCAACGTCTAAAATTGGACTCCAATTTGGACTCCAAATTGGAGCAACCTTCGAAAAAAACGTATAGACATAGAGATGGCTTTCTTTTTCACTCTTATTGGTTTTGCCTTTGATGTTTTGTGAGACAAATAGCTGCCTACGGCTTCGATTTTTGTTTTAGTTCTATAAAACTCCTATTTCTTTGAGTGGTTCACAACAAAATGGCGTCGCAGACAATATTGCCAGTGATAAAAAATATTAACAAACGTAGTATAGCTCTACCAGAATCTGATGGCATTTTAAAAAAAATAAAAAATGTGATTTTCATATGGCAATGTCAAATATGACCCGTCAAATCAAAGTACGTGATCTGTCAACCGCTGCTAAAATTTTGTGATTATGTTCTTGGAATTTGATGTTTTTGTGAAAATATCCAAAAAGGCAATTCGATCTCAAGCGAGAAATATTGTTTTCTATGTCTATAGTAAAATACAGAAAGAAGAAGGTGTAAATCGAACTCAATCTTATAATTTAAAGTTCGTGGTAGAGTTGACCGGTAAGTTAGAGTGAGTTGTTTTGATACTTTTAGTTTTTTTTATATTTTCTTAGGTAATTATTGTGACTTCTTTAAATGTGTTTCCAGTACTACTATAAGGTGAATCGTAGCTGATGGCACATCGAATGATGGTTTGTTTTCCATGCCTGGTAAAAGGAGGAGAGGAGGAAAAAAGAAAATCAACATAAGACAGTTTCGATTTATAGTTGATTAGGAATAAAGTAAACGAGTTCTATACAGTTCGGAAGGAAATTCCAACATTAAATAAACTGTTGCCAATTTAATTGTATGTTATTCGTAATAAATAAGTATATAAAGTAATTCACGATTGATTTATTTTTCATGAAATATCATTATATTACATAGTATAAAACAAAGTCCCTTTTTTGTCTGTCCCTATGTATGCTTAAATCTTTAAAACTACGCAACGGATTTTGATGCGAGTTTTTAAAATAATAGTCTTTAAGTATTTAATAGTCTTTAAGATATTTTAAGATTATGGTAAAATTTATATTCAAGTGCGATAAATAAAATACTTATTATGTAAGTATATTATCAAGCATGTCGTATCGAGGTGATAGGGTCCCATTTTTAACAATTTGCATTGGGCAAACCTAAAAACATGTTCAATATTGTATCAGTAGTATATTGCTGTAAGTAGGTAGAGAATTATTCGCCGAAGTAGTTTTTTATCCAAGAACACTATTCCACACGGGCGAAGCCGCGGGCAAAAGCTAGTTTTCTATATTATACACCGAACATTCTTCATACAGTCTTATTATAATTCATGTTCAATAATACTAAAGACATAATTAAATATTAACCAGTATCAAGATCGTTTAATCCAATTTCCCCAGTATTGCACACTACAAATTTTTTTTCCCTATTTGCCATGAGATTCTGGTACACCTATAGTTATTTGAATTATACGATCTTTCCCTGATTCGATCTTACTTATAGTTGCAAAACTTCTGAAAAATTCCGAATAATTCCGGAATACTTCTGGGAAAATTTCTTTAAATTAGAATTATTCAAAATGAATTTAATTAAGATTTTTATTTTTGCTGAAAAATTGTATTTTGCATCAATCGTCGATCGCCGCCGCGCCGCCCTCTATGCGTCGCCCGCCGGCCGCTGCCACACGAGCGAGACGGCGGGGCGGGCGGCGGGAGGGAGATGCTCCCCGGAGAAGTTTTCACCCGCGCGAGAAAGATTCGTACCCCTGCAATCGAATGTTTCCGAATGTTTCCGTCAAATATTTCGCCGGAATAATTCAATGGTAATATACCTAGGTGTTAGTTTATGGTGTATGGTGGTTGAATGAATTATTTGTTCAGTGGAACATACGTAAGTAAAATATAAATGTGTATTTTATTATAAATGGGATTGATTAAGTATATAATGTTGATATTTTTTGTATGTACAATAGCTCTGTACGCATCGATTTTGATGCAGTTTTCAGAACAATATTATTTAGTACCTACTATATGTATAGTTACGTGACATAAAAAAATGTTGAAATAAATAATGTTTAAATAAGTAAAAAGATGAAACCTGTAGTAAGGACGAGAAATAAAAATACGTGTAGGTACCTAGCTCGAATTAGAATATGTATTCCAATTCCAATATCTATACTAATATTATAAAGCTGAAGAGTTTGTTTGTTTGTTTGTTTGAACGCGGTAATCTCAGGAACTACTGGTACGAATTGAAAAATTCTTTGTGTTGGAAAGTCCACTTATCGAGGAAGGCTTTAGGCTATATAGCATCATGCTAAACTCAATACGAGCGGAGCACCAATCAAGAATGTTACAAAATCGGGGGTCTTTTTTTCCTTTTGAGAGCTTTCGCTACGTACGCTGCGGAAACGGTTAAAGTTTCGCTAAAATGATGTATGGCAGAATTGTTCCCCTGTAAAAGTTCTAAAAAAAGTCCGCGACAGTATATGTCTATCTTTTAAGGTTGGCTCACTATAACCTTTTTATACTAACCAAATTTGTTCTAAAAGTAAGCATTATTTGTGAAAGTGTTTTCATAAAGATTATATTAATCCTTATCCAAGTAAATACGTTATTCATTACAAGCATTTAATCTAGAAGAAATTTGCCGTTTACATCATTTGATTTCAATGAGTATTTTAGAAGATATCGCAGTAATAAAATAATCGTGCGCGCTATTATAGTACGGCGCACGGCGCGGGCGGGTAGTCGTGACCGTGAGGTGGAAGCGCTTCTCCTTCTACGTAAATGAAGTCGCGGGTAAATTTTAGCGATATCCCAAAGTAACTTTTCCACGCGGACGAAGTCGCGGGGAAAAGCTATTATAAAATTATTGACAATATAAGTCAAAGTATTAATTCACTTTTTAAACTGTTATACAATACAGAGGTTTTATTAATTGGACTTAAATTGGATTAAAATGTCACTTGTGTGTTTTTAATTCGATAGATAGAAAGATTGTTTTTTGAGTTGAAATATTCCCAAAGTTTCGGAATATTTCGGAATACTTCCGAAGTATTCGACGGGAATGATTCGGAATTTTTCCCGCCAGCATCTATAATCTTACCCCAACACACCTTACATTCTTCATTTGATGTTTCCCACCACTTCGTGAACACTAAAGGAAAGCGGCGAAATGTACGGTCGGTTCCCGCGATGAACCAAGAGTAAAGTTAATTGCTGAAGAAGTTTCTTCTCCAAGAACACTATTCCACGCGGGCGAAGCCGCGGGCAAAAGCTAGTAGTTTATGTTTGATAATATTTTCGTGTACGTGCGTAACGACGTGATTGAAAATACATTAGTGTATAATCATTATTTGTGTTTGTGTGTGTTCCTCGTCCCCTCTCAGAAAGTGGCAGACTCCTTCGCATATAAATTAACTGTCGTGTCGTCTCCGTTTGATTGGATGCTCTAAGATTCTACACATTAAAAACCGGAATAACATAAAGTTTGAAATAAACACAAATACACGCAACGTTGCTGATTGCCATTGAGTATTGACATAAACTATAACATAGCTATTAGTTTTTATTAGTATTAGCTATTAACCTTTGAGTAGAAGTCTTTGTTATTAACCCTAGTGTTTATGTTTGTTTTAGGTTTTTTCAACAGACCTCACTATTCAACTTACCGTACCCTTGTTTTGTCATAAGACCTCCTCAATTAGCAGTTTCCGTCACTCACTCTGAAATTGGCGAATCACTACGGAGCCAAATATAAAAAGAAGAAGAAGAAGTATTGACATAGTATTGACATAGTATTGACAATACCTTCGACCTTCCTAGGTTATATTTTAATTTTATAAAGTTTAAAATTATAAATAAATAAACTAGAAGTGTAAAAAGTAGAGTAAAAGGCTATGTATAATATTATTATATAAAGATGTGGCAAATAATACAGGCGCAGTCATGTCAGCTTTTGCGGCAAAGGTAAAGAATCGCATCTAAAAAGTTAATAATAAACAGTTTTCAGAAAATTAAAACGAATCACGTATGTTTTTCAGGTTGTTAACAGTACAGAGCAAAGGTCAATTTATTAATTTAATCAAAAGCAAGTCGTCTAATGAGTTAAAGAAACACGTACCTAACTTTAGGAGTACAACTGAAAAGTTTGGTCTGCTATGTAGCCCATGGAAGTTATGCACCGGATTCAGCCTCGGTCTATCCACACATTTGTTGATAAATAACTACACAGCTCTGTGTAAGGCTCAGACACATTCACGAGTTATTCAGCGAAGACCTAATGTACATGAGGACAGTTCAAAATTTGATTGGAGGAAATTTTTCGATTATCTTAAACCACACAAATGGCTGCTAGCTGCAGCTGTGGCTGTAAGTATTTCAATTAACTTGTTAATAAATATATATTTAATGCCTAAACTGCCATCTGCATGAAATGTTTTTATAGACTTTGTATAGATCCAATTTAGACGAAAATGAGGAGAAAATAGCACCATTATAATGGTACCCATTCAAATGTCACTTATTAATCATGAAATAAGTGGTAAAATAATAATAATAACCCTCACCAATTTCGATGACAGGCCGGTTTTGTTGAAGTTACGTAGGAGTAATTTTATAGTGCCCAAGTGTATGCGCTGTACACAAGAGCACTCTTCCTTTGCTCCTATAATCCAGTGGGACAGATAACCGAAACGACTGACGAGAGATTAGGCGCAGGTCCGACTATGCCATGCCCATCTGACGCATGGATCATCTGTCTTATCAAACAATCAGGTGATCAGCCTGCATTGTCCTAAACGAACTTGGGAACAAAATTTTTTGTTGTTCCAATGCGGGAATCAAACCCACAACCTCCGAGTCAAGAGATTGGCTCTTGACTCGGAGGTTGTGGGTTCGATTCCCGCATTGGAACAACAAAAAATTTAACCTAGCTAGCTCTAACCACTAGACCACAGAGGCTGTGAGTTTTTTTTTTTTTTTTTTTAATGAAATATGGGGGCAAACGAGTAAACGGGTCACCTGATGGAAAGCAATTTCCGTCGCCCATGGACACTCGCAGCATCAGAAGAGCTGCAAGTGCGTTGCCGGCCTTTTAAGAGGGAATAGGGTAATAGGGGAGGGTAGAGAAGGGAATAGGGTAGGGGATTGGGCCTCCGGTAAACTCACTCGGCGAAACACAGCGCAAACGCTGTTTCACGCCGGTTTTCTGTGAGCCCGTGGTATTTCTCCGGTCGAGCCGGCCCATTCGTGCCGAATCAGGGCTCTACCACGTATAAAACAATAGTTAAATAAGATGACACTCAAGTCACATACTGTCCTTGTCACTGCGGCTAGCAGAGACAGTGACAGCCTGTGATTGGGAGGGCTCTTAATTTTTATTAGCATTTCAGTACATACAACGAATATTAATTTGGTCTAATTTTATCTTTTGTTATGCAAAAGATCAAATTTGACCAAATATGTTTAGATTTATTTGGATGTAAACAGAAAACCAATTATCTTGTAATTAAATTGTGCAATAAGTTTTAATTTAAGCAAACACCTGCACAAGCCACTAAGTTGTATTATCTTATGTACACTACTTGGTTGCTAATAAAGTCTTTGAATACTGTTCTAAACCAGTCGCAATATGTTAAAACTATATACTATATTATGTCAGACCTGTTTTGATTGATCTAAACTCTGAAATCTAAACTCTGAATCAGTTTATGTTTCTTTCATAATTCATAATTCATTAAGAGTAAAACAAAAGTGTACAATAATTACAAGAACTGAAGTTCCGAGTTAAAACTTGGCAACTGTACCATGTGTTAATAATATCTTTTTCAGTCTGCACTGGCCGTGGCCTTTTTGAATGTCTACATTCCAGCAATGTTGGGTGTTATAGTAAATGTACTTGCCAATATGAAACACAATCCAGGAGCAGATTTTATTGAGGAAATCAAATTTCCAGCGTTGAAACTCATATCATTGTATATGGGACAGGTAAGAATTGTTTTTCACCTCTGATGGACACAGAGGGTTGTTATAAGTTTGTTCGTGGTAACAAAGCTCCCAAACAGATGAACCTATTTTTTTTTTAACTTGCCGCTAAGAACATCTAAGGTTTTCAAAAATCGGGAAGTTATTGGTTTGATCCCATTTTGCAAAAATCGAATTCTCATCAGATCTCGCCGTTTTGAGGTCACAGGAAGCTTCCCTGACTACCCCCGCGAGGATGTCACTATGTCTATGTATGTATGTATGTACGTGTGTGTGTGTGTGTGTGTGTGTGTGTGTGTGTGTGTGTGAGTGTGTGTGTGTGTGTGTGTGTGTGTGTGTGTGTGTGTGTGTGTGTGTGTGCGTGCGTGCGTGCGTGCGTGCGTGCGTGCGTGCGTGCGTGCGTGCGTGCGTGCGTGCGTGCGTGCGTGCGTGCGTGCGTGCGTGCGTGCGTGCGTGCGTGCGTGCGTGCGTGCGTGCGTGCGTGCGTGCGTGTGTGTGTGTATTAGGGAATGGAAAAACCGGTCTGATTTTGAGAACCGGGAATTTCGGGACTGGGCAATTTCGGAACCGGGATTTTCCGGGAAATTCGGGAAATTCGGGAATTTCGGGACTAGTGTTAAGGCATGAAATCCAAGTATGATTTCTGTCTAAAAAGTCTAAAAATATAAGAATAACATTTTATAGTACAGTTACAAATTAAATAAGGTTTTAATGGCAACTCGACACATCAGCCAACATGTCACCGCTATATTAATGACAATATTACTGGCGATAGTAAAGAGCCGTAAGTCATTTTAGTTTATTAGCATTTATTCGTGGTTTTTAAATATTAGGTTGGGGAAAAAGTTTCTTCGCATTTTATATAAAAATTCAAAAGGTTTTTTTATAAAGTTTATTTACAAGTGACTAAAGTATATAGGTGCCATTTTGTTCGATAAATTTTTGCCATCTTGTTGGTAGGTACATGATCCCATTGCTATAAAATTTTTGGGGCTTCTGATGAAAAAACTGCGACAAGTGGTTTTGGCAGTCCTCTTGTGATGTCAACCTGACACTGCCTAAGGAATTCTGCAGCGACCGAAAAGGGTGGAAATCTGAAGGTGCAAGGTCAGGACTATACGGCGGATGCATTAACACCTCCCAGCCAAACTCCCGTAATTTTTTCTGAGTGGCTAAAGATGTGTGAGGTCTAGCGTTATCATGGTGAAAAACCACACCCCTTCTGTTGATTAATTCCGGCCGCTTTCTCTCAACTTCTTGCTTTAATCTCATCAGTTGTTCGCAGTACAGTTCAGAATTGATGGTCCTGCCTGGCGGTAACAGCTCATAATGAATAATGCCCTTCCAATCCCACCACACACACAGCATCACCTTGTTGCGAGTTAACCCGGGTTTCGCCACAGTCTGTGAAACCTGACCGGCCTTTGACCACGATCTTTTTCGCACGTTCTTGTCGTACGTGATCCACTTTTCATCACCAGTTATCAGCTTCTTCAAAAATAGTTCGGTTTCATTACGTCGTAATAAAGAATCACAAATGAGTACACGGTTCATTAGGTTTCTTTCAGTGAGCTCATGAGGCACCCAAATATCGAGCTTTTTTGTGTACCCAGCTTTTTTCAAATGCGCCAAAACCGTTTTGTGGTCAATCCCCAGTTCTTCAGCTACATCGTAACTACTAATATGCCGATCTTGCTCCACTTTTTCAAAAATGGCAACAGTTTTGTCCGTAACAGGGCGACCAGAGCGACGTGCATCTTTGATATCAAAATTTCCGGATTGAAAACGCTTAAACCAAATTTGCGCTACTCTCACAGATACTGCATTAGGTCCATAAACATCACAAATTTTTTTCGCGGCTTGTGTTGCATTTTTACCTTTTTTGTAATAAAATTTTAAAATGTATCGAAATTCTTCATAAGAATCACTCATTTTAACAATAAGAAAAACAAATGAAAATCTCAAATTTACATAATTTGAATTTGGAATTGTCTTCTGTAAAATTAAAACTTTTTAATGATACCAAAATCAGCCAGATACAATTGGTATAGCCCAAGATATTTTATGACAAGTTCATACATACTATAATGCGAAAAGACTTTTTCCCTAACCTATTATGTTACTTCAAGTTATTTGATTTTTGCAAGACATCAAATAGTTACGGTGCCCAGAATGCTATTAGTGTAAAATGCCCGAACGTCTAGGTAACCTATTATAAGTGACATACTGACAAAAGCTGACACACTGTGTCAGCTTTTAGCAGCCGTCGTCCTGCGTAGTTACAAAGTTGTAAAAAAAGACCATGACATGGATATGCTGAACACGTCAGAATATAATTAGTGTTGTTCATGCGCAAAGAAGTCTCTGATAAGAAGTGTATATTGTTCTGACGATTTGCGTGAAAGGTGGGGAGGGGGAAAAATAAAAAAATAACAAATCTCGAGTGTCAGAAGTTCAAAGGGAGTGTTCAGTGAATACTACAGATGCTCCAATTTAAAATTAAAATTTGAAGTGAATATAATGCGTAACTATTTTTATAAGGTCAATAAAGTGTATTTAAAGATCAATAGGTAATATCCATCTAAACTGCTCACCAACCCCAAAAGCATCCAATGTGATGCATATTAGTATGTATACAAATATATACGTATATATTTTTAAAAAAATAAAACAGACGCCACACAGACCTTGCAGGCCAAGTCCCAAGATGTTCTATTTAATCGACAATACCACTAGCTCCAGTATTGGCTACTATGTCGGTAAGCTAAAATTTACAATTACCGATGATTGTTTACTTAAATACTTGTAAGTTTTAATACAATTTGTTCGGTACCGAAAGTACCGAAATTCCCGGTTCTCAATTTTTGATTCCCGGTTCTCAGAGCGATCCAAAATTTCGGGAATTCCCGGGAATTTCGGGACCGGGATTTCCCGGTTCCATACCCTAGTGTGTATGTGTGTGTGTGTGTTAGTATGTAAACCTCTTATAACTTTTGAACGGCTTGACCAATTTTGATGCGACTGGCGCCATTCGAAAGGGCCAAACTTAGATTTTGAATACAATTTGGACAGATTCCATTCCAAAATAACTAATTTTTTTGGAATAACTTTTAAACAAACTCGATCGATCAACTCCAAAAACTAATCAACTCTTAACCTTGAAAAACCACGTCGATCGCCGCTAATCCGGTCAAGATCGGTTGATTCGTTCAAGAGATATTGTGAAGGAAAAAAAACCGAAAAAAGTGTTTTTTCGGAAGTACTCCGAAATTTTTCATCTAGAAAATTTTTGTTGTCGATTCTATCAAAGGACATAAAAAACTCCATCGATTGCCGTTAATCGCGTGAAAATCGGTTGATTCATGTTCCAAAGTTATGACAGTTTGAAATTTTAAAAAATTGTGTTTTATTTCTTAAAAAGAATGAAAGAAAGAAAATGAAAAGTCTGATGAAAGAAAATTATCAGCGAAAATTTTGAGAAACACTTTTTGAGCTCGATAAGCTCAAAAATGACGCATTAGATAAAATTTAAGCGCTTAGCGGGAAGTTGCACAGATGGCCTTTAGGTCAACTGTTTTCCTAATTTTTTTTTTTTATATTTCAGGCAACATTTACATTTTTCTACATACACCTACTGGCGCAAGTGGGTGAGAAGGTTGCAGCGCAGATGAAACAAGACCTCTTTGTTTCTATCTTGAACCAGGACATGGCTTTCTTTGACCAGGAGAGAACAGGAGAATTAGTTAATAGGTAAATAGGCTAAAATCACCAAGGTGCAGTATCGGCTTTTAATAATCATTTAATATCATGAACATATTAAATCTTGACTTCATTAAGAAAATAAAAATAATAAAATGCTTTATTCAATTTATGAAACTAAAAGAATGTTCTCGGTTTGATGGTTTTCTGTAAGATATTCACTGAAAAACAATATGTTTGTACTCGCTTCGGCAGTACATATACTAAAATTGGAACGATACAGAGAAGATTAGCATGGCCCCTGCGCAAGGATGACACGCAAAATCGAGAAGCGTTCCACATTTTTTTTTACTGTGGGAGAGCCACGCTTCGGCATGAATGGGCCGGCTCGACTGGGTAAATACCACGACCTCACAGAAAACCGGCGTGAAATAACGCTTGCGTTGTGTTTCGCCGAGTGAGTGAGGTTACCGGAGGCCCATGGGGGGGATTGGGGATTTTAAGGATCAGGAACGTAAGTCGCAGCACCAGAGGAGTTACAACTTACAAGTGTAACTCCTCTGGTGTTGCGAGTGTCCATGGGCGGCGGTAATCGCTTACCATCAAGCGATCCGTCTGCTCGTTTCCTGATTCATTACATAAAAAAAAAGTGTATTACAACAAAAAAGTATAGAATTATATGTGCTGCTCTGTCAATGTTTATACAAATTACAGTTTAAAGTTTAAACTAAGACTCATCACTATAGCTTTTGTTATAAAACCAATTTTGAAATTTGTAACCTTGAACCAAATGTTTTTAAGTCACCATAAATAAATGCAAACCATCACTTTTTGAAACATTAAATTCATGATATTTTTAACATTTTGTAACTTTCAAATACTCAATCATTGTCCCCCATGCTTTTGTATTTCTGTATTCTATTTTTAATACAAAACATGTCCTGTTTCTCTCAAAACAGTATAAAAATCACCCATAACTCATAAGTGATAAAGACAAGTTAATTTTATTTTAAAAGATACGGACGGATGTTAATTTAATTTTACAGAATAACCGTTGATGTCCAAGACTTCAAGAGTTCATTCAAACAGACCATTTCTGGTGGTCTGAGAGCTATCACTCAGGTAAGTGAATTTGCATCTAATATAAGCTTGTTCAAAATCAACTACGGATATTTTGGGCATATGATCTACTAGCTGTTTCCCGCGGCTCCGCCCGCGTAAATATACTATCGAGTATCCCGCGGGAACGCTGTGGTTTTCCGGGATAAAAAGTAGCCTATGTTTTAATCCAGAGCCTAAACTACTACCATACTAAATTTCATCAAAATCCGTTCAGTATTTTTTTGCGTGAAAGAGGAACAAACATCCATCCATACATCCTCACAACCTTTCACATTTATAATTTAGTAAGATTGCTGATGTAAAGACGTTTAGGCAGAATAATATAGAATTTTACCTTCCAATAAAATGCATATTATGTTTCCAAACGTCCGAGGTCCTTCAGGAGAGTACACCGTTGTCTTTTCGCGTGTTGTCGCTAGATGTCGCTATCCATTACCTGTTTTCTCCCAGCTCCTAGCGCCCTCATCGAGGCTCTCTGTAACTATAGCTTGACCGCTGTAAAGTCGACCCTCCCGATGGTCCGCGGGACGCGGGGTCAACCAATCAATCAGTCCGATGTCGGCCACCGACGTCGAATAACGTACGCAGCTAGAGCTCGCGCAGTTGAAGCATTGTGCCCGCTACACATGCGATTATTTTACTTAGTTACATCCAACAATAAATCTAACATAGTTGCTTAATTAATTGTGTATATATAAAAATAATATATAATAAAAATAAATATAGAATCAGTCTATTATTTGCCACACTCACATGACTCAAACAATTATAATCATTCACCTAAACAATAACACGAATATTTATCTTGAGATATCTCGAGATAAATCTCTGTGGCCACAATGCCGTGTGTACCCGTGCATACCTCCCGCCCCGCGTCCCGCATACCATCGGGAGGGTCGACTTTACAGCGGTCAAGCTATAGTTAACAGATTTCAAGCCGCCATTTGCTCATTGTTAGTCTCATGATGATGAGGGTGGACACCAGGAAGCCATTATCAGGACCTCGGACGTTTGGAAACATAATATGCATTTTATTGGAAGGTAAAATTCTATATTATGTGTTCCGTCAACGTCCGAGGTCCTTCATGAGAGACCTGTTTGTTATCTCCTGGTGGCTTGAAACTAATGCAACAATGTGAGTCAAATTATATATTGGTTAAATGACTCAACATCAGCAGTGAATAACAAAAATTAAGAAAGTAGCTAATGCAAATGACATTCAACTTGTACAATAAAAATAATAATAGTTTAATAATAAAAACCCTGACAAAGATTTCTGAGGCTTATTATTATATAAACTAATGCAACAATGTGAATTAAATCATATATTGGATCATATTCGTGATCGTGAATTAAATCATAATCACTGCTGATATTGAGTACAATATCAGCAGTGATTGACAAAAATTAAGAAAATAGCTTATGCAATTATAACAATCAACTTGTACAATAAAATAATACTAGTAATAATAAAAACCCTGACAAAGATTTCTGAGGCTTATTATTATTATATAAACTAATGCAACAATGTGAATTAAATCATATATTAGATTACTCAATATCAGCAGTGATTGACAAAAATTAAGAAAATAGCTTATGCAATTATGACAATCAACTTGTACAAAAAAACATTGACAAAGACTTCCGAGGCTTATTATTATTATTTTCAGAGGAATCAATTTCCTTTAGATAAATTTTTTTAAAAGTAACTTCATGTTGCCAATTAGCTTTGGATAGAATTTCGTTAATTGGATAATCTTCCACCCAATTCAATGAAGCAACTGCTGATCTACAACTACCTGGAGAAGAGTGTATATTAGCATCAGTGTGCTTAGTGCGAGTTTTTTTCACTACTTGACATGAAAAAGTAAACTACAATTTGTATGGTATCGAAACAACGCCCCTAGTGGCAAAAATGGGAAACATAATTAGCGAGTGTAAGTTTTGTGGATTTTAACTAATCGAGCGTCGTCTCCAAGGAATTTGTAAGTATTATATACAACTGGAAAGAGCTCTCGGCATCAAATTTGTGCCGAGAGGGAGATACAATACAAACCGCTCCATCTCTTTTTAACGAGGGTGACAACAATATTTTTAATTTGGGGACAAATTAGTTGAAGTTTGGAAACATATGGTGATTTCAACTTTTTCTAAAGAAGTCCAAGCACATGCTATCAATAAGTAATATTTTGCTCCAAGGTATACCCTGGATCCAGAAGTATAGAACAGAACTCCTGACTCATTATAGATACATGTTTGGGGATTTCGGCGTTGTTTAAAGAACTGCAAGCTGCAAGCATATGCCACCCTGTCAATTAGAGTAAACATCATCATCACCACCACTATCATCACATTATGATGATATAAAAGGTACTTCCCATAGTATTTTACACTAACACGGAGATCTTTGAACATTACTCTGCTGTTTATGGACCTATTTAAAAAATTCGTTTGTTGTTGTAAAGGGTTTAATTCGAAATTGGTCATTTAGTCACCAAGGTGGAAACCGGATAATGCGATCCATGAGGAATCGAGGGAACTCCTCGAAATTTATATCGACACATATAGTGATGTTGACTTTTACTGAACATCTTATTTTTAGGAGCATATGCTGCATTGTGTTAATGCAGCATATGCTCCTAAAAATAAGATGTTGAAACCAAGGTATACCTTGGTTTCAACATCTTATTTTTGGATCTAGGGTCTACTCTACCCTAGATCCAAAAGCACTGAACAGAACTCCTCAGTCTTTAAAGATACGCGTTTGGAAATTTCAGCATTGTTTAAAGAACTGCAAGCATATGTCACATATAGTAATCATCATCATACAGTAATCATCATCATCACCTTAACAACAATACCTAATGGAAGCTTGGCGCGTATTCAATTATACATTCGATCGTTTATTTTAACGTTCTTAAGACGTATTAATAACAACTTAACAAAATATATACCTAACTAAAACGGGTGAAATTATTATTTTTAAACAAAAAATTAAACCGACTTCCAAAGTAAAAATACACAAAAAAGTATGAAATAAAACTTATTTTCTAAATAATTTCCCTTTTAAATTTGGCTATTCTGGTATCGACTTCAAAATTAAGAACATTAAGTAGAGAAATAACCAAATTTAAAAGGGGAATTATTTAGAAAATAAGTTTTATTTCATACTTTTTTGTGTATTTTTACTTTGGAAGTCGGTTTAATTTTTTGTTTAAAAATAATAATACGTCATAAATGATAATACAAGTTGCTGAAACGTATATTATAGAGTGAATTTTAATTAGTGTAAAACACTTTACCACGTGATAATGCTCATGATAACAAACATCTTACCCAAAAAAACTTTTTAGAGCAGTGTTTTTCAACCTTTTTCATGATGCGACCTTCATGGTACGAAAAAATATTTCGCGACCCCCCGACCCTTCGCTTTTTTATCATGTATGTATATGTATGTAACAGTGTTACAAATATTCATTCCATACGACGTTTTTATACGCGCCTCCATAATTAGGATTCGGATATAAGTGCATAATATAGTATATCAAACACATTATTTTCCAATTGGTTATAAGATATCGATGATATCGATGATCGATTTATGAGTATACCCTTTTGTTAAAATAGAGAAAATAGATAGATAATAAGATAAAAGATTTATTTATTACGTAAGAGACTTAATAAATAAATCTTTTTAATCTTTATAGTTTTTTTACTAAAGTTCTCTCGACCTCCGGCGACCCCCCTACAGAAGCTTCGCGACCCCACAGGGGGTCGCGACCCACAGGTTGAAAAACACTGTTTTAGAGCATTTATTATAAGTGAAAATTCCTTTAGCGGCACTGTGCATTTTTCTTGGGATGGGTAAAAAATGTTAAACTCGAGCAGGACACGTGAATCTGATCGAAAAGTCATAAAATGCAACTTGCAATTGTTTGCTGTCTTGGTTTACGCGAGCATGAAACTATTTTAGTTCTTATTTACTTTTGACCCTAACTATTGACCTTTGGCCTTGACCTTGACCGCCAATCATCCCCATCACATTTACCCTTAGATTGGCCTTTACCTCCAATTGTCCCCCCATGAAAATTGTCTCCAGTTAAATGGCTCGACTTTTGAGATTTATGGGGCCATTTTGAAAGTTGACGTACGGTGAAATCAGTATCTAAGAGAAAAGAAGTGTCTCCAGTTAAATGGCCCCACTTTTGAGATTTTGGGCCATTTTGAAATTTGACGTATGGTGAAAACACTAAGGAGAAAAGTGTCTAGTTAAATGGCCCCACTTTTGAAATTTTTCACTTCTACCGGCACTCCCGGAGTGCAACCCGTTGTTTATTATTATTATTTGTGTCATATCCATGTCATGGGATACTCATCCCAACTTACCTGTCCGGTAGTTGTGGTATAGTATACGGGTATGCGACCCCGGCTTCCCTAGCTATTACTGTCCTATCCTTTGCCCTCCTGGGCGGTAATATCCTACATTTCCTATTTCCCACTCTAACTTACCAATCTTCCTTTCCACACCACCTATCCTTCCTTTTCCCTATTCCTACCCTCTCCACCAATCCGTGGAAACGCAATGGATAATCAGAAAAATAATTTAATTATCCAAAATGGCGGCGATGTGGTTCACCACCCATCACGTCTCGTTTCTCGCGGAGGTGAAAAGCGGACCATGGAGAGCCGCTTCGCTACGTTGAATGTAAGAGGAGGAATGGATGGTAAGAATGAAAGTGAACGAAGCGAAACGAGTATGTAAGGATCGTAGCAAGTGGCAAAAAGTGGTCTCTGCCTACCCCTTTACGGGAAAAAGGCGTGATTATATGTATGTATGTATGTGAAAACACTAAGGAGAAAAGTGTCTAGTTAAATGGCCCCACTTTTGAAATTTTTTACTTCTACCGGCACTCCCGGAGTGCAACCCGTTGTTTTTTATTATTATTTAATTCGCTACCTAATGTTAAGTTGAGGTGGGTTAAATAAAAAAGTTCCTTTGGGAAAGTTTGTAATCATGAGCACTACCACGTGGTAAAGTATATTTTGCACTAATTAAAAGTTTGACGACCTCATTGGCTTAGTGGTTGAGCATGTTGGTGATCAAGCCGGTCGCTGGTTCGAATTCCGCCATTTTTTATTTTAAAACTTTTACTATCAACTTATAACGTAATTACACAATTTATAATCGAGAATCAAATAAATTGTCTCATAAATCTATCAGATCAAGTTACTTGATTTACTTCTTTGATTTGTTTGATTCTCGACAAGCTTTTATATCATATAAATTGTGTAATTACGTTGTAAGTTGATAGTAAAAGTTTTAAAGGAAAAAATGTTTAATTCTTTTTAGCGCATTCAAATAAAAGCTTGTTTTTTAAAAAAGTTTTTTTTTTACTTTTAATTTATTTTTTACTTTTTAGTTATCGCTAGATAGGTTTCTCAGTCTGTTCATCTCATTTAACGCATCGTTGTTGCAAGGTTGTTTGCCGGTTAATTTAGTACAGTCAAGCTCTTCAGGAGACCTCCTAGAAATTTTACTCTACTCAGTAAGGACCTCAAAAAACCCCAACACACCATACTTTCATTTGATACCCATATTGTACGAGTGCATTAAAAATAACTTGTCGGCCATATTGGGTGTTCCGCCATGTTGGATTTTCGAGTTATTCTCAGCAAGCCCTTTCATTTGATACCCATATTGTAGGATTACATTAAAATTGACTGTCTGCCATCTTGGACGTTCTGTCATGTTGGATTTTCGAGTTTTTCTCAGCAATCCCTTTCATTTGATACCCATATTGTAGGAGTGCATTAAAAATAACTTGCCGGCCATCTTGGATGTTCCATCATGTTAGATTTTCATGTTTTTCTCAGCAATCCGTTTTATTTGATACCCATATTATAGGAGTGCATTAATAAAACCCCAACACACCATACTTTCATTTGATACCCATATTGTAGGATTGCATTCAAATTGACTGTCGGCCATCTTGGATGTTCCATTATGTTGGAGTTTTTGGGTTTTTCTCAGCAATCCCTTTCATTTGATACCCATATTATAGGAGTGCATTAAAAATAACTTGTCGGCCATCTTGGATGTTCCATCATGTTGGATTTTCGAGTTATTCTCAGCAAGCCCTTTCATTTGATACCCATATTGTAGGATTACATTAAAATTGACTGTCTGCCATCTTGGACGTTCTGTCATGTTGGATTTTCGAGTTTTTCTCAGCAATCCCTTTCATTTGATACCCATATTGTAGGAGTGCATTAAAAATAACTTGCCGGCCATCTTGGATGTTCCATCATGTTAGATTTTCATGTTTTTCTCAGCAATCCGTTTTATTTGATACCCATATTATAGGAGTGCATTAAAAATAACTTCTCGGCCATCTTGGATGTTCCATCATGTTGGATTTTCGAGTTATTCTCAGCAAGCCCTTTCATTTGATACCCATATTGTAGGATTACATTAAAATTGACTGTCTGCCATCTTGGACGTTCCGTCATGTTGGATTTTCGAGTTTTTCTTAGCAATCCCTTTCATTTGATACCCATATTGTAGGAGTGCATTAAAAATAACTTGCCGGCCATCTTGGATGTTTCATCATGTTAGATTTTCATGTTTTTCTCAGCAATCCGTTTCATTTGATACCCATATTATAGGAGTGCATTAAAAATAACTTGTCGGCCATCTTGGATGTTCCATCATGTTGGATTTTCGAGTTATTCTCAGCAAGCCCTTTCATTTGATACCCATATTGTAGGAGTGCATTAAAAATGACTTGGCGGCCATCTTGGATGTTCCGTCGTGTTGGATTTTCGAGTTTTTCTCAGCAATCCCTTTCATTTGATACCCATATTGTAGGAGTGCATTAAAAATAACTTGCCGGCCATCTTGTATGTTCCATCATGTTAGATTTTCATGTTATTCTCAGCAAGCCCTTTCATTTGATACCCATATTGTAGGAGTGCATTAAAAATGACTTGGCGGCCATCTTGGATGTTCCGCCATGTTGGATTTTCGAGTTATTAACAGCAAGCCCTTTCATTTGATTGCATATTCACGCCAACCAAGATACTCGTCAAGACGAATCATACGAGCCCAAACTCGATGGAACCCCATCGTCGTTTAATTACAGAGTTCCTATGGCCATATTCTAGCTCCCTGGTTACCATATAGTATCAAAGTACTCGTCAAGACGAATTAAACGAGACGAAACTTGATGGGGTTGCGTCGTTTAATTACGGAGTTCCTATGGCCACCTTCCAGCTCCATCATCAGATCCTGGTTACCATATTATAGTATCAAAGTACTTGTCAAGACGAACTAAATGAGCCCAAATTCGATGGGACTATGTGGTTTTTTTTTGGAATTCCTGTGGCCACCTTCCAGCTCCATCATCAGATCAGCTCCACGTCATCATAATATTGCATTGTCATGCGGTTTACATATTCGTGCAAAATTTCAACTCAATCGGAAACCGGAAAGTGGATCAAATTTAACTTGCAAGAATCCATTACAGACCGACAATGGGACAGGTGAAACTAAATAAAAGCTTATAAAATAAAATTGTTCGGACTTATACCTGCTGCAACTTTTCGCCACCGTTCCATGCGACAAAATATTTATCATCCTCATCACCTTGATGAGTGGCAGTCCTCCACCGTGCGCTTTCTGCCGCGCACTGTAAAACTCTGGAATGAACTGTCGCCAGCAGTATTTCCGGACCACTACGACCTGCAAACCTTCAAGATGGGAGCGTATTCCCTCCTAAAAGGCCGGCAACGCACTTGCAACTTCTCTGATGTTGCGGGTGTCCATGGGCGACGGTAACCGCTTTCCATCAGGAGATCCGTTTGCTCGTTTGCCCCCTAGTAGTTTTATAAAAAAAAAACACAAGTTCTTCGAGAACTTACCACGGGACAAGATTGATGTGGTGTGAAGTGTCCATAAATGTT
This sequence comes from Glaucopsyche alexis, assembly GCA_905404095.1. Lineage (NCBI taxonomy): Eukaryota > Metazoa > Arthropoda > Insecta > Lepidoptera > Lycaenidae > Glaucopsyche > Glaucopsyche alexis. Next base: position 4,694,663 of record FR990057.1, read on the forward strand.
ATTATTATATTATAAGTCATCCTATACAGATAAACCTACCTACTAATATTATAACTCTGTCTGTCTGATGTCGCCCGCCCGCCCGCGAGATTCTCACGTAACTATGCGCACATAATAAGCACTCAGGGATTAAGAATTTTTCTAACAGTGAAAGAATTTTTCAAATCTGTTAGGTTTCAGAAATTATCAATAACATACAAACATACAATAGTTTTCTCTTTACAATATCATTAAGGTAGGTAAAATAATATAAATGTCCTATATTCCCTATTAAATCATATTGTCACCCGAATATTTAGAATGTTCCAAGGGAAATACACGGCGTTTTGTGTTGCAACTATTCTATTTTCATTTCTTCCATTTTACTCTACCAAAATGCAAATAATCAAAAATTAAATAACAAATTTCTAATTATCGGTTAGTAGGTAGGTTCTAAATAACTAGTGATTTTTATTTTACATTTCTCTCTCAGATTATGAATAACATAATATTTAACCGAGTTTATTAGTATTTCTTTCTTATACACTATATCGCACATAAAATCTACCAAACCTAAAATTTAAGTAAAGATATAAACTGGCTACACTAGGTTACTTGTTAGAACGAGACACAGGGATAACTTATAGCTATCTCACCGGGACCGGTTTTTTTATTGCGCACGTGATAAGCTTTAAGTCTGAGTAGTAAAGATCATTTTTGATTGAATTAAAAGAAAATAAAGTTTGAAGTACTCTTTCCTGTTGTATATAATACTTACAAATTCCTTGGTCGTCTCACACTCACGTTCGAATGTGGGTGTTTCAACGCTTTGATTGGTTGTTTCAAAAGTCTTGCTAGTGCCAGTTGCACATTTTGACATTCGAAGAGTAAATTTGTGTTAACGACGTCGAAAAGTTGTCACCCCGCGTTCACTTCCAATTTCTCAGTGACTAGGTAGTGAATTGCGGTGAAAGCATTTATAAAAGAACATTTTAGCAATTAATTTGCTATGGCAAGACGTTTTTTTTTGCGTGGAAGATGTTTGCGGCTGCTCAAGCTCAAGACGACCACAATTTAATGAATATTGTACATTGTTTTGTCTATATGGATAAAATAAGCTCATCTTGTTTACCGATCGTCACACTTACTGTTCCATTAATGTTATTATAGTATCAAACTGAGAAAAACTTGTTTTCATCATTTTTAAGTTTAAATACAATTTATTATAAACGAAATGTAAAATACTTTACAAATAAAATTCAAAATTTCGGCGACTATGTCAGTGTCACAAACAATAACACACGATATAACCCATCACAATCTTGATGACAGCAGCTTCTTATCAAAATAATACAGTGAAAATAACATTCAATTTGGTCGGTTAATCTCACAATGAAGTCGTGCTACCAATATAACAAAAATAATAAAGCGTGCTCTCGGTGAGGATACGCGTTCGATTAGTTGGATTGGATAATGTCTCGCACTCGTTAGCTTTTAATTTTCGATTCGATTTGCGCTAACTCGATTTACAAGGTAGTAAAGTAATCGAAAAAATTTGTGGAACTCACACTCAGCACACAGATAGCACACGCTTCACATACCCTCCAATTATAGTCGCACTTGCTGGTTTAAAAGGAGATCTGCTAGTAATAAACAAATTAGTTACTGAACCTCGTACATGATTCGATATTTTAACAAGAGATCTAACCCAAAAGACTGGGTCGATATTTTGGTGAGGAGCAGTCAACAAAGTCCAACTCGACTGACGATGTGTTAAGGAATCAGTTTTAGATCCGAACATGGGATGAAGTGTAACTGAATTACCTTTATCTACGTAATGTTTTCTGTCTATATGAAGCAAGGTGAGATCATGCACCCTGCGGCCAGAAGCTAGTAAAAGAACCGTGGCAGTGTGTTTAGAAACTTCATATAAGCTATTCATATTAGGCTTAGAATATTTTAGGTACTCAATCACTATTCTTGCATCCCATATCGGAACTTTAGGCGCTACAGGCTTGGCTAAGGATATCGCCTTCAATATATGTTTTACAACATTGCTAGACGAGATGCTAATACTAGAAACAGTTTCACAAATTGACGCTATAACTGATTTATGCACTAAAATCGTACGATAGGCAAGATTCTCAGACAAGTGTAAGTAAGCTAAGTATCTGGCAACATCAGTAGCCTGGGGTAAACGACAATTAATGCTCGATTGAGAACACCAGCGAGACCATTTCTTCCAAATAGGTATGTAAGTCTTTAGAGTGGACGGTCTCCAACAGGATAAAAGAAGTTCCCTTTCCTGATGGGACCAGTTTTCTGTGAAGGTATCCCACCCGAAACTAGCCAGGCTTCCAAGTGAAGACTGCTGACGCGAACTGGAGGCTGCTTCGTCTTCACGTCTATTAATGTTGTTGGTAAGTTTTGAACTCACACTCAGCTCTTTCATCGGCGGTGCTAACGCACGGTTTTTCAGGTCCGGCCGCCAAAAGGGTTTCTCCCACCTGGGTGCGATTATTATGAACCGACCCGAAGCTTGATTCAAATGTTGTAAAACTCGAGGCATCAGGCATGGCGGAGGGAAGACCCACCCGAGTTCCTAATGCCAATATCTGCTGAAAGCGTCGTGATAATAAGCGCTCAAGTCTGATAAGTCGAGCGAGACATAATTTGGTACGACGTGCGCATCCTGAGAGGCAAACAGATCTATTTCGGGAGTTCCCCAACGAGCGAATATTCTCTGTGTTGCCTCGTGTTTGAGGTGCCACTCGGAGCCGCTGCGGTTGCGTGAGAGCTGGTCGGCCTCCGTATTGTACCTGCCTGGAAGATAGTGAGGACCAAGTACAACGTTTAGGCGGTCCACCAGAGCTAAAAGTTTCTTGGTCAGTTTTAGAAGTGGCAACGACCGTGTGCCGCCTTCGTTCTTTATGTACGAAACTACAGTTCGATTGTCGCTCTGGAGAATTATACGTGAATTCCGGCTTGTCTGGTCATTGCCGATGTTACTGCGTGCATCTCTTTGAGATTGCAATGCCACTGACGTTGGTGTAGTTTCCAGGACCCTTGTATCATAGTATCGTCTACTACGGCACCCCACTGGACCTCTGAAGCATCTGTGACTACATAATGGGTTGGAAGTCGCTTCGGTTGAATAGGCATGTTCTGCACCAAATTTCCTAACCACCATTCTAGCTCGTCTCGTACCGGTTCTGGGTATATCACGGGTGCACCTGGAGTTTTTCGCAACAATCTGCTGTGGCGTTGCTGCGTGCGGCAATGCAACCTTCCCCGGTGGGTGACGAAGGTCGCAAAGTTGAGATACCCTAAGGGGCGTTGTGCCTGCTTGAGGGTCGAACTGCCGGCTGCAAGGCAAGTCAGTAAGCTCTGGCGGATTTTTAGAATTTTTTCCTTCGGGAGACTCATCGTGTTGTTTTGCGTGTCCCATAAAATTCCTAAGAATTCCATCAATGTCGTTGGTATGTGTTGGTAATGTAGTTACTGAATTTTCGTGATTGATACACCATCCTAAGTGGCATAAGAAATTGATTGATATTCGAACTTGGCTTGACAGAGTTGACCTGGACTGGTGTACTAGAAAATAATCGTCCAAATATACCACTACTCGGAAACCCCGAGAACGCAACATTTCCGTCGTCCAATTGGTAATGGACGCGAACATTCTCGGTGCCGTGGCAAGGCCGAACGGCAAACAAGTCATTTGAAGCAAACGTCCTTCGTAGCTGAGACGAAGGTAGCATCGGTGCTCCTGTCTTATGCTCAAATGGTAATAGGCTTGACTGATATCTAATTTCACCATCCAATCTTCTGGTTGTAAGAATTTGGGTGTCTGGTAGTGATGGAACAAACGAAAAGGTTTTGGGTTCATGTAACGGTTCAAACCTTTTAAATTGAAAATTACTCGTTTCTTGCCGTTGCTTCTTTGGATTAAAAACATCGGAGATATAAAGGAAGGAGTTAAAGGAGCCGGCTCCAATATGCTGGTTCTTAGCATGGTTAAAATTTCGCTGGTCATCGACGATGAAACCGGCGTTTCGTACTTTTTCATTAACCCCTGAGTTGGTAAAACTAATGGCGGAGTTCGGTTGAATGGAATTCTCGCACCGCGAATCATTTTCAATACAGTTTTGGGGGGGTCTAGACAAGCCCATGCACTTTGATAATGCCGCAGGCAACCCCCCGAGAAAATCTTTTGGACCGAGTCATTTTCGACGAACTTGTATCTTCTTAGTTCTTCTATCTCCCCCCTTCGTTCTGGGTTCGTATTCACGAAAATTCTTTTTATTTTTAAATATTTTCTTACGGTTTTCGGCGGTTTTAGTTTTTTCAGAGTACCTGTTGTATGTTGGATCTGTTGACCCAGCAGCATTTCTCATAAACTCACGGTGGAGATATTCAATGATACAATGATTCTATATTCTTCTTTATTACATATGTTCTACATATAACATCCATACAGTATATCTTATCATACATATAATATGTTAAGGAGGCCAAATAGACATACACACGTCTAAGCTATACATAGCCTTATGGCTAACTAAATATTCTATCATAGGCATCAAAGTGACACCTGTGAATGACAGATTATCTTTTTAATAATGTTACATCATTATGCAACACCTCCCTTTTCAAGATAACGCAACTAATACTACAATATGTACACAACTAAAAACATACTACTATATAACTAATCATATTTTTCATGAATATACAGTTTAGGACGTTTTACATTTCTACCAGATCTGGTTACATAATCGGTATTCACTAGACTCTCCATAGGAACACAGCTTTCATCATTATCACAATTTTGAAAAAGACCGTTTCCGAAATTCACCGAACTCATGGGGTTAGCAATGTCCTGTATGGTAACCATACTGTCATTTTTGCCACTGCTTTCGCCATTACCAGAAGAAGAAGAAGGAGGAGTATTTATGTTTTTTAAATCTCTTTTTCTAGGTCTAATGTGTCCTATATTCCTCCTATACACAGCACCGTTTAAATCTACAATATAATACGACCTACCACACGTCAATTTCTCTTTAATTATTCCCGGAGTCCAAACGGATTTAGGATCTTTTTTAAAATATATATAATCTCCTGGCTGAAATACATATGACTTTTGCCTAACATTCCTGTCAAAATAAAAAGACATTCTGTCTCTGCTATGTTTGTGACATTTCTCATAAGTCGAAAATTTAACTACTCTAGGATATAACTTTTTATTTAGTATTGGTAAATTTACTCGTAAGCTTCTAGACATTAATAATGAAGCAGGGCTGGGAAAATCTCCCTTAGCCGTATTACGATAATGTAACAATGACAAGTATATATCAGAGCCATCCTCTTTGCATTTTCTCAAAATGTTTTTTATAATTTTTACCCCGCTTTCAGCTTGACCATTGGATTTTGGCCAGTGTGGGCTGCTTGTTATGTGTTCAATGTCCCACTCCTCAAGAAAGGACTTGAATTTACTGGAGTTAAAAGGTGGACCATTGTCAGATACAAGAGATTTCGGTATTCCATGACGAGCAAAAAACGATTTAAGATTCTTAACAACAACGTCCACAGTGTAATTTTTATGCAAAGAAGCTAACTCAATGTACTTGGAATAGTAATCCATGCAGACAAGGAAACTTTCTCCATGAAAATATAGCAAATCAACACCTACCTGTTGCCAGGGAAGATGGGATATCTCGTAGCACTGCAACGGCTCATTTGTTGTGTTTGGCTTGAACTTAGCACATACTAAGCATTGATCAACTAAATTTTTAATGTCAGCATTTATATTCGGCCAATAAACTGTTTCTCTAGCAATATTAAGTGTTTTATTTATACCTAAGTGACCACAGTGAATTTTATCTAATATTTGTTTTTGCAAAGATTTAGGAACAATAAGCCTATTTCCTTTAAATAGTAATTCATTCATTATATGTATTTCATTTTGAATATTCCAATATGGTTTTACTATAGATGCTATTTTGTCTTTGCTCTTAGGCCACCCGTTTTGAATATAAGACTTAAGCAAAGTTAATGATTCATCTTTATTACTTTCTGTTAATATTAAATTCAAATATGGCTTACTTACAGAGAGGTTAGAAAATATAGTATTTACATGGTACTGTAAATCATGTTCATATGGGGGTATGTATTTTTCAGTAAGTGCTGCTCTAGACAAAGTATCTGCTATATACATAAATTTACCAGGTACATAAACCACATCTAAGTCATAGCCTTGCAAAGAAAGCATCATTCTCTGCAACCTAGCAGGTACTTCATGTAGGGGCTTCTTAAATAAATAAATCAACGGTTTGTGATCAGTTTGCACAGTTATTCTACTGCCATAAATATATTGGTGAAATTTATTACATCCAAAATGTATTGCAAACAATTCCTTCTCAATCTGAGCATAATTTTGTTGTGAGCTGGTCAGTGTTCTTGAGCTGTAAGCCACGGGTCGCTTATTTTGAAATATAGCGGCACCGACGGCATATCTTGAGGCATCTACCGACAAAGTCAAGTGTAAATTACAATCATAATTTGCTAACACGGGCGCTTTAGTTATAATTTCTTTTAATAAATCAAAGCATTTTTGACAATTCTCATCCCAAAGCCATAACACATCCTTTTTTAACAAATTTCTTAAAATATTAGTTTTGTCAGCTAAGTTTTCTATGAATGGTGCTAAAAAATTTATCATACCTAAAAATCTTTGCAAGTCTTTAATATTTTTTGGTATTGGCATTTCTTTTATAGCCTTAATTTTCTCTGGATCAATTTTTACACCATCTTTACTGAAAATATAGCCCAAATATGCGATTTCTTCTAAAAGAAACTTGCACTTGGCCCTATTTAATTTCAAATTGACTTGTCTAGCCCTATCCAGAAACAATTCTAATCTTTTATTGTGTATTTCAATTGTTTCACCGTATATTAAAATGTCATCACACCAAATTATTATTCCCTCAATGTCTCCGAATAAATCTATCATAGTTTTATAGAAAATTTCTGTTGCCGTGCTTATTCCGAAAGGTAATCTCAAAAATTTATATCTACCAAAGGGAGTTTGAAAAGTACAAAGGTCACTGCTCTCTTTAGTTAATTTTATATTATAAAATCCAGAAAATGCATCTAAATGTGAGAAATATGAGGCTCCGGACAATTTAGACCTTACTTCATCAATATTTTTAATGGGATAATGACATCTCAATAAGTTTTTATTTAAATTTCTAGGATCTAGGCAAACTCTTAATCCTCCATACTTTTTCATGGTAATAACTAAGCTACTCACCCAGAGAGTTGGTTCATGGACTTTCTGGATGATCCCCAATCCCTCCATGAGTTCGAGCTCCTTCCGCAACGGCTCCACCAGAGCAAATGGCACCTTCCTGGGTGGATCTATGCACGGCACAGCATCTTTTCTTAACACAATACTGTGTTCATATGGTAAACAGCCTAGACCCTGAAACACATCATTATATTTGGTCACAATTTTGTCACAGGGTTCTTTACACATATTATTTAAATTAAAGTTTTTTATAACTAAATTTAGCTTTATACAAGTGGGCAAACCAATTACAGTAGGACAGTTTAAGTTCGTTATAACAAAAGTAACACTTTCAGGTTCTTTTTTGTTTTCAAATATACACCATATGTTTGACACTGACATAATGGGAATTGGTTGTTTACCCCCATAAGCATAGATATTATATTTTTTACACATTTTTTTACTCTGCTTGTCAAACTTAAGATTTAATTCTTTAAACACTTTGTAAGACATCATATTTATATCTGCTCCAGTATCAATTATGCAGTCTACACATTTGTTATTTATTTTTAAATAATAATGCCAGGAATTAATGTCATTTTTACTCAAATTTGAACTGGTACTTTGTGACTTTATATTTTTAATGTTGAACAACGCCCCAATAGTGAATCTCTCAGTAGGAGCATTGCTTGCTAAGCAAGCAGCACTCGGTTCATCATCGAGATGCATATTGCCTACCCCAGAGACTAAACTCCTGACACTATTTTTCTTAAAGCATAAATGAGTAAAATGTCCATATTTAAAACATGACCTGCATTTGTGCTTCCACGCTGGGCAGTTGCGGTGACCATGGACTGTGTTGCACTTCACACACTTTGTTCTGGATCTAGGCGTAGCTGACCTTGGTTGACCTTGGCGCGACGGAGATTTAGATTTTCTTCTCTTCTGGTGTGTATAAGGACTGTTCTGACGACTTCTGTGTAGCTTGTATACTGTGGCTTCTTCTCTTCCATCTGCTGCATTCATTGATTCTTCACTTTTTTGTGCCATTGTGAGTGTTCTACATAGAAGTTTGGCTCTTTCCAGGGACAGATCTTGCTCGAGTAAGAGTTTTTGACGAAATTGCGAGAAATTTGTAGCCATATTCGCAATAAGGATGTCCCTTACCAGCGAGTCGCGGAGCGTACCAAACTCACAGGCATGACTTGCATTCTCTAATTCCATAAGAAAGTTCTCCAAGGATTCGTTCACACGTTGCTTCAGCGTGAAAAATTTGTGTCTTGCTACCGTCAAATTCTTCTTGGGTTCAAAATACTCGACGAATTTTGCCTTGACATCTTGATATGTGGCTTTCTCCAGGTCCAAATTGAAGGAATTATATATATTTAGACCTTTCTCTCCCATGGAATGCAGCATGATTGCAATTTTTCTTTTGTCTTCTGTCTTCTCCATTCCTGATGCCAGCAGGTATATCTCGAATGATTGCGTCCATTTCTTGAAATTCTCAGCATTATTGTTGATAACTTCGGTAGAAATTTCAAGTTTCTGTACTCCGTTTCCAGCCATTGTTAGGTCTTCAGTCTTCACACACTTTTTTCACCGATCGTTCCTAAGTTCCGACTGCCTTCAAGTTTTTTTTTTTTTGTGGTTATTATTGAGTTTTTGATGTACCCTCTTTTTCGTTCATATATTTTTGTATTTACCTCACACTTCTAACACCATGTTGTATGTTGGATCTGTTGACCCAGCAGCATTTCTCATAAACTCACGGTGGAGATATTCAATGATACAATGATTCTATATTCTTCTTTATTACATATGTTCTATATATAACATCCATACAGTATATCTTATCATACATATAATATGTTAAGGAGGCCAAATAGACATACACACGTCTAAGCTATACATAGCCTTATGGCTAACTAAATATTCTATCATAGGCATCAAAGTGACACCTGTGAATGACAGATTATCTTTTTAATAATGTTACATCATTATCCTGTCAAGCGTCACTTGCTGCCTTGCAGCAAGTGACAGCATGACTCTCACGCGTCGCTTGCTGCCTGGTGGCAAGGTGGGCACGCCCATAGAATAAATTTCTAATTTATAAGTGGTTTGTTTGTACCACATAATTTATACATTTATGTAATTAATATTAAGTTTTTTATGCATATACGAAGTATTTTCCATAAATCTACTACAAATTACTTCAGAAAATCGAATGAAAAATATACGTTTTTATTGCTATTTTATTTCATAGTGAGTTTATGATTTTCTTGTGAAATGCATTTTGAATTGAACATTTTAGTAGAAATTTTATTAGAACGGTATTTATTCTAGAGTCTACGAATAGAATATATGGATAAGAATAAGTAAATTTATTACTATGATTGTTTTTGTAAGACATTACCGTCAAAATAGGCCTAGTTTCGGAGGGTTCAATGAGGGAGTTCCCTTATTGTACATTGTAAAAAAATAATGAGTTACTGTAATATTTAACATCCTGAAATGTATAAAAATATAAAAATATGTATTTAATTATGTCCCAGTTACAGTTTATTGAGCAATCAAAATATGTACTATGTCAGATATTTTTCATAGTAATTGTAATTAGTTTTGCTCCAATCCTTGTTAGTACAACTGTTTTTGTATTAAATTTTTATGTATAATATATCCAATTACGTAAATAAAGCAACAATCACTGTATAGAAACATACATTTTATATTTATTTGAGTTTTAAAACAAAATATTAAAAAAGACGAAGTTTATGTGTTTGTATCAAGATTCCATTTATTAAATGAGTATTTTTCTAAATTCCATTTACGTCATCACTTAGGAAATCTATTCTACTTTTTAAATATATATCACATGCATAGGTAGTACATAAATTATAACAATATAATTTGGAGAAATAAAAATCGCGGGAATCGAAATTAGACTGACAATTTTATAGTAGGTAACTGTAACTTATTTTATATCGGTTTTTGAATTAAAATTTTATATATAATGTGTGCACCTACGTAAATTAAGCAAATTTTACTATATAGAAACATAAATTTGGCCTTAGTTTAGATTTGCAATAAAAATATAAGAAAAAGTCGTGTGTTGTGTTTGGATCAAGATTTCTTTTATTAAACTAGTATTTTTCTTAATTCCAATTATATTATCAATTAGGAAATTTAATCACCTTTCTAAATATATATAACATGCATATGTTTTATTCACATTAAAACATTATAATCTTGAAGAAAAACACGACGGGAAACGTCATATGATTTATAGAGGTCGGTACTCCGTGCGTCTGTCATGAGGGAATGAGGTCGTCCTCCTCCTTCCTCTCCGTAATGTGTGTGATGAGGTATCATTTGGCATGTTCCCACTTGAGTGTCAATAACGAAGTCAAAAGTAAACAATCAGTGCAAGTGTTTACGTTATTTGAAATGTTTACTTTCAAGTGGATAGGTACTTAATTATACTGAATCTAATAACTGTAATTTATAAATCTGTTTCTATATTACGTAATCACTTAGGAAATTAATTATATTTTTAAATATATACATCATCCATAGGTTTTATTTACTTATTAACATTAAAATTGCGAAAAAAAATCGCGAAAAAAATTGCGGGAGAATGTAAGGAAAATTAATTTTTGGTGGCAAAAAGGCCCGACGCTTGTCTGCATAACCTGTCAAAGAGTGTCAAGGCGCTTGACAGGTTATGCACAATTTTTTTTATCGAATGACGTCGACGGTTCTGGGGAATCCGCCCGCATCTGTCTAGATGAGTTTATAACCGGCTTTCCTATTTTGTCTACGCCACCTATTTTTTGTAAATAACTATTTAAATCCGGGGGGTTAAACATATAATCCACTGACGGCGGTATCTTTGAAATGTCCTCACGTACATACTTGCTTCTTATACCTTTTAATATTGATTGTCTACGAGCATGTATTATTTCGGCTCTCTTTCCGCAAATTATTTGTAAAGTATCTTTAGAGATTTTGTGTATCTTGAGAAGTACCTTTATACGCGGAATTATCTCCAAACAATTCAACAAGCTTATTGAATAAAGATGTCGGGTTCAGTTCTATGTCTGACTGAGAACACCAGTTTAGCAAAGACTGTAAAGCTGTATTCACAACTTCGTTTTGATTAAGAATAGCATTGGATAATGCTGCAAAACCGCGTTCTATTTTAAACCACCGTAACGGTTCGCCAGAAATTTGAAATCTACGTAACTCCTCATTAACTTTCAACTCCGTAAAAGCCGGGAACGCACGGTATCTTTTCTGTACGTCTGCGTAACGAACGGAAATCCAATCTACAGAATTAAATCTTTGCATAGATACGATTTTATTTACCCGTTCCGGAATAGCCTGAGCGATAGTAGGTTTCTTAACGGATACATTTAGATTTAAAATATCACTTTTTTGATTCGAAAATGGCGGTGGACGTAAAAAATTTTCAACATTAACATCCTTGTTTTTCCTGTACTGCAAGGTTCTTTCGCTAAATCAGTCGGGATCGCTAAATCGTGCGCAGCAGTATTCTGATCGACAGCCTGGCTTTTTCCTTGTAAGAAATTATGGAAGTAACTCACCAAGTTTTGCGCCAACATTTCAAACCTACGGTCCAAAAGATCGCTGCTATCACGGCGTGCACGTTTTCTCGGTGTAGCTCCATCCTCCGAAGACGTCGATGACGAATTTCCCGAATTTTCGTCGCCATTACGATCGCGTGATTTACGAGTACCCGACGAAGATATATTATTAAAACTCATTCTTTAAACTATAAAGGTAACGGTATAACGACGTTATTTAAAACAAATGTTTTAAAATAAAAAAATATTAAATTTAAAAATTCAATTTCAAAAGGAATGTTTGAACTTGAAAACAAAAATTTAGCGACTGCACGGATTGGAAAACGACGCAACAATGAGCAAATGGCGGCTTGAAATCTGCTAACTAGTTACAGAGGTCAGAGAGCCTCGATGAGGGCGCTAGGAGCTGGGAGAAAACAGGTAATGGATAGCGACATCTAGCGACAACACGCGAAAAGACAACGGTGTACTCCCCTGAAGGACCTCGGACGTTGACGGAACACAATCATAATAATTAAAAATTTGAAAATATATGTGTACTAAATAAAATTACAAATACGCTCTTAATGGCACTGTTAAGGTCACTGACCTCACAGATCTGAATGTATTGATGTTATTTAGGCAAAGTCTTTGCTTACCCTATAAATCAGCTGTTTCTGTGAGTTTAATGACCTCAACGCCTGAGAGCAATGTATCTATACTTCTATACCAATATAATAAATAGGAAAAGTTCGTTTGTTTGTTTGCCTTGAATAGGTTTCGAAACTACTGCACCGATTTTGATAAAATTTGGCACAAATGTAGAGTAGACTACGGGGAAGGACATATACTACTTTTTATCGTCGAAGATGTACGGTTTCTGCGAAATAAACTTTTGCGGAAGGCTGTAGGTAGTTTTGGGGGAGAAAAATCGGTCTAGCTAGGTTTTGTCCATGAGAAACTGAGCATTTTTAAGTTATATATGTTTTTATTTCCTCATGCTTATTATCTACACTAATATTATAAAGAGGAAACTTTGTTTGTATGTTTGTTTGTTTGTTTGTTTGTAATGAATAGGCTCAAAAAGTACTGGACCGATTTAAAAAATTCTTTCACCATTCGAAAGCTACATTATCCACGAGTAACATAGGTTAAATTTTATTTTGGAAAAAAATAGGGTTCCGTAAGATATTTGGGTTTTTCGGACACAAGGTGTAAAAAATCAACCAGAAAAGTTACTTATTTTGCGTACGCTGCCTAAACTATAAAAGATAGAACCATAAAATGTTCTAATTAATTCTATATCTTATAAATATCTACAAAAAAGTCCGCGACACACTATACCTATCTATGTCGAGTGAGGCACAACAACCATTTTTTTATTTAGAAATCTTGTTTTTTTTTTGGACTACATTTAAACGCGTTTATTTTACTCATGTTATAATCCTTATCAAAATAAATTATTTCATCACTAACTACAGTTTATGTAGATAATATTTGGTCTTTGAATGATTAAAATTGGACGTTTGGTTTTGAAGTTATGGCGAAATTAAAATATTACGATTTCTGCTGCACGGCCCGTTGCGAAGTGGGCGTCACCAAGGCGGGGTGCGCGTGCGGGTTAATGTTTAGTTTAGTTTAGTTAAATAGTTTAGTTATTTTATAAACATCAAATTGATAGTATCTTAAAATATAATACATTATAATATCTATACATCTATACAGTTAAATACAATTTAAGTGTATGTTTGTAACTTCAAATTAACAGCTTTTTACATAATGAATCTGAAAGTATATTCGGTACTTACAATAAAATATATTTTTTTTAATTTTTGTCTGTCCGTCTGTCTGTCAGTCGGTCTGTCTGTCTGTTTGTTCCGACTAATCTCTGAAACGGCTGGAACGATTTTCACGGGACTTTCACTAGCAGATAACTGATGTTATAGGGTCTAACATAGGCTACTTTTATTTTAGGGTTCCGTTTAAAAAAATAGGATTCCGCTTTCGTTAGTCATAAATAAAGTCGCGGGTAAATTTCAGCGATAAGTATCCCAAAGTATTGTTCCACGCGGACGAAGTCGCGGGCAAAAGCTAGTATGTTAATAATTTCGAATCTAAGATGTCAGTCCGATCGGCATTTTGGTTAATTTCGTGTTGTACGGGAATTCGGAATGTGGTGGGTTCGAACCGCAGTAAAATATTTTTGTAATTTTTTTTATAGGTAATGCAGACACTGGCTCTAGTATTTTAGAAAACATTTAATAATAACTCCCCACACCGATTTCGGTGCCGGTGGCCGGTTTCATTGAAACCAGGCCAGTTACGCAGGAGTAATTTTATAGTGGCCAAGTGCAGTACACAAGAGCACTCTCTCTTCCTACTCTCATAATCCAGTGGGATGGATAACCGACACGACTGACGAGAGATCAGGCGCAGGTACAACTTTTTACATGCCCATCCGACGCATGGATCATCTTTCTTGTCAATCAGGTGATCAGCCTGCATTGTCCTAACCAAACTGGAAACAAAATTTTTTGTTGTTTCAATGCGGGAATCGAACCCACGACCTCCGAGTCGAGAGCCAAAGCTCTAACCACTAGACTACTACTGTGGTCTGTAATGAAACGTTTATTCTCAGGTAGTTGGCTCAGCGGTCAGCCTGCTCGTCATATCGCCCCACCTGACGGGCCTCACCATGCTGTGTGTGCCTTCCGTGGTCATAGGAGGCACATTCATTGGATCGCTGCTGAGGAAATTGTCAAGAGATGCTCAAGCACAGGTAATAATAATATATCCTTTAAGAATTTAATTAGACACAGTATGACCATGACTTCAATGTCTTTCGGCAGTCGTCGTTTTTCATACATCGTGTAATGTACGTACTCATAGACGTATATATATTATAGACGAGGCATGTTGTGGCAGAAAGTGTCTCCAGATAAATGGCCCCACTTTAAAAACTTTTGAGGCCATTTTGACATTTAAAGTATGGTGAAAATACGATGGCTGACATATTTTGATGTGTGGTGAAAACCAAGATGGCGTAACTTTTGAATGTATGAAGATTTGTTCTGTCAAATGGACGTTATTGGAATCTTGAAGACAAGTCTACTTAACATTTGTTCGTATGTCTCATTAGATGTTATTACTGACTTGTGTAATGTGTACAGATTCAATGACTTACGTAGTAGAGATCTTTGACGTATCTTGGTACCACGGAGAATAGAGATACGTGGTATAATGCCCGAAATTGTTAAATAAATATTTTATTATTATTGTATCAAATTTCAGATAGAAAAATCTACTCTTGTAGCGGAAGAGGCGATCGCCAACATGCGGACGGTCCGCGCGTTCGCCGGCGAGGAGAACGAAGCGAAATTGTTCGCGGCGGAGTGCGAGACCGCAGCGGAACTGAACATGGAGCTGGGGCTGGGCGTGGGGTTGTTCCAGGCTGGGACCAACTTGTTCCTGAACGGGTAATCAGAGACGTATAAATTACTAGCTTTTGCCCGCGGCTCCGCCCGCGTAAATACATTATCCCGCGGGAACACTACTTTTTCGGGATAAAAAATATACTATGTCCTTTCCCGGGACCTAAAGTATGTCAATTACATCATAAAAATCGGTTCAGCGGTTACGTGAAGAGGTAACAGACAGACACACTTTCGCATTTATAATATTAGTACAGATAGACGAGGCATGTTGATGCAAAAAGTCTCCAGTTAAATAGCCCCACTTTTAAAGTTTTGGGGCCATTTTGATATATATCATGATATATCCGATATATATTGAATATATATCAAAGGACTTTTTATGATATATATCAATACAAAATTGGTTTTTAAAATTTTATAATAATTAGTAATTTTTGGCGTTTGTTACTGTATTTCTTCTACCTAAATGTATATGGCGTTGGAGTAGAGTTAAAACATATTCCCTACTAATATGTTCTTATCCATAAATGTCAATAGCAACACTTCTGCCGGCATTAATAGTGTCAGTCATGTCAGAAAAAATTTAAGTTTTTTTTTCTCTGCTATTTTTTACATAGAAACGATTTTACTTCATTACTGAGTAGAAGCATTAAATAACTTTTGTATTTATACCCCCTTACTAATAAACGCTGTTTAAGCTTTGAATAGTTATACACCCCCTTACTAATAATCGCTGTATAAGCTTTGAATAGTTATACAGTGTTTTGTCTGTTTCTATAGAATTAAAAATGTCACTTGTGTGACGTGAACAAAACACTGTGTAACTATTCAAAGCTTATACAGCGTTTATTAGTAAGGGGGACAGTGTTTGGTTCACGTCACACAAGTGACATTTTTAATTCGATAGAAGGAGACAAAACACTGTGTAACTATTCAAAGCTTATACAGTGTTTATTAGTAAGGGGGATAGAATATAACTTTATTAAATTTTAAATAGAAGCGTTATCAGAGCCAGGCTATGATGTGTTGAAAAAGCCGGCCCTTTTATATGAAGATTCGAGACTTATGATAGATTTTATGTAAAAATTTCGGATTGATTTTAAGTACCTAAATAAATTAAACATTAATAACATTTTAGTTTTTTTAAGTAAATACTTCTTTAGCGGCGCTGTGCACTTTTCTTGGGATGGGTAAAAAATGTTAAATTCGCGCGACAGGTCCTGATCGAAAATGCGTAAGATTCAATTTGCAATTGCTTGCTGTCTTGGTTTACGCGAGCATGAAATATTTTAGTTCGTATTGATTTTTGACCCCAACCTTCCCAACACATTGACGTTTGACCTCATATTTGACCTCGACCTTTGACCTTGGAAATATAACAAAAATCTTTGAATTATATAACAAAAATCTTAAATATGTGTATTATTAAATGTACTTCCCGTTTTCTGTTACCTGTAACACAAATTATTCGGATACTTAGCACGGGGCCAGATTAACGTGGCGTGAAGCGTCCATAGATATTATTATTATTAAAAACCTACGATTTTTTTCAGCATGGTACTGGGCACGATGTTCCTCGGTGGCCACTTGATGGCGGCGGGCCAAATGTCGGCCGGTGACGTCATGGCGTTCCTCGTGAACGCGCAGACGGTGCAGCGCTCGGTCGCGCAGTTGTCCCTGCTGTTCGGCTCCGTGGTGAAGGGGCTGAGCGCGGGGGGACGAGTCTTTGAGGTGAGAGAGGTGTTTGAACTGAGGGGACGAACGTTTAAGGCGAGGGAACGAAACGAGGTGAAGGGGAGAATGTTTGAGGTGAGGGAACGAACGTTTGAGGTGAGGTGACGAACTATTGAGGTGAGCGGACGAACGCTTGAGGTGGGGGGACTAACGTTTGAGGTGAGGGGACGAAACGTGGTGTGGGGGCGAACGTTTGAGGTGAGGGGACGGAAGATTGAGGTGAGGGAACGATACGAGGTGTAGAGGCGAATGTTTGAGGTTAGGGGATGAACGGTGTGAGAATATATTTGAAGCATATTATGTTATAAGTTTTCCAGTTAGAGCAACATTCTAAAAATCGAATAATAATAATAATAATAATATCTATGGACGCTTTACACCACGTCAATCTGATCCCGTGGTAAGTTCTCGAGGAACTTGTGTTACGGGTACCAGACAACGGAAATATATTTAACACTTTTATACTATACACATATTTAAGATTTTTATTATATTATACATATATTTAATACACATCCATGACCCAGGAACACAGAAAAACTTTTTGTTCCTTCGGCGGGATTTGAACCCGCGACCTCCGGCTTGAGCACCAACACGCTCAACCAACTGAGCCACAGAGGTCGTAATTACGGACGCTTCACGCCACGTCAATCTGGCCCCGTGCTAAGTACTTGTGTTACGGGGACCAGACAACAGGAAGTATGTTTAATACTTTTATATAATACACATTCATGGCCCTGGAACACAACAACTTTTGGTTTCTTCGACGGGATTCGAACCCCCGACGGCTTGAACACCCTCAACCACTGAGCCACAGAGGTCGTCAATTAAATGATATCAAATTCCTTATAGGCAAATTATGATGAATATTTTCTTTGCAATAAAATTATATAATAAAACTTTTCCTAAAAGAGATGTTTGATTTTGGGCCAGCTTTATGTACACTAAATAGGTAAATAGAAAAAAAGGGGAATTTCATAAAAATATTAAAAAAATAATTTGAAGAAGGGAAAATACATTTTTACATCTATACCCTTATTAATAAAATTATTTACACCACGGATTAGCTAATCCAACATGGCTGTCTTTGTCAGATAGTTTAGAATAGTCACTTGATAGACAAAGACAGCCATGTTGGATTAGCTAATCCGTGGTGTAAATAATTTTATTAATAAGGGCGATAGTGTACAATTGTACATAGTGCTGGCCCACGCCTCATACATTTCTAGAACATCTCTTTTCAGTACATAAACAAACAACCCATCATGGACAGCTCGGGCTCTCAGGTGATCAAGTACCACGAGCTGTACGGCGACATCGAGTTCCGTGACGTCACGTTCGCCTACCCCACGCGGCCTGACGCGGTAAGTGAATATTTACATACATATAATCACGCCTCTTTCCCGTAGGGGTAGGCAGGGACCACACGAAGCAAGTGGAAAGAAGAAGATGGATCGAAATCCTTACATACTTGTTTCGCTTCGTTCACTTTCATTCTTACCATCCATTCCTCCTCTTACATTCAACGTAGCGAAGCGGCTCTCCATGGGCCACTTTTCGCGTCCGCGAGAAACAAGACGTGATGGGTGGCGAACCACATCGCCGCCATTTTGGATAATTAAATTATTTTTATTATTATCCATTGCGTTCCCACGGATTGGTGGAGAGGGTAGGAATAGGGAAAGGGAAAGATTAGTGGTGTGGAAAGGAAGATTGGTAAGTTAGAGTGGGAAATAGGAAATGTAGGATATTACCAGGAGGTCAAGGAATAGGATAGTAATAGCTAGGGAAGCCGGGGTCGCATACCCCATATACTATACCACAACTACCGGACAAGTAAGTTGGGATTCAGTATCCCATGACAGATGACATTTGGTGTAAATAATTACCTATGACACACACAGTACAATTAGGAATAAAACTGCCAAACTATTCCGCTAGAGGCGCCACCGCAGTATCACGTAAACAAAATTGACATTTGATTTGTCGCTTTTCGTCTGCATCAAAAAAAGAAAAATAGAAATTAATATGCATCAATAAGTAAAACGAAACACAGTAAAAAGACCATATATTAAAAAGATCAAATATATTTAACCTTTAAAAAGTTTGTGTTGTCAGTAGCATAAAATGTTCGTTCTTTTTCAGGTTGTATTGAAAAATTTCAACTTGAAGATTCCAGCAGGGAAGACGGTAGCTATCGTCGGTACTTCTGGGAATGGAAAGTCTACCATCGCAGCACTTTTAGAACGGCATGTGATTGTACATATTATTTTAGTTGCTTTTGTTTTAGTTAACTAAAAAATTCTTGTTCTTGCTTCTGCATAAAAGTTTTGGATTCTCACTTTGGAGAAAATGTTGAACTTTATTGATTCCTTACGCCATTGTAACTGTCTGCGTGCTAAATATAAGCGATTAATAATCGATTTTTCCATCAGGTTCTACGATGTTAACGCGGGCAGCGTAACCATAGATGGCGTGGATGTTCGCGACCTGGACGCGCGGTGGCTGCGCGGCCGGGCGCTCGGGCTGATCAGCCAGGAGCCCGTACTGTTCGCGACCACCGTCAGAGAGAACATCAGATACGGCCGCCCGGACGCCAGCGACGCCGAGGTCAGTGCGATGTGACGGTAGATGGCGCCAGTAGCGCAAAGTGCCGGAATTTTGAAGATAGATGGCGTTAGTAGTACGACACGTTAGCTGCGTAGGTTTGTCGATAGATGGCGCTAGTTGAATGATGTGAACTGCCGGTATTGTTGCCTTAATATTCAAAAATTAAATTATATCAAATTATCAAGTGAGCTCAGCAGGTCTAAAAAGGCCGTTTTGGCATGATGAAGATGACAGCGATCGTAAAATGGCCACTTGAATTGCAATTCATATTATGATTTGGATACAATTCATATGCGGAAATTGGCTGAAATGCATTCATTTGACAGATTTACAAGCAGAATTACTTTAGTGTCAAATAGCAATATTGCGATGATATTGCGCAAGTGGCCTTTTTAGACCCGCTGTTCTATCGTTATCTATATGAAGAATAAGGGTGAGTCCAAACGAGCGTAATTTTCTAAGTTGTGAATCGCAGAAATTCTGCCGCATTTAGTTTCATAGAAAAGTTCTGTTTGATTCGCACGGCGATGATAAAATGATTTGTTCTCTAGTATGGAAAATAACTTACGCGACCAAAAATACGCAAGTCACAACTAACAAAATTACGCTCGTTTGGCCCCATCACTTCACCCATAAACAAACTTTTGTTCATTTTTACTTTGGCTTAGGGCTAAAATATTAAGTTTAGGATATATTTTACGTGAAGTAGAATCACGTGCTTAGAATATAAGTTTAATGTTGAAAAATGAGTAATTTTCTTGTATACTCTTGTATATAACTAGCTTTTGCCCGCGACTTCGTCCGCGTGGAACAGTTACTTTGGGATATCACTAAAATTTACCCGCGACTTAATTTACGTAGAAGGAGAAGCGCTTCCCCCTCACGACTGCCTGCCGCGCGCCGTACATTATTATTGCGCACTTGATTATTTTATAACTGCGATATCTTCTAAAATGCCCATTGAAATCAAATGATGTAAACAGAAAATTTCTTCTAAATTAAATGCTTGTAATGAATAACGTATTTAATTGGATAAGGATTAATATCATCTTTAAGAAAACACCCTCACAAATAATGCTTAATTCTAGAACAAATTTGGTTATCATTAAAATGTTATTGTGAGCCAACCTTAAAAGATAGACGCGTCGCGTACAGTCGCAGACTTTTTAGAACTTGGAAAGGGAAACAATTCTATCATACATAATTTTAGCGAAACTTTAACCGTTTCCGCAGCGTACGCAGCAAAAGCATCAAAAGGAAAAAAAAACGATTTTGAAACATTCTTGATTGGTGCTCCGCTCGCATTGAGATTAGCATTAGCGGAAGGCTTTAGGCTATATATAGCCTATATATAATATATATAGGCTTTAGGCTATATTATAGCCTAAGGCCTTCCTCGATAAATGGACTATCCAACACAAAAATATTTTTTCAATTCGAAATAGTAGTTCCTGAGATTAGCGCATTCAAACAAACATACTCTTAAGCTTTAGAATATTAGTATAGATAAATATTTTCAGGTATACGCTGCGGCGCGTACGGCGAACGCTGATGACTTCATTCGGGGCTTCCCCGACGGCTACGACACGATGTGCGGCGAACGCGGCGTGTCGCTGAGCGGCGGCCAGAAACAGCGCGTGGCCATAGCGCGCGCCGTGCTCAAAAACCCGCCAATAATGATACTGGATGAGGCTACCAGGTGAGAATTTGCCTAGCATATATATGCCAGGACCAAAAACAGTATAACACGTTTCAAATGAGAATAGGAACGTCTATGATCTTTTTCTGTCAAATATCACTATTAAGTATGTGTATAATATAATAAAAATCTTAAATATAAGTATAGTATAAAAGATATTAAATATATTTCCGTTGTCTGGTACCCGTAACACAAGTTCTTCGGATACTTACCACGGGACCAGACTGACGTGGTGTGGAGCGTCCATAGATATTATATTATATTATCACTTGAAAAATGCGATTTTCAGATAAACTTATGTGCATATAAATATTAATAGTCTTGCATCGAATTTAAACAAAAACTTTAAATATTAATCAATTATCTAAACATAAATTTTACTATCATAACAGTCTAAATTCGAAACAAACTCATTTGAATCACACTATACCTTTCCTAATCCAGAATATGAATCATATAACTAAAGTGCTGAATTGTATTTATAACCGTTAAGCTTCTGAATTTACGAAAATAAAATACTAATCCAGAATACAAAACAAATAACTAAGTGCTGAATTGTATTAAAAACCGTTAAGCGTCTGAATTTAAGAAAATAAAATACGCAATCGTCAAATGACGACATCTGTAGGTTAGTGGTTGGCGCCGGTGCCTAAACCGGAGGTCACGGGTTCGAATCCCGTCAAAGGGGCAAATAGTTTTTCGGTGTGGGTGTCTTGTGGCTGTGATACAGTTCTTCGGATACGTAATACAGGACCAGATTGACGTGGTGAGGAAGCATCCATCAAATCTAGACTTGATGCAATACTCCATAAGACTCAAAACGCAACGATAATTAATGTGGATTCATTACTCAATTTTGCGTTGCGTAATGGCTTATCACTAGGAGAGTGATATTTCACTCCGGTTTTCTGTGAGGCGCGATGTATTCCCAGTTAAACCGTTACTGCAGAAGTCAGTAAAAAATCTGTCGTCTGAATTATGGAGGGTAGAGATAAGGAGAACCATCTCATAAGGGAGAAAAGTTTAAAAAGTGTCCAGTTGTATGCTATAAATAACAGTTCAAAAATCTTCCACAATGCCGCTGATGCACAAGAAGGGTATGGTATGTAAACTCCGATTTTTAATTCAAGATCAAAAAAACTACTACAATATTGCCACTGCAATAAAATATTTGTGCAAGAGTATATTGCTTTTTTCTAAAAAACAAGGCTTAGATAATTTTAATTATTAGTAATTTTAATCAGATGATTTAAATAAGTAACCTGAGTTATTTTATTTTACATAAATACAAAACGCCCTAATAAAATCTTAAACATCGGTAATTTTTGGTAGTATACCTGGTATTTTACTGGTATCACTTCAGGTATTCATAACATTCGGTGCAATAATTTACAGGCTAAAGTAACATACTTAATATAATTTAAATATACATGTACCTAATTTACCAAATAGCAGGAAAATTGTGTGTAGCTCGCTTTATGGTCGTTATCTTATCGCCGCCATTTTTTTCGGCCATGACACCATGATATTGTTTAATATCCCTTTGAGTATATAACCACTAGAGAGAGTTTTAGCCAGCAATCGCGTGTCCTTTTTCTGCTTGTGTGCATTGTATTAGTGTACGTGCAGGGATGTAACGTATATCGATATAATATCGATAAACTACTCGACTATTCTAGTAAAAACCATTAATATTAATATAAAAGCTTATAATATCAATAAGGATTATTTGACAAAATCCTTGATTAATAATTATGTTGACCAGTAATGCCAATAATAAATAGAGTAACATATTGCAAAAAGGTTGGCGAAACCTGAAATTTTCACTTGACAATGACATAAGTCACTTTGACACCTTTGACAGTGACGTATCTGTAGTAGCTTTTTGATCTTG
Organism: Glaucopsyche alexis; assembly: GCA_905404095.1. Taxonomy (NCBI): domain Eukaryota; kingdom Metazoa; phylum Arthropoda; class Insecta; order Lepidoptera; family Lycaenidae; genus Glaucopsyche; species Glaucopsyche alexis. The sequence continues at coordinate 4,717,884 of FR990057.1, forward strand.
AATTAAAAATCGTAGTTTAGTTAGAAATAAGAGATGGAGTAAAGTGAGTTGAGTTTAGTTATTTAAAATTGTTGACGACTTTAGTACACTAAAAGTAGTTAATTCAGTAAATCATGAACATTCTACTTACTCGTGTAGTCGAATATATTTTGTTAAACATAACCGAAGAAGATGCTAAGATTTAGTTATCTGTTTAAATTTTGCCGCTTTATACCCCGTTAAGTCTTCAGCGCCCCCGTATTTAACGCTTTTTACGGACACTTTTCATGTATGGAGATGGTACTCCTTATCTGTACCCTCCATAGTCTGAATGTTAATTTGGAATAAAACTGCCAAACTATTCCGCTAGAGGCGCCACCGCAGTTGACATTTGATTTGTTACGATTTGTCTGCATTAAAAATCAGTTTAGTTATTAAAATAAAATCAAAGTTTAAAACGAAATACGCTTGACACTTCGGAATTTACCGCGCTATACGTGATATTTAAGTGGCGCCCTCTACGATTACATACATACATACATATAATCACGCCTTTTTCCCGTAAAGGGGTAGGCAGGGACCACTTTTTGCCACTTGCTACGATCCATACATACTCGTTTCGCTTCGTTCACTTTCATTCTTACCATCCATTCCTCCTCTTACATTCAACGTAGCGAAGCGGCTCTCCATGGTCCGCTTTTCACCTCCGCAAGAAACGAGACGTGATGGGTAGTGAACCACATCGCCGCCATTTTGGATAATTGGATTATTTTTATGATTATCCGTTGCGTTTCCACGGATTGGTGGGGAGGGTAGGAATAGGGAAAGGGAAGGATAGGTGGTGTGGAAGGGAAGATTGGTAAGTTAGAGTGGGAAATACGAAATGTAGGATATTACCGCCCAGGAGGGTAAGGGATAGGACAGTAATAGCTAGGGAAGCCGGGGTCGCATACCCGTATACTATACCACAACTACCGGACAGATAAGTTGGGATGAGTATCCCATGACATGACATATTATATTATTACATATATGAGTATCCCTCTACGATTAGCTTTACGAAATATTCCTAATTGATAGTGTAAAATTATATATTATATTTGTTTCAGCGCGCTAGACTCAGCCAGTGAGAAAGTGGTCCAAACGGCGCTGGAGTCAGCCGCCGTTGGTAGAACGGTGCTGGTGATCGCACATCGACTGTCCACTGTCCGTGGCGCGGACCTCATCGTGGTGCTGAACAAGGGCAACATCGTTGAGGTGAGCACCTGCGAGCCATCTGGTGGTGCAGGGGCGGTAGCTAGTACCATTATAGACGATACATCTACTAATTATCTTCAATCTGAACCTCAATTCTCATATTTAGAGTAGACTTTCAATTTACTTTGATTGTATTAAGAGTGAAGTTTGGACCAATCAATGTGCTAAGTGTGAGTTTTTCTATTCGCATTCGATCGTGAACACTCTGTGGCTCAGTGGTGAGCGCAGTGGCGCTTTAGCCGGAGGTTGCGGGTTCGAATTCCGCCAGGGAACAAAAAAGTTTTCTGTGTTCCTGGGTCATGGATGTGTATTAAATATATGTATAATATAATAAAAATCATAAATATAAGTATAGTATAAAAAGTATTAAATATATTTCTGTTGTCTGGTACCCGTAACACAAGTTCTTCGGATACTTACCACGGGGCCAGACTGACGTGGTGTGGAGCGTCCATAATCCATAATTTGTATGATAAAGATTTTTTTCAACTTACAGATGGGTAACCACGAACAGCTGAAGAAGTTGAAAGGTCACTACTGGAACCTCATCAAACAACAGGACGAGGAAGAATCGAGAACATCGGGATGATAATGATGATGACTTAGATAAATAAACGCCGCGTACGTACAGGGGGCCGTATCACTGTCACAAAATGAATCAAGCGTACGCAAACAATCTCCGCTTGCGCAATTAATTTCAACTAAGAGCCGCGGGCTTATTACGTATCTTGCAAAAGCCAAGCAATAGCAAAAATTGCGCAATTTTTGCACAAAAATCGCAAATTCGTATAACGTATCTGCAAGAACCTAGCAGAAGCAATCTAGCGACAGTACTGCCTCTACCGAACAATCGAAGAACTATAAATTGCAATCAATCGTTCGATCTCTTCACTGTTGTCTAATTTTTCATATTACGTAAGACTTTTACAGCAAAGCGTAAGCAATCAGCGAGCGATTTGAACTGTCAGTTAGCAAGAATAAGCGAAAATGAAGCAAAGTGCATTCAAACACAACAGCGAGCGATTAGCAATCGATCGCATAGGTAATACGATTTTATTTGACGTTCAGCAATCGATTGCGCGTCTATCGCGCGATGACTGCAAGATTTTTGCTAATCGCTATTTTTACGTAATACGGCGGCCGGTCCACACGGCGCGTTTCGCGTCGCTCCGTCGTTTTACATACTAAAAACCGTACCGTTCACACGGTGCGCTGCGTCGACGCAACGCTGTGACGACGCACGAACAACGGACAGCATCCCCCGAGACGAAGCGGGAGGGGTAACCACGTTACGTTTACGTCGCAACAACGCTGCGTTAACGCAGCACCCGTGTGGCCGGCATTGCGTTAACATGTTTGCGCTGCGTCGACGCAACGTGCCGTGTGCACCGGCTCTAACTGTAGAGTACAATCACGTTGCTAATGTCTTGTAGATTTTCTATGAAAATTACAGACAATATATAAAAAACGACGTTCCCGAAAAACATCAACAACGTGTTACTCTACACATGGAGAATAGAAGTAAAAGCACCATCTCTCTAGGGCAGAAAAGCTAAAAAGCGTCCGACAAAAGTAACCAAATAATAGTTCCAAAACTGGCCATAAAGGCGGTAGAGTGAGAATAGTGTGAGATATGAAGTTAGCAATAAGAGATGGAGTGAAGTTAGTTGAGTTTAGTTGTTCCATTTTTTTGATGACTATATTATGTATGGTTTAGTAGTTAATTCAGAAAATCATGAAAATTCTAATAACATCAAATCATGAAAATATTTTTATAAATGTAACTGAATAAGAAGCTACGATTACATTTTGCCGTTTTACACCTTTGCGACAGTGGCGCTAGCTTTATTTGACGCTTTTTAGCGGACACTTTTCTATCCCAGAGATGGTTCTCCTATACATCTATTCTCCATGACCAGGACCGCGCCGACCCCCGGTAGCGCCTGTGTGCGAAACCCATGAAGCGCCTCTTATTTTTACGAATCTTCATGTTTTAACTTTTCGATGGCGGCCCGCGGCGCCCTCATCGTCTTGGCGCCTGTGTGCGCCGCACACATCGCACACAAGGGCGGCACGGCTCTGTCCATGACTCTACAGATAGTTGACCTCATATTGTGCGCGCGGCGCTATGTGTGCGTGCGCTTGTATTATTATTATTTAATTAAAAGTTAACACAAAATTTAAAATACAGTACTACAAAACTGTTTTTCAGCTTGTATGTAGGATTGATGTTACAAACTTATAACGGAGTATAAAAACAAAATTAGATACAGCTATAGTAAAAGAAAAATTAACAAATAAAGCGAAATGAAACAAATGACTATTAAATGAATAGTTTTAGGACTTGAGGGATGTACAATGAGGTTAAATAGAATGTTTGTACATGTATTTTGAAGGCTTTTGTTTTGGTCTCGTGTCGGATATCGTGTGTACATGTTTAATGGCATCTACAGACACACGAATTTGGTACGGAGCGTACAACGGATCTGGTATGCTCCGTAATAAATCCGAGCGTGTGTAGAGCAGTCCGGCGAAAATAATTATTATCAATTGAGTTCGCCGCTGTCCGCATCGGATTTGGTCCGCTCCGTACCAAATCCGTGCATGTGTAGAGCAGTCCGGCGGTTATGCCGTACAACGGTGTCAGTGTTGCCAACTTAGGGATTTACCCCCTAAAATTAGGGAAAATATCTACGGGGGTTTAATAGGGGGCAGGATGTTTAGAGTTTACTCCTTATGAATCAATTTTTATGTTATAATAAAAATAATTATTATATGCCTATATAGCCAGGAATATGAAAATGTATTGGGCGTGAAATCAGATTAAGTAACGTTAGTGTTATGCTATTCACGCGTAAGTCTTTATGTTAAACACATAACCTTTCTTTCTAGCTTATTGTCTCTTAAACATGTCAATGGTATAACTAATCAGGGGTATGGTTTGGGGAGAAATATTATTGAGAGTTGGTATCACTGTCTCTTATCTATGAATTGCGGGAATCATCGTCGTCGTTGAAAAACAGCACTGTAAATAGAACTCTCTGCTAATGCAATAGAGCATAAAATCGAACACACGAGTGTCGAGCTTCACGGTCCACTGCACCGTACCAAATCCGTGTGTTTGTAGTGACACCGGATTCGGTCTGCGGATATGGTCCGCTGTACGCTCCGTACCAAATTCGTGTGTCAGTAGATGCCATAATGTGTGTGACAGTGATGCGGTCCACTACCCGTACGCGGCGCTGTGTGGGTAACGTACCATAAGTTACCCACACATAGCGCCACGCGCACATATGAGTTGAACTCTGTACCATAGTTAAATTATACCCAACACCACTCGTAGTGGACTCACCTTAATTGCCTTAAATATTAGTACAATTTTGAAACAAACACCAAGCTATGTGCAAAGTAAAGTTGCGATATTATGTTGTAAATAAAAGTGAAAATGTCTTATGAAATTATAGCAGGGCTTCTTTTTGATCTTATGAATATTGACAATATAAAATTTTATTTGTTGCTACAATATATGCAATATGCCAATAACTTTACAATAAAATAAACGCCATCCAGTTTTAATTATAATATTGTTACGTGTTGAGTCGTTCGAAGGATTTGGAGATAAAGCCTGCTGACTCCTTTAAAGACTTTATTTACTAGCACTTGGTCCAACACAAAGCACTAGGTCTAACACTAAACACTAAGTCCAAACACTAAGCACTAAGTCCAAACACTAAGCACTAACGGTGTCCCTTAAGTCGTAGCCAAGTCGTCGGTATCACTCACGGTATCATCACATCACTGGTATTCACATCGATATCGCCCGTTTCGTTGTCCAACTCGAACTCCCGATCACTAGTTTTCGCTTGTATCGCCCGTATCGCTTCGGATGAAGCTCAAACTGAACTCGACTCGCTCGCATTCTTCCGACGTATTTATACCGGTCGATACGAGTCCCAGACGACTCCAGAAGGTTCCCGAGTCGCATGACCGTGTTAGATTTATTCTGGAACGTTTGCACAGTAGCGCCATCTAGTACTGAGTAGGGGGCCCCACGCTGTCCCTGTTCACACCAAGTGGTTTCAGTGGTTGACGCTAGATGGCGCTTTTGTGTGTTCGTAACACTACTCCCCTCTTAGAGATGCTCGTCCCGAGCATCATTGCTACCGCCATGGTACCACGCTAGACGGTCTAAGTGTACCACTTTGAACGTCCCTCTTGACACCCAGATGACCTTCTGATACGCCATCATGCATTTTACGGAGAACATCTGGCACTCTCGTTCTTGGGACAATTATCTGAGGATGGAACTCTCTGCCGTTATTCCCGGTAGGGTATTCCGTTTATCAGACTGTCCCATTGCGCCCAGTACGCCGTAGTGATAGCGCCAGTGGGTGCAACCTTACTCCAGATTAGTTTTACGTCACCCCGTTTCTTGCACGTGACGATGTGCCGAAGGTCGTCATCTCTGTCTTGAGCCTTCCTCATAGCATCATTCCTCCCAGAGACCCAAAGGACTTGAGCAGGCGGGGCCCGGTGGGTGGGGCCAGTGGGCGGAGCCTGAGGGGCGTGGTCAGTGGGCGGGGCATAGTAGGCGGGGAGCTTGGTCCCCAGTGGGTGTGGCCTCCGCCAGAGGTCGCACCTCTCCGCCAGGGGTCGCACCTCTCCGCCAGGGGTCGCACCGCTCCGCCAGGGGTCGCACCGCTCCGCCAGGGGTCGCACCGCTCCGCCAGGGGTCGCACCGCTCCGCCAGGGGTCGCACCGCTCCGCCAGGGGTCGCACCGCTCCGCCAGGGGTCGCACCGCTCCGCCAGGGGTCGCACCTCTCCGCCAGGGGTCGCACCTCTCCGCCAGGGGTCGCACCGCTCCGCCAGGGGTCGCACCGCTCCGCCAGGGGTCGCACCGCTCCGCCAGGGGTCGCACCGCTCCGCCAGGGGTCGCACCGCTCCGCCAGGGGTCGCACCGCTCCGCCAGGGGTCGCACCGCTCCGCCAGGGGTCGCACCGCTCCGCCAGGGGTCGCACCGCTCCGCCAGGGGTCGCACCGCTCCGCCAGGGGTCGCACCGCTCCGCCAGGGGTCGCACCGCTCCGCCAGGGGTCGCACCGCTCCGCCAGGGGTCGCACCGCTCCGCCAGGGGTCGCACCGCTCCGCCAGGGGTCGCACCGCTCCGCCAGGGGTCGCACCGCTCCGCCAGGGGGCCACACCTCTCCGCCCGGGCGTCGCTCCTTCGCCCGAGGGTCGCTCCTCCACCCGGGGGTCGCTCCTCCACCCGGGAGCTGCTCCTCCCGCCGCACTTCTTGAAATCTTCTCTCAGAGTCAATGGCATCTCCAAATCTCACTTCTGACACCAGTTGTTACGTGTTGGGGGTTCGTAGGATTTGGAGATAAAGCCTGCTGACTCCTTTAAAGACTTTATTTACTAGCACTTGGTCCAACACAAAGCACTAGGTCTAACACTAAACACTAAGTCCAAACACTAAGCACTAAGTCCAAACACTAAGCACTAACGGTGTCCCTTAAGTCGTAGCCAAGTCGTCGGTATCACTCACGGTATCATCACATCACTGGTATTCACATCGATATCGCCCGTTTCGTTGTCCAACTCGAACTCCCGATCACTAGTTTTCGCTTGTATCGCCCGTATCGCTTCGGATGAAGCTCAAACTGAACTCGACTCGCTCGCATTCTTCCGACGTATTTATACCGGTCGATACGAGTCCCAGACGATTCCAGAAGGTTCCCGAGTCGCATGACCGTGTTAGATTTATTCTGGAACGTTTGCACAGTAGCGCCATCTAGTACTGAGTAGGGGGCCCCACGCTGTCCCTGTTCACACCAAGTGGTTTCAGTAGTTGACGCTAGATGGCGCTTTTGTGTGTTCGTAACAATATTATCTAAAACACTTGTTCGGGTAAAAGTTGCCCAATGACTTGAAAAAAAAAAATGCTTTCAATATAAAATGTAGACCAGACTTTGTATTTCCTGACAAAAAGCCAAAAACTTTGCATTTTAATTAATTTATTATGTTGTGTTAGTTGTCTGTTTGAATTAATTTATTGGACATGTTTTTGTATATTATGTTGAATAAGCAAAAATATATTTATCCGTTTAAAGTTTGTGTTTTATTTATTTTTATTAGTAAATTAAGAAGCAGTAGTTCAAAATAATTTATCGATGGTTTGCAATTTGCTACAGTGTCACAACCTCGAAGGAACTATAGTTATTGATCTAAGGTCATAAGAAAAGATTGTGTCATCTTATAGCATCTTATAAGATCAACAAGTAAACAAAGACATCTAAAAAACAAAAAAAATACATTCAATATAGTGAATTTCTGCTCAAGTTGGCGATTGATAAATAATAATCGTCAATTTGACGATAAAAACAATTCATACTTAGGTAATAAATAAGGTAGCCAATAAATTATATTATAAAGTGAATTTCTAAGTACCAGTAGAATATAAAGTGAGTGGAGTTTAACGTGCTATAGCGCATGTTTATTACTTTACGCATCTGCAATAATCTGCAAACATAACACAGAAGAAATGCATAAAATACTCTTAGGCCCTGTTCAGACATTGAGGACATTATTTTTATACTTTACTACTGACTAATAGATGGCGCTTTTAAAATCACCGAGTACCAGCAGGTCTAAAAAGGCCGTTTTGGCAATTCATTTTCAATTCTTGTTATGAATTACTGTATGAAAGATGACAGCGATCGTAAAATAGCCACTTGAATTGCAATTCATAATATGATTTAGGTATACAATTAATATGCAGAAATTGGCTGAAATGCATTCATTTGACAGATTTACAAGCAGTCAAATAGCAATATTGCGATGATATTGCGCAAGTGGCCTAGACCCGCAGGAGATTATAAAGGTCAATTATGGACTTAATTTAGTGTGAAATAATAGCTCCCCCCACCGATTTCGGTGATTGGTGGCCGGTTTCATTGAAAACCAGGGGCCGTATTATGATCTTTTAAGAAACCAGGCAGTTTCCAGGCAATTCAATATACGGCCCTAAAGTGTCTGGTTCTTTTTTCGTATTACAACGACATTTGATTCTGACTGGATTCATCCTAGCACGAAGTATAGATAACAAGGAGTCCGAACGGTATAGGCTTTTTAATAATAATTATGTAGGGTCAGGTGGGGCATTTGTAATAACGGGGTATTTGTAAGCAGTCGCGTTCATAATTTATTTTACTAACGAAATTAGTGCTGCCATCTCTGATGCGACACAAGTACCTCTTGAACTAAGCATAGACAAATTCCCGCGGAAGTATGACAACTTGACAGGTGAATGAAATGTCATTTGCCGAGTGACAGCGCCGCCGCGTGATGTGCAAATTTTTAACCTAACTTTTAATCGAAGTTCATCTTGGAAATAAAAGTAAGTTTTCATTTTATTTTTAATTTGTGTGATAGTATTTGGTGTGAGAATGTATTTAAATATTGATTTTTCACTAATCTTCTACGAATTGTTGTGTTATGTATGTTATTACATTCATAGAGTACCAAGAGTAAAGGC